>MEHQ01000086.1:464348-477519 GCA_008828725.1 Saccharina japonica | reverse complement strand
ACCCGACCCGACCCGACCCGACCCAACCCAACCCAACCCAACCCGGTCCGGCCCGACCCACGCACCTGTGACACGAGCGGGATCCCGTGCTTCAGGGCCTTCCGGACCTTCTGCGTGCTGTACTTGACGGCGTCGGCGGTGCACAGCACGAAAGAGACACGTTTGTGGATGATGGCCGACACCTTGGGGGGGGCAGGGATGGAGGGCAGGCACGAGCGGGGCGCGCGGGGTCACGATGATCATGGTTGTCACACATCCGGCGCGCTTCTTCTGTAAAAAACTACGCACGTCGGGCAGATCACGATCTAGATCGTCTACAGATATAGACCATCTACAGATCATCTAGCTCCTAACCTGCCGCAATGATAAAATTGTATAGGACCTGTACATTACAGTTCCAACCCAGGAAACACGCAAGAGTATACGGCTCCCACCCGGCAACATGAGGTTACTGCTGTAAACCCTATGTACGTACGTACAGATAGATCAGGAATCTACTGTACGTATGATACCTGACCTGAAATATCTAGATCCTCAAACTCGAAATCGACGATCTGTTCGGATGGGGGGAATGGTCGAAACTCACAGCCTTGAAAGCGCGCCACATCGGCCGGTGCCCGCAAGAAACTGTGCGATCGAAAATAATTTTCGAGGGTTGCCTATGATACCACTTTTATCGAAAAAATGGTTGATACACACTGTGTACGAGACGACATAATTAACCCCAACCCTAAGCCTAAACCTAAGCCTAACCCTAAGCCAATCAGAGCAGCCCTAACCCTGAACCTAAGCCAATCAGGTCGATCATTTTAAACCTCGAAAAAGTGGTAAGCTCTCGTACTGGAAATTTCGTCGAAATTCATTCTTCGCAAACTGCGTGTGTGATACTTGGACTTTGATCGTTCGTTTTACGTACTCGTATTATACGTGCGGGGTGTATAAGATGGCCTCGTGAAGGGTCTCGGGTCTTGGTATTCTTACAACAATTCTTGTTTTTTACACTCTATACTGCTGCAATTCCTCGTGAAGGACTAGGTTGGGTACTCGTAAACATATATCATGCGGTGAGCTGATGCTTATGACATGATATGTGACATGATACGATCTTACCGTTGCTCCTTGGGACTTGATCGCGGCCTCAAGCGGTTTCCTCGGCAGCTCTCCGGTGAGCCCGAAGACTTTGCCTTGCAAGCAGCCATCGCGTGCTGGAATAGGTGCCATGAGACGAAGCGCTGCCGCCTGGTTTTGTGCGTGTGTTGGTGCCGGCACGCCTGGACTATGTGGCTAGCCAGGGTCAGGGAGCTATACGTGTATCCTACTGGACCGATGGTAATTGTTGATCGCGAGCTCGTATGTCGGGGCGGGGGGGGGGGGGTAACTAGGGGGTACTCGCACGAGCAGTAAATTTTAGTGGTGTGGGTTGAAGACAGGTATGCTGCTTGCGCCTTTTGAGCACTAGCTCGAAAACACGCTTTTGACTTCGGCCAAAACACAGCGTACCCCCTTCTACCTCGTGAGTTGCGTACTCTTAGCTCAGCAAGCGGCCCAGCCAGTCGAGTGAGTCGCACTTGCCTGGTGTAGGCTGTCGCTGCGTTGAGAACATCCCTTGATAGAGCCGCCTCGCTATCTATTGGAAACCCTGCGAAAATTGAAAATTGAATACCTCGTATCTTGTTTTTGTTCTCTCCCGACTCTGGCTGGACTCTCGAGAACGGCGCAAGTGTGAGAGAGGAGAGAGGCAGAGCCTTAAGAGCGCGAATTTACACATCTTCCCCAGCGAAAATGGACTTCCCAACGGCGATAGCGACGGTGTCTGTGCTTCTCCTGGGTCGTGCAACAACTGCGTTCGTACAGCTCCCCCTATCCCAAGGCACGGCGTCATCATCAGCAGCATCGGTCGCGACAGGCAAGAACACAGCAATCATGTTTCCGTCATCGTCAGCTACTGGGGGACCAACGCGTGGTTTGGAGCGTCCCCGCTCGAGAGGGGTGGGGACTTCAATGGCCGCGGCAGGTGGTGGCGGCGGTGGTGCCGATGGAGACCCACCGCGTGTGCTATGGTGAGTGCTTGTCCGACACATGTAGACATCCACCCTGAAAGTTAATTACGCCGCGTTTTTTTGCTTCCCCGCAGGCCGCAGGCCTCAGGCCCACAGCAGCTGCATCCCTGCATCCATTCCCATTATAATATATGAAAGAAGCACAACAGCAGCTGTCGACGTAAATTCATGAGGGATGAGGGTGTGCTTCTACCTGGTTCATACCAGGCACCCCTGGTATATATTACTCACTGCTGCTGCTGCTGCTGCTGCTGCTGCTGCTGCTGCTGCTGCTGTTGCTGCTGCTGTTGTAATGTGTTGCTGTATCCTGTGTGTCATGATGCGTGGTTTGTGGTGCAATGGTGTGGCACGTGGTGTGTCGAATACATCAACCAGCTGAGAAGTGTACCTGGCACCTAACACTGCATGTCCATACATACGATACAAAGATGATGGCCGTCCACCCTGCCGTCCACCCACTTACCTCCCACCCCCCATCCCTCCCCCACTCACCCACCTCCCCCTCCCCCCAGCCCACCTATGTACCCACGACGCGTACCCACCTACCCGCATTTACCCCCCCGTCTACCCACTACTCTCCCCCCTCCCACCCACCCACCCACCCACCTACCACCCGCTCCCCCCGCTCCCACATCCCAACACCCTCGCCTTCCACCTCACTCCACCCCTCCTACCTCCCCCCCCCCCCACCCACCCTCCTTCCCCTTCCACGCCTCTTAAATCTTGATGTACTGTCGGTTCATTTTCGCCACGGAGAGGTTTTGTTCGACTGCATCGCCACCCCTGCTGCCGCTGGCTGGGAGCTAGATCGAGTGGTGGCCGAGGAGGCATGGAAGGCGTACCCGGGGGGGGCTCCCGCCAATGTGGCCTGTGCCCTGTCGAAGGCGGGAGTACCAGGTGGGGATTCGGTGGGGGGCGGTGGGGGAGACTGGCGAAGGATGGGGCGTGTGGGTTGTTGGTGGGGCGGGGGGGGGGGGGGGGGCGGGCGTCTCATTGTGCTTGCCTTAGTCATTTTGACCATTGACGACGGCATACCCTTTCGAGACGGAGCACTCGTTCCTACTCCTAAAGGAGACAGCCTCCAAACATGGTCGGGGGGGGGGGGGTGTACTCAGTTTCATGCATGGCCGTAATCGGTATGAAGATAGACCTCCGGCATCCTAAATGCGGACGCGGCTATGTCGGGTTTTCACCGGACAGGAGACATTGTTAGCACCAAGCGCGAGCGCCGGAGGTGTGGCGTGGTCGGGCGTCTCATTGTGCTTGCCTTAGTCATTTTGACCATTGACGACGGCATACCCTTTCGAGACGGAGCACTCGTTCCTACTCCTAAAGGAGACAGCCTCCAAACATGGTCGGGGGGGGGGGGGTGTACTCAGTTTCATGCATGGCCGTAATCGGTATGAAGATAGACCTCCGGCATCCTAAATGCGGACGCGGCTATGTCGGGTTTTCACCGGACAGGAGACATTGTTAGCACCAAGCGCGAGCGCCGGAGGTGTGGCGTGGTAGGGGGGTGGGAGGGGGGTAGTGTGTTGTGTTGGGGTGGGGTGGGGTGGGGTGGGGGGTGGGTGCGGTTTAGCGTGGTGTGGGTTGGGTTGGTTCGGTGGGGGTATAGTTAGGTTTTGTATGATGTTGCTTGGTTTTTATAAAAATATAAAAATACGTCAGCTGTGAGCACTACCGATTGAACGGTTGAAACTCAACCTTGTTTGTTTAAATGGTTTGTCTTTGGTTTCGTTGGTTTTTGTGCTGTGCTCGTCGTTGGGTTTGGTATAGATTGTGTGCTGTGTACGCGTTCCGTGATAGATATATTTTCTGTGCCCATGGTGTTTTTGTTTGTTTGTTTGTTTCTGTGAACCTGGGGCATTTGGCGGAGCTGGACGGGCCTGGGTTGCGTTTTGAGAACGTTACATTGGTGCTCTGTTAAATGGCATAGTATACGATAGCCCTCTTCGCTGCGCTTTGATTTGCTTTTTTCTTCTGCTTCGTTTCGATGGGTTTTGTTTGCTTCCGCTCTGAACTGTTTTTTGCTACGGGGGACGATAGTAAATTGGGACCTACGGTTCACACGAACACCTTTTATTTCCCTATTTTACTACTGTAACAACATTTGGTTCTATTTATCATGGTTCTCTGTAATAGTGTTGCTTCTTTCGCTTGGATTAGCTTCGATTTGCTTCATTCATAAGTCTTCGTTCTGCTTTTTCTTTTGTTTTCCTATCGACCCACCTCACGGTGTGCACCATAAAGGGGTTTCAGTTAGGTTTTGCCCTCCGAGGCGATATTCTTATTTTCTGACTGACTATTAGTATGCTCCTCAAGTGAACAACTACCGGTTAGTATTTAGGATACTTTTACTACAGCAGTACCAGGTATACTTTTTTTTTTAATATCGTCCTTTTTACTCTCCACCTCAACTGGTAGGAGGTTTTACCCTCAGCGGCGTTCTGCACAGGCCGTAGTCACAGGTGTCCCCCCCCCCGGTACGTGCCTCCATTTATCGCGCATACGGTCCATTTTCTTTCTTCCCACTGCTCGTCGATTTCCATCGAATTTTGTTAACTCACGCTCTCGCGCTTTCCCCTAACCAATGTCTATGCACGGAAAAGTCCCTACGAGTACGAGTATGGGCACTCGGCGAGAGTTGAACCCACAAAATCGATTTTGGTAGGCCCGCGGACAACCTACCAAGCCATCGGGGACGCCGGCAACTTCGTTTCAGGACTGTTGCCGGGGGGGGGGGTGTACTCATGTTGTGCACGGCCGTAGTCATATGACCATAGACCCTCGCATCCCTACAATGCCGGGACGGAGCGCGTTGGGTTTTCACCAACCAGGCAGACATTGCTTGCACCAAGCGCGAAACGCCGTGAGGTATTGGGCGAGTCGCATGGAGGGTGAGCTGCATCCTGCTAAGAACCGCCTCTGAGGCGGACTTGCATATGGACGACAGCTTCAATGAGTTAATTTAATTTCTGGTGTGGCCACTTCCGGAGACAGCAATGGGTTTTACTATGTAACTGCCTCGCGGATGCCTTACCATATTAACACTACGTGATACGACCATTCCCCTTGTGCGGAGCAAAGGTTCTCCACCCCGCACAAATGATCTACTCGACCGCCAGCTTTGGTGACCGCCAAAAAAAAAAAAAGAAAAAAAACGGCACCCTGGTTGTCTAGCTCACGCAGCGAGTAGCGTGTTTTACAGCGTCGTTGCCAACCGACGCCAACCCAACCTATAAATATAATATATTTATAGGGGGGGACTGTTGCCGGGGGGGGGGCATAGTAAATAGGACCTACAGTGCATACAAAAACACGTATATTTCCCTTTTTTAACTAACAACATTTGGTCCTATTTATATGATATTTACTATGGTCCCCCGCAATAGCGCATAGAACATCTTGGTCGGGTGTTGCGCGAACAAACGCCTTCGAAGTCATGTTTTGGGGTGAGAAATATGGAGCTCCTCATGCGAGGAGCTCAAGAGAATAAGCCACCGCCCGTATATGCCGTGGCATTGCTGCCCCGTCGGTTCGGAGGAGTTCACACGTAGGACAGATCGGCTCACCGTAGCTCGAGCTAGCTCTTTTCAAGGGTAGCTCATCGGTGAGCTACGTGAGCTACATGAGCTAGCTCATCCGTCCCCGGGATGAGCTATAGGCGATAGCTCATCTGGACATGTTTCAAAAGCTTGAGCTATAGAGGATAGCTCATCTGCGCATAATTGCCCAGGGTGAGATATATGAGCTACATGAGCTAGCTCAATTGGCCCCGCGATGAGCTAAAGGAGCTACATGAGCTACACATGTTTCCCCCGTCTTGGGCTATACCTGGTAGGCGATAGCTCATCTGCACATGTTTTGAAGGCTTGAGCTATGGGCGGTAGCTCATCTGCACACATTTTCCCGGCTTGAGCTATAGGCGGTAGCTCATCTGCACATACATGTCGTCAAAGCTTGAGCTATAGGCGATAGCTCATCTGCACATGTTTTTTAAGATTGAGCTATAGACGGCAGATGAGCTCGCTCACGAGCTGTCGTTATATATATGGAATACTTCCGGTGTGTGGTAAAAGTATCGTCTTGATCAGTCAAGACGAGACTTTTATTTCCGTTCCAAACCTCTATTGAAAACAAAAGTATCGTCTTGAAACCTGTCGACCAAGACGAAACTTTTATTCACTTGATTTCAGTATCAATGTGAGCGTATGAAAACGGAATTACGAAAATTACATCGAAAATAAAGTTGACCAGAATGCATAAAAATAAATACAACTTAATTGATTTTAGTATGGGACAAAAAACACTTGAGTTAAGAAACAGAAAGCTGATAATTTTCTGCACAAGGTGGTACAAATGAAATGTTCTAGATTTTATTCAACGTGGAGTAGATATAATGGGCCAAAGTGAGGGTGATATATGCGTGTTTCGCCGGGAAAGAGCTACAATGAGCTACGTACATGAGCTATTATTATTTTTGTCCGGGGTGAGCTATAGGTGGTAGCTCATCTGCACATGTTTTCCCGGCTTGAGCTGTAGGCAATAGCTCATCTGCACATGTTATGTTTTGAAAGCTTGAGCTATAGGGGATAGCTCATCTGCATATATTCGCCCGAGGTGAGCTATAGGAGCTACATGAGCTAGCTATTTTCGCTCAGAATGAGCTATAGGAGCTACATAAGCTGCACATGTTTCCCCCAGCTTGAGCTATAGGCGATAGCTCATCTGCACATGTTTTCGAAGCTTGAGCTATAGGGGATAGCTCATCTGCACATATTTGCCCAAGGTGGGCTATAGGAGCTACATGAGCTAGCTCATTTGGCCCAAAATGAGCTATATAGAGCTGCATGAGCTACACATGTTTTTCCCGGCTTGAGCTACAGGCGATAGCTCATCTGCACATGTTTTGAAGGTTTGAGCTATACACAACAGATGAGCTAGCTCATGATCTGTCCTATGTGTGGAGGAGTTCCACGATTATTTGCCTGGTTCGAAGTAGAATTGCCTACCGTAGCGCCTGAATTAAACAGCACCGCTGAAGTGTCCGTTCGCTTGTCCCGCAAGGCGTAACTGTAACTCGATCGTTTACTTGGTGAGCCGGTGCTAGCGGACTGCTGACCGCAAAATTGTGAGTAAGAAGTCCACCCCTCTCCCCAACCCCCTTCTCACTTCCTTTTTCCCTTCCCCTCTCGCCCCCCCCCTGCCTCTCGCCTCCCCCCCCTGCCTCTCCCTTCCCGCCTCCCCCCACCCCCCAGGTGACGAGCTGCTGGGAGTTCTAGAAAAATGCGGCGTGAACACGCAGCTGGCGGCTAGGGTCAAGGGTTACCCGACCCGCACGGTAATTTCCGATAATTTGCTACGTAATATAGCGTGCCAGGCAGGTAACTAAAGTGCCAGGCAGGTAACTAAAGTAGTTACGTGGTACGCTTTTTTGCTTCTTTTTTTTTTGTCTCCCCATATATTGTGTTTGCCGTTTTTTTCCTCTCTCCCTCTTATTAATAGTCGTAACTCAGATCTGCGGTCACCTAACAGGCTCTCCGCCCCCTTTCCCCACTACGGTTCGTGCCTTGCATTTCTATCGCCAGAAATACTTCATCCCTTTCTTCCCTCGTCGACTCGCGCCGAATCACGCCTACCCCCGCTGTGCGCTGTCAGTCGGTTTTTAGTTATGTAATCAATATGGTGGACCAGGTAGATACTTCAGGAGGTACTATAGTGTACCATGTACTGTTAGTTGTGTGATGCCTGCAGCATGCCGCTAATACATGAAGTGAGTTTTGCAGTTTAGTTTAGTACTGCTGTACCTGATTTCTGCAGTACACCGATAGTATAGTCGTACTTCGTAAATATATACTATATGTACAATTTTTTTGTGTCTTCCATTTTGTTTTGTTGTAGAAAGGGTTTGCTTGTGTCTTAGAACGAAAACCATATGTCCATCGAATATATATGTGTGTAACGTTTTTTTTTTGTGTTCATCGTAGTTTTTTTTTGTTTTTTTTTCAACAAATTCTTGTCAAAAGTTTTTATTCTTGCATTTTCTGCTGTTTTCCACCGGACAAGGTTATGGTGACGAGAGACACGCAGGGTGACCGGACCTTCGCCGGTTTCGGAGGCGGGAAGCCATCCGATTCCTTCGCCGACTGTCAGCACAGGTCAGCACTTTGTTTCGGGTTTTTACGTCTGTACGATCGATATGTCCTGGTATTGTCTTCTTTTGATTTGCTAGGTTTTTGCGGGATGGCATAATACAGCCAGGAAACATGTCGGTAGATCATGACAGATTTTGCGGGCTCCGACCGCGGCAACATGAGCTAGATCATACAGATCATACAGATCATACAGATTATCTGCCCTGAACTATGTATATGATTCTTAATGGCGTGTTTTCGATTCATATTTTGACCGACGTGATAACTAGTTGGGGTTTCTAGTGTTGGGGGGATTTTTTTCAGAGGGGACCCTTGCACACCTCGTACAGATCATCGACAGGTCATCGATTTCGACGTGATGATCTAGATCATTCAGGGCAGATGATCTGTATGATCTGTATGATCTGTATGATCTGTATGATCTGTATGATCTGTATGATCTAGCTCATGTTGCCGGGTGGGAGCCGAATAATCTGCATGATCTAGGGCGTATTTCCTGGGTTGGATCTGTCACTATACAGATCCTGCACAAACCTTCCACAACGGCAGATGAGGAACTAGATCATCTATTAATCGACCATGATCTGTCTGTGGAAGATCGAGAGTTGATAATGTTTGACGTTTGTGTTTGTTGGAATGTTGACGAAGACTATCAATAGTAAGTTTTGTATTTATTTATGTTAATTGTAGGGTTCGTCCTGCAGGGTTCGTCCTGTCGCCCACAAATACGAATTCTTATGTGATGTCCCGTTCGATACGTTCATCAATTTCGATTTTGTTTCGTCCTTAAGGGCCCGAATTAACGAGTATAAAATAAATTCAATTTGGAAAAAAATAAAATTCAAATTCGCTTTTCATTGGTCAACACACGCACCAGCACCAAATATTATGCCCCAAGATCCTAATCTTTGGTGCTGGTGCGTGTGTTGACCAATGAAAAGCGATACATCATATAAGGGGGGGGGCGTACTCATTTGTTGCTTGCCTTAGTGATTTGACCATTGACCACGCATCCCTTTCGAGACGGAGCACCGTTCCTACTCCTAATAGAGACGCCCCCTAACGGTTGGGGTGCTCATTACGTTGTTTGCATATAATACGTAGGAAATATTTAGCTAATCTTATCCCCTTCCTGTTTCGCCGCCTGTGGCCACCATATACCTCCTAGGATAGCGATCGATTTCTCGCTACTTTATCTATTAATAGTAGTGTACCAAACTCGTCCATGTCACGCTCGTCCATTGTTCTCGTCTCCTCCTTTATATATAGTACATCCCGTTCTTCCTTGCATATTTCACATTCTCTCACTATCATATGTGAGTTTTACTCTCTATTGCTTTGCGGGGGGAGAGGGGAAGACACCTGTGATCACGGTTTTGTCGAGAATAATGCCGCTGGGGGTTAAACCCCCCACGAGTCGTGCTGGAAAGAAAACATGATGAAAAACGCCTTCTGCGGTATAAAGGGGTGTCGTGCACCTCATTTTTATCATTATCCTCGCTTCAAGAGCTCGTTACCCCACCCAAAAAACTCAACTTGAAAAAAAAAAATGAAAATGAAAAGGTGAAACAAAAATCCGACGAGCCACAGGCCGAGAAGTCCACGACATGACACACTGCCAAAGTGTGGCATGAAGAATCTGCGTTCTGCAGATGGACCAAATCGGTACACAAATAAGAAAGTGTATTGAGCGAAAGCTTTTTTACCCAGATCTCCAAAAGGATCTAAAAAAAAACAAAAAAAGCCATGTGGCCTTAGTTTATTATATTATATAGGTACAGAACGAATAATAAGTGTTGAAAACGAAAAACAAAAACGATTTTGGGTAGTTTCCTCGTTTGAAGAGTGTCTTAAGATCATGAGATAAAAAAAACCCAGAAAAGTGCTACGACACCTACTGCTGTGTCAAGAGCGTCGATATAATTTGTTTAGTCCAGCTTTCATTTTTTTCATTCTTTTCTTTTTTACGTTTTTGCTAATATACCCTTTTTGTTTCTTGACTTTTTTGCAGGCTGTCGGAAATGGAGGATTCCGCTAAGCGTTTTCTCCGGCCTGGCTCATGGGTGGTGCAGGGGACACTAGGCCTTGCGTCCCCGGGGTCCCTAGAAAGCCACCTTTGTCTGGCCGAGTGGTGAGCCAAGTAAATACCTGGTAGGCGTTTTTTGTCTGTTGTTTCGTGGGGGGGACTTGTTTATGTGTTTGTGTGTGTTTGTGCTAGCTTGTTTGGGCGTGTGTGTTTTAATGTTTTTGTTTGTTTTGCATCTGTTATATAGGAGAATATAGTATCAGCTGTTTTGTGCTCAGGTGTGTTCGTGCGTTCGTGTTTATGGCTGTGTGTGCTTGTTTTTTTTTGTTTTTTTTTAGTGTGCTCTGTGCGATTGTGAGTTCGTATCATAATACATATATAAATAGAGGTGGTGTTGTATGTCGTTGTATGTTGTGTGTGTTGGCGTGTGTTTGTGTCTGTACATGCGTGTGTCTGGTTTATATCAGTACCACCGCTGTTCTACCTGATTTCTACCTGGTACACAGGTATGTGTTTTTCGTTGGCATTGTGTGCATGTATGCGTGTCTCTACGCCTCTATGCAGGTCAGCAGCTGCGTTTCCTCACGGCCAAGTTTAACACCAACAATCCATTAGACTCTTCCTTGCTATGAACACATATGCGATGAACTGCCGCATGTTCAGCACATGTCTATATTAAGTTTTGCACTGCTACTGTTGTTGGTGTTGTTGTTGCTGGTGCTGGTGCTGCTGGTGCTGGTGCGGCCTCTGCTGTTGCTGCTACTGCGTCGCGTCTCCATTTATTTTTGCACGGCGCAGGGCAAAAGAGGCCGGAGCCTTGCGATTCCTCGACATAAACTGGCGGCCCGTTTTCTGGGAGCTCGCCGGAGCAGGCACGGGAAAGGTGTGACTGGCAGTGATATGTACAGCAGTGATATGTAGAACAGTGATAGAGCAGTGAAAAGGCGCCCAAGGGGGTCAGTTATAGAGAAAAGTCAACACCACCCACCTCTTGATCTTGATCGCCGTTAACTAAAACCGTCGCACCCCCTCCCCCCCCCCCTCATGAATATCGAGCACCCCCCCCCCCCCCCCCCACCCCCCCCCCCCTCCCCCTGGTGAGGGGAAGGGATGAGGGGAAGGGATAAGTTTTTTTTTGAGAATCGTGATGAGAAAGGGACCATTCTTTCGGAGTAGGATAAGCAATAGTTTTCGCTGAACGTGAGCGTGGTGTTTCTAACAGTTTCAGCTTGCGCGGGCTTGGTGATTCGGACGACAGGGCATAGCGAGCCCGCACAGTGCGCGGAGGGTCGCAAACGAAAGGGTGGGACGGGATAGGGGCAGCCGAATTGCGTCGTTTTTCAGAACCAGGAACCGGTACGTGGTTTGGTACGAGTATGATAAGACCACCTTTGGGTGAGGGGGGTGTTCTCGATATTCATGCATGGCCGTAGTCGTATGACCATAAAACCCTCGCATCCCTACAATGCCGGGACGGAACATGTCGGGTTTTCACCGACCAGGCAGACATTGCTAGCACCAAGCGCGAAGCGACAAAAAAAGCCATGTGGCCTTAGTTTATTATATTATATAGGTACAGAACGAATAATAAGTGTTGAAAACGAAAAACAAAAACGATTTTGGGTAGTTTCCTCGTTTGAAGAGTGTCTTAAGATCATGAGATAAAAAAAAACCAGAAAAGTGCTACGACACCTACTGCTGTGTCAAGAGCGTCGATATAATTTGTTTAGTCCAGCTTTCATTTTTTTCATTCTTTTCTTTTTTACGTTTTTGCTAATATACCCTTTTTGTTTCTTGACTTTTTTGCAGGCTGTCGGAAATGGAGGATTCCGCTAAGCGTTTTCTCCGGCCTGGCTCATGGGTGGTGCAGGGGACACTAGGCCTTGCGTCCCCGGGGTCCCTAGAAAGCCACCTTAGTCTGGCCGAGTGGTGAGCCAAGTAAATACCTGGTAGGCGTTTTTTGTCTGTTGTTTCGTGGGGGGGACTTGTTTATGTGTTTGTGTGTGTTTGTGCTAGCTTGTTTGGGCGTGTGTGTTTTAATGTTTTTGTTTGTTTTGCATCTGTTATATAGGAGAATATAGTATCAGCTGTTTTGTGCTCAGGTGTGTTCGTGCGTTCGTGTTTATGGCTGTGTGTGCTTGTTTTTTTTTGTTTTTTTTTAGTGTGCTCTGTGCGATTGTGAGTTCGTATCATAATACATATATAAATAGAGGTGGTGTTGTATGTCGTTGTATGTTGTGTGTGTTGGCGTGTGTTTGTGTCTGTACATGCGTGTGTCTGGTTTATATCAGTACCACCGCTGTTCTACCTGATTTCTACCTGGTACACAGGTATGTGTTTTTCGTTGGCATTGTGTGCATGTATGCGTGTCTCTACGCCTCTATGCAGGTCAGCAGCTGCGTTTCCTCACGGCCAAGTTTAACACCAACAATCCATTAGACTCTTCCTTGCTATGAACACATATGCGATGAACTGCCGCATGTTCAGCACATGTCTATATTAAGTTTTGCACTGCTACTGTTGTTGGTGTTGTTGTTGCTGGTGCTGGTGCTGCTGGTGCTGGTGCGGCCTCTGCTGTTGCTGCTACTGCGTCGCGTCTCCATTTATTTTTGCACGGCACAGGGCAAAAGAGGCCGGAGCCTTGCGATTCCTCGACATAAACTGGCGGCCCGTTTTCTGGGAGCTCGCCGGAGCAGGCACGGGAAAGGTGTGACTGGCAGTGATATGTACAGCAGTGATATGTAGAGCAGTGATAGAGCAGTGAAAAGGCGCCCAAGGGGGTCAGTTATAGAGAAAAGTCAACACCACCCACCTCTTGATCTTGATCGCCGTTAACTAAAACCGTCGCACCCCCTCTCCCCCCCCCTCATGAATATCGAGCACCCCCCCCCCCCCCCCCCACCCCCCCCCCCCTCCCCCTCTCCCCC
>MEHQ01000086.1:426558-455045 GCA_008828725.1 Saccharina japonica | reverse complement strand
CTACTACTACTACTACTACTACTACTACTACTACTACTACTACTACTACTACTACTACTACTACTACTACTACTACTACTACTACTACTACTACTACTGCTGCTGCTGCTGCTGCTGCTACTACTACTACTACTACTACTACTACTAGTATTACGGAGGAACACAGTAAATAGGGCCTAATATTTTTAGTACAAATATGAAATATATAGGTTTTAGTGTATACCGTAGGTTCTATTTCCTCTGCTCCCCCGTAATAGCAGGTCCTATACATCCTCTCGCGAAATACGGTGTATATTGGCTTACACCGAGAGGGTGATATGATCTCGTGAGGTTAGGCCCTGTTCAAGCGGCGTAAAAAAACGCGTGACTCCGCCGCTGTTAGATATACACAATCATATAACCACTGAGCTATATCAGCCAGCGCTGCGACTCTGCTCCCATGCCATTTGGGGGACACGCACACAATCCCTGATAGGTTATGAGCCTCGAATTGGCGAGGTTAGCAGATCCAGTGCTGACTGGTCGTTCAGTAGTTTTGGGGTATATCTAACAAAAACACCCCCCCGCACAGCGACCCTTGGTAACCGCCGAGAGACGCTCTACCTGCGGCCCCCGACTCGCACGTACGCCGCGCTCCTCGACGGTGATACCCCCCCGCCCCCCATGACAGGGGTAGAGATGGGGAGAAGCCACCTCGATTGTGCTCTCGCCCGTCAGGAAATATGCGCCGCCGAAAATCCAACGCCGGCATCAGTTAGCGCCGTCACCCACACTGTTGGGCGGCGAAAGAAAGCCCATTGCAGGGATTGGCGGTAGCGCGAGCACTCGCGGGGCACCGCGTCTCTACGAGAGAGGACACGGGTGTGCACGCGGGAAAAGTCCCCTTAGTTTGCGCGGGTCCGGTACCCGGTGGGGGAGGGAGAGTGGGGCGTCGCATGCTGTCACCCATCTACCGTCAGCGCTTATCTCGCCATCGCCAACACCGCCACCACCACCACCACCACCACCGCCAATACCCATACCAATGCCAATGCCACCACCACCACCACCACCACCACCGGCACAATCACCACCACCATCATCATCACCACGACCACTACCACCAGACCACCACCAACACCAACCCCATCAACACCAACATCACCACCACCACTACCCCCTACCCCCCCCCCATAAATATATGATATATTTATAGGTTGGGTTGGCGTCGGTTGGCAACGACGCTGTAAAACACGCCACTCGCTGCGTGAGCTAGACAACCAGGGTGCCGGTTTTTTTTTTTGGCGGTCACCAAAGCTGGCGGCCGAGTAGATCATTTGTGCGGGGTGGAGAACCTTTGTTCCGCACAAGGGGAATGGTCGTATCACGTAGTGTTAATATGGTAAGGCATCCGCGAGGCAGTTACATAGTAAAACCCATTGCTGTCTCCGGAAGTGGCCACACCAGAAATTAAATTAACTCATTGAAGCTGTCGTCCATATGCAAGTCCGCCTCAGAGGCGGTTCTTAGCAGGATGCAGCTCACCCTCCATGCGACTCGCCCAATACCTTACGGCGCTTCGCGCTTGGTGCAAGCAATGTCCGCCTGGTTGGTGAAAACCCAACGTGCTTCGTCCCGGCATTGTAGGGATGCGAGGATCTATGGTCATATGACTACGGCCGTGCACGACATGAGTACACCCCCTCTCCTTCCCCCCCCACCACTACCACCACTACCACCACTACCACCACCACCGGCGATAACGGTGCATGCCGCCGCTTCTGGTGCGGCGGCCGGTGCCGCGAATACCCTCACCGGAGCCTCCTGCCGAGTCGCCACCGCAGCCGATGCCGTCGTAGAGGTCTTAAGGCCGCCACACCGCCGCCCCCGCCACCAGCCTCCCCGCTGTCGCAAATATTTGCCGGCGATAGGGAGGGAACCGACACCTGTGTCGCCACAATCGTCAGAGGGGGGCGCGTCGTTTGATTGCGGGTCTGCAATGTCCTGCGCCGCCTGGCCTACCCCGCCGGCGACCTCTGCCCCGGCTGCTGGACCTCATGGTCCGCCACCACCAGCTGTGCCGAAACGAGGTCGGCACTGACCTACGGCGACCGCTGCTGCTACCGGTATCGCCACCGCTATATCGCCACCCCTCCAACCCCACCACCACCGACTACCGCCGCCGTCACCGCTACCACCACTGCTACCGCCACTGCCACCGCTGGAGCCGACTCGCCAGACTAATCGCAGCCGCCGCCGCCGCCGCCGCCTCCGTCACAGCCGCAGCCGTTCGCCGGCCCCTCTATAGACGGCGAGTTCACCATCCGCTTCAAGGGGGCGATAGTGACCATCGTCACCGCCGCTGCCGCCGCTGCCGCCGCTGTCACGGCCGCCGCCGCTACTGCTAATGATATACCACTGCCGCTACCGCTACCGCTACCGCTACCGCTACCGCTACCGCTACCGCTACCGCTACCGCTACCGCTAGCGCTACCGCTACCACCGCTACGACCTAAACACTGCCTGCCATCGTTGGTGCTGACGAGGCTGCCGAAACAGAGGTCTCCCTCAAGGTGTGGGTGCGAACGGTTGTCGGAGGACGTGGTCAATACCAGGTACCAGGTAGTTATTCATGTTTATTTGTTCTCCTAATTTCCAATCGTACGGCGCAACCCATGCTTACTCACGACGAGTATTATACTATTGATAGTACGACGAATTCGTATGTACTGTACGTACTACTGCAATTTTTGCTATTATACCTCCTGCAACAGCAGCCTGCTGCTACTGATGCCAACGCCTTCACTACAACAGAGTAAGTACTGCAACCAATAATATTATACGTACAACTGCGTCCCCCGTAGAATGGCAGGTGAATCCCGCCCCTGTTAGAGTCAAGGTCGTGGGTTCGAGTTTGTTCTCCCGAGTGCATACTATTGCTCGTAGGGACTTTTTCTCGCTAAACAATATCTTGACTGTGTACGTAGCGGAAAGCGCGAGAGCGTGAGTTATCAAAATACGATGAAAATCGGTGAGCGTTGGGAATGCTGAACTCTTTGTGCGCGATAAAAACCAAGGCACGGACCGTAGTGGGGAGGAGGGAGAAAAGCCTGCTTTGTGACCCCCGATCTGAGTTACGACTACTATGGAGGGAGAGGGACAGAAGTGCGAAGGTATTAAATGGGATGTTTTTGTTTTAACCTGCAAAAACAAATATCACACCATACTACTACGACGTACGAGTACGTCCCCCCCTTTTTTTTTTGTCTTTTCTCATACTTTTTCACACTTGAAAACATTAACTGTTTTGTTCCTGCAACTTACCTGGTATCACTTTTCCGACAAAGCTTCGAAAACGAAAATCAGCGACCGGCAGTCATTACTATTTAATAGTAAAATACGAAATACCTGGTATTAATTAATAATAAATTAATATTAATAATGTAATCAATTAATATTAATGTAATAATAACAGTAGTATTAATAGTATTCATAATTAATAGTTATATATACGATGACATCATATACGGTCACCATGTCCGATGCCACGATACAAAAACGGTGTAAAAACTTTTCCGAGCGCAGCACTTGAGCACTTTGGGTGACGTTGTGAAATTGGCCCGGTGCGTGGCATGATGACCCGCTAAAAGTGAACTTCAAAAATATAATACGACCTTTCTTCTGGCCCTCGAGCTAGCTCTTTTGGCCTAACTGCTAACTCTCCTTTCGACTTTCGGGGCTCCCCCAGAAAAATCGTTCTGGTTTTTGTTTCGCGTTTCTTCGTCTCGTCTCGTCTTATTTTATTAATAATAGCCAGATAGCGTGTGCTGTGTCTGGTTCTGCTCGTATTGTTGTTGCGTCTGTCTGTCTGTCCCTTGTCTGTTTTATTTGTTTTGGTGCTTTTGTCGTGTGTGTCTCTCGAACTGAGAACGGGATAGGGCTCGAATAGGCTGTGCAGGCTGCATGGCATTCACTGCTGCTGCTGCTGCTGCTGCTGCTGCTGCTGCTGCTGCTGCTGCTGCAGTATACTAACTCTCAATTTTTTACTATAAATACGTCGTATCATACATACATGCCGTACAGGACCTCTACGATAAGAAAACCAGCAGTTAAGAAAAATGCAGGCTGAGATTTGCATGGCAGCACAATAAAAAAAGCAGACATAGAAGGGTGTTAGACTGTACGCATAGGTTTCCTTGGTTTCCGTGGTCTTCTGCTTTTGGGAGTTTTATGAGTGATCAACGCTGAAGATCATGCTGCACATTGTCGGATGGCAAAGATAATAATAAATCGGGCGTCGTTATACACAGCACAGGGCACATACTGTTTTAAGAAACAAGAGAGCTGGTCCAGGCTGGATTTCTTATTTGAAAATGGGTGCGTTCTGTATTAATTCAAGTATAACGACTCTTCTTCCCTTATTTCCTATTTTCCTTTTAATCCCAGCCTGCTTTTCTTATATTGATCGTTTGCTTATTATTGATAGGTGTCCTGTCCTGTAACACAGTACAGGACACCTCATAAGAAACAGGAAATCTGGTCCAGGCTGGATTTCTTATTTGAGAGAGGGTGATTTCTACACTAATTTCTAGATATCGACTCCCGAATTTCTTAATTTACTCTTAAAATATCAGCCTGGCTTTCTTAGTAGCCTGCTTTTTATTACTTAGGTGTCCAGTGCTGTATGTATTGGAACAGGAAAAAGCTGCCAGCCCGGATTTCTTATTTGAGAATGGGTGCGTTTTACATTAATTTCAGTTTAACCCTTTTAGAACTGCAGTCCCGTTTTGGGGACAATCCACACTAATTCTAAGTAATTTTTCCCCAAAACGGGACTCCAGTCCTAATCGTACGGGTTAATAATGGCTCTCCTCCTCCGTATTTCTTAATTTCCTGTTAATCTCAGCCTTCCGCTCGTTTTCTTCCTCAGCTTTCAGGTTTTACAGGTACACCAGGTATCTTTTAGTTGGGTCTGCGCGCGCGTGTGTGTGTGTTTTTCGTCCCAACATCGTATAAACGTCACGAATGATTATTGATGGGCTGTGGGCTGTGGGTGGATGAGTGATGAGTGATGAGTGATGAGTGATGATGATGTCTTTTCTTTCTTTTGCAGCACCCATCCATGTGCCAATGTGGCATCATCATCGCGTTTTTGTTCGTGGGGACAACACTTTATTTTGCACACCACCCATCCATGTGCCATGTACCATGTGGCATCATCGCGTTTTTGTTTATGGGGACAACATATTTATATTTATACTGGTATACGTATGATATATACAACTAACTTGGAATTAGTGTGGGGTCATTTTTTTCGGCTGCACCCATGTTTTTTTACACAACCAACTTACTTTACAGTATAATTAAAATACCTACTACGTAGCGTGGGGTCATTATTTTTTTTGCAGTCGTAAAACTTCACTCCTCGCACAGATCATCAGATCATCGATTCCCCCTAATAATACGTAGATCTTTCAGGAAGATATATCCCTAATCTGTATGATCTGTATGATCTGTATGATCTAGCTCATCATGTTGCCGCGTGGGAACCGTCGTATAACCTACTTACTACTATATTACTGAATGTGCATGCTTGCGTATACGACGTGGGACAGGTTTTTCTTCCTGCCTTGGATCTATCTGTCTGTATACTTCGTACTATTAATTTGCAGATCCTGCACAACATGTATCTATCTATCTCCCATAACGGCAGGCTCGCGTACGTACGTATAGGATCTAGAGATCCACAAAGTAACAAGCTGGTGGTGTTAATAACTATTAATTATTAATAGTAACTGCAGACAGATCACCAGGATGATGACCTGTCCAACGCGTTTTTATCTTCTTTTCTCTTTTTTTTTTCCGTTTATTATCTTCGCCGTTCGTTTCTCTCTCCCGTATGATAGTCGTATATAACTCAGATCCGGGGTCACATATAGCAGGCGCCGGCGCTCTCCTCTCCCCCCTCCCCACTACGGCACGTGTGTGTGTCGTGCCTTGCATTTTTTTCTCGAGAAGGTTTAGGTTTCACAACAACACTCTCACTTTTCTTCCCTCGTCGACTCTCGCGTCGAACTTCTACTACTATTACTGTGCCTACCTGGTATCTATGTTATGCCCACGATAATAGGTGTCACATTCTTCGATAATAAAAAACTCCATACATACTCGTATATACACAGATTCGAACCCCCGATATCAATGTCTTCTCTATGCTATCTTTACGCGTAAAAAGCTTTTTTTTTTTCTTTTTTTTTTTCATCCTCCGGTGTTGTACGAAGTGAATAGTGATTCGAGTCCACTTGTTATAACACCGGCGGATGGGTAAATATAAATCTTACGCCCTCCACACTTCCACGTCTCACTGCGTGCCGTGTGTATAAAGCTGCTCGTAGACCACCGATGAGGAGAGAGGCGACCGTGTGAATATATAGAGGGCTCAAAATTCAAACGTTCTATGGTATTACGAGTAACTCTATACGAAAACGACTGTCTCTCTCACGAGGGAAAATATATATGTCATCCACTAACAACAGCAAAACACGAGCCTCGAGGTTGTGTGCCTGTCTGTGTGTATGTACTCGTATGAGACAGCAGTACTATGTACAGCAGCAGTACCTGCACCGAACGAGTACGAGGAAATTGAGCCCGCGAACGATACAAGCAACGAAATAGGAAACGGCCGACGTTACAATGACCCTGTGGGTTGTGGTGTGCATGTCAACCTTGGTTTCGTTGGGCTAAGATGCCCATTATTTTTTTTAGAGTAGAGGGCGTACTCGGGACGAGCGATTTACAGATTTGCAGCAGCTCGGAGACACAAACAAGCCTTGCCGGCAGATCGGAGAGCAGTGTGCCGGCCACAAGGGCTCAAATGACGCCGGGATTGGGTAGAAGGGAGCTCCAGTTCCTTGTGTGTTACCGAGCATGCCTTCTGTTTCGGAACACGGCAGCACAGAGCAGAGCGTACACAGAGAACACGTATCAGAGCAAGCAGAGCAGCAACGAATCGCAGCAAAACGACGAGGACCTGGTACACATGGATCGGTCCTTCCAGATTGGCACCAAAAGGTACGAAAGTTCTTTGTTCTTTCTCAGGTGACACATGATGACACCTCGCATGAACTATTTTTTTTTAAATGTGAACAAATTATAATCCGAAAAAATGCAAATTATTTCACAACTCATATTGTTTCGCTCAAAAACAGTGGCCCACATTTCTGATCTGAAAATAGTGACGTAAACGGACATACTTTCGGTTCAGGGCTGCACAAAGGTTGAAAATTGAGCAGGGGGAAAGACGAAAGATCCAGAAATTGGCCTTTTCAAACCCAAAATTGAATTGACACAGTTGTTTCGGTCTGCAACTGCCAGTTTTTAAAAAACGCAAGTGGATTTTAATTGGAGATTTTGATTTACTTGATGTAAGTATTGGCATTTACGTAGATTGGTAGATTGGTAGATTGGTACCTTGTCTATGTACCAAGTATACGTGCTCGATCTGGATCAATCTCATCATCATCACACACCACCCCACCCCTGCCCCCCTGCTCTCTCTCTCTTCTCTCTAAACTCTCTCTCTCTCTGCTGTGCATCCTCTCCTGTGTGGCCACTCTGACCACTCTCTGCTCTCACGCACCTGCTGCTGATCGCTGTTCGTGCGTGCGTGCGTGCGTGCGGTGTTGCACCAGTAGTTGCGGGGTGTGTGGCCGCCACCACCACCATCATCATGCTGGCTCCCTCGCCCAGCAACATCGGGATCCAGATCGTTCGCACTTTGCGAGAACAGCAGGGCGAGACGAACAGCAGCAGCAGCAGCAGCAGCAGCAGCGGCAGCGGCAGCAGCACGCTCCCCGTCGAGGCCGGCGGCTGTGGCATGTTTCGGCGCCCGCCGCGCTGGATCACGAGTGCCTCGACAGCCCACAAGGCTAGCAACAAACCGCTGTTGCAGCAGCAGCAGCAGCAGCAGCAGCAGCAGCAGCAGCAGCAGCAGCAGCAGCAGGAGGAGCAGGAGCAGGAGCAGCAGCAGCAGCTACAGCAGCAGGAGGAGCAGCAGCAGCAGCAACAACCGAGAAAGAAGTTCGGCTGCTTGAGGGACGCGGAGTCCCCCTCGTCCTCATCCACGAGCATGGTCTGCAACAACAACAACACCGCGACGTCGGAGCGACCCTTCCTCGGCGCTTCAAACGCTAATATCTCGAACAGCAGCAGCAGTACCACCACCACCACCATCACCACCACCAGCATCATCAGCTCCTCCTCCTCCAGCACCGGCTCCAGCATCACTGCTCAGGAAGACCTGCAGAAGCAGCAGCAGCAGCAGCAGCAGAAAAACCTGCTAGAGGCTGAACGGCAAGATACCCGCGGTATCTGTGACGACAAAAGTCACAACCGCATCATCATCAGCAGCAGCAGCAGCAGCAGTATCCATCCCCTCTGCAAGCCGAAAGTCGACACCGCGACGACTGCCACAACACTGCTACCAGCATCAGCAACAACAGCGGGAGAAGAAGCAGACGTGACAGCGACGACCATCGGCACGGTAGCAGACGACGACGAGGACGACGAGGGCGACGAGGACGAGGACGACGACGGCATACTCTACGACCCAGAGGATCTCCTGCTCGGGCCGCTTCTCATCTCGCCCCGCTCCGAGCGAGAGATAGTAATAGGGGGAGGAGGAGGAGTAGTGCGTGGTGGTGGCGGTTGTATTTATTCGGGGGGCGAGATCATCAACCACCACAACGCCGGCGGCGGCAGCAGCAGCAGCTACGACTGCGAGGGCAACAGCCATCTCCACGACGGGCGAATCATGTCCCAGTCCATCGGGAACAGCCAAGGACCGGTGAGCTTGATGGGCGTAGGTTGGGATAGCGAGATCGCCGCTTGCTCCTTGATTCCGTTGCCGTCGTCGAACGCGTCTCGCTCCGGCTTCCCCTCTCGCCCCCTGGTGCCTATGTCGCCGGTCGTGGAAACCGGCGCTCAGGGCTCCTCGAGGCCATCGTTCATCCCCGACCCGATCATCATGCACCAGCAAGGTCATTCCTCGGGGGGGGTAGTCGTCGGCGCCGCCGGAGCTGGCCACCGCAGCGGTGGAACGTCGGGGTGGTACCTCAATTCCCCACCGAGTGCTGTGCAGCAGCAGCAGCAGCAGCAGCAGCAGCAGCATCACTCTCATCGTCCCGAGCAGGGATCTTTTTCTCCGTCGTCCGCAACCAACGTAGTCGTTGCAATCAACATACCATCGGCGTTTCCTCACTTCGGTGCTGGTGCTGGTGCTGGTGCTGGTGCTGGTGCCGGTGCCGGTGTTGGTGCCGCGGGCGCTTACCCTTCGCTGAGCAACCTCCCGGGCAGGATGCCTACTGGTACGAGAACAGCGTCACCATTATCATCATCATCATCATCAGCAGCAGCAGCAGCAGCGGGAGCAGCAGCGGGGGAGAGCGGCGGGCGCGGCTTGGGCGTGGGCTGCGGAACATCTTCTTGTTCCGCCATTTCCTACGACCATTTCTACGGTGAAAACCTCCTCAATAACAGAACGTCCTGGCTGTCACCAGCAGCAGCAGCAGCGCCGGCGGCAGCTCGGCAATTATCGGCAGCGTCATCATCTTCTTCATCAGCACCATCGACATCAGCATCAGCAGCAGCAGCAACAACAACAACGACAACGACAACGACACCGTCAACGGGGCGAAACCACTTGCTGGGCGACGGCGGCAACGGCATCAGCAACAGCGCCGACTTCACAAGCCAGCAGCGGCACCGGTTCGTCACCCACGAAGAGTGTGTCCCCGGGTCGCACCTACTCCAGGGAGGCAACGCCATGAATTCAAACCCGCGAGGCAACTGCAGTGACGCCGTGTGGCTCGGGCCGGCTGGCGACGGCAGGGGTGGTGGTGGTGCTGCTGCTGCTGGGGCCGACCGGTATAATAATATGCACGGTGTTCTTGGCATGGAGTTGCCGATTTCGCGAGCGGCGGAGAGTGGGATGGGTGGGTCGGGACCCGGGCAATCGCACTGGAAGCAGCAGCAACAGCAGCAGCAGCAGCGGCAGCGGCAGCGGCAGCGGCAGCAGCAGCAGCGGCAGCGTCAGCAACAGCAGCAGCAAGCCTCTATTATCACCGCGGGCATGAAACGTCTCCACTGCCAGATCGGCGGGGGGGTCACCTCGTCTTCGTCCCCCGCCCCCGCCGCTACCACGGCGGCCTCGGCCCCGGCCCCGGGGATGGCGGCGGCGACGGCGGCGGCGGCAGCTGCGGTGGCGTACACAGCGGTTGCGCAAACATCGCCATCATCACTACCATCGTCATCACCCTTATCCTCCTCCTCCTCCTCATTATCACCAGCAGTGTTATCGTCCATATCGCCGCTGGGCGATGGCGGCACCACCACCACTACCCCCGTGGCACCTCCCCAGCAGCAGCAGCAGCAGCGACTGGCCTCACGCCCGGCCACGACGAGACCGCCCTACATGATCATGTCCCCTGACGCCGCCGCCGCCGCCGCAACGACGATCACGACGACGAAGATGGCGACGGCGCGGGGAGATACAAATGTCAAGCTCCTGGGCAGCGGCGGTGGCGGCGGCGCCGCCGCCGCCGTGCTGTCCTCGGGGTGGATGAACCTTCCCTCTTCCGGCAGCTTGGGGGGTGGGGGCGGCGCAGGAAACCACAGCAGCGGTGGCGGCGGCAGCAGAAGCTGCGGCAACGCTAACACCAACGCTGGCGTTAGCAGCACGGGTGGCGGCTGGCGGTTAAGTGGTGGCGGCAGCGGCGGTGGCGACATCGGCGGCGTCCGCCCCGACTCCAGGGCCGGCACCGGCACCGGCGCCGGCGCCGGTGGCGTCGGGCTTGCTGGAAAGTCGAACTATTTGTCCTCCTCTCAGCGCCGCTCCACTCCCCCCGCCCGTGGCGTCTCCGGCGCGGCGGCGGCCGCGGCAGCGGTCGCGGCGCGGGCGGCGTTAGCCGCCTCGTTCTCTCCGAGCGCCAAGCTCGAAGAGACCGTCGAGGAGGATGACGAGGAGGAGGAGGATAGCGTCGGTGGAGGGCTGGGCAGCGGTGGAGACTCGTCGGCCGACTGGGCCGAGAGAGACGAATCGGAGGAGGAAGAGGTTGGCGGCAAGGTTAATGGAGGCGGTGGTGCGGGGGGGGGGGGGGGGGGGGGCGGCGGTGGCGGCGGCTGCGCCGCCGGCGCCGGCGCCGGCGCCGCTGCCGGTGGTTTGGGCTCGAAGACGAAGGCACCGTTTTTGCTGGACCCGAAGCTGTGGAGCATCGTGGAGCGGCGCGCGGTCTGCACGGCGAAACAGTGCGCCTACCGAAGGTGAGATGAGTGATGATGTCCTTTTTCTTTTGTGTTTCTCTAAGATGTAATACTGTTGTACTGGCTGTATCCTATTAAGTTGTGCTTGTTTCTTTCGTTTTTTTTTGTGTGGGGTGGGGGGCGCGGGGTGGGGTGGGGAGGGGTGTGGTATATATCATATGTAAAACAAATGATACGATGCCGGTTGGTTTTTCTCTCTCTCTCTCGTTGTTTTTACTAGTGGTTGCGCAGTTTTTTTTTTAATCAGTTGACCGGGTACGCGTTGGTTGGGCTTTGCCTTCCTGTATAGTACGAGGGAGCGATGACATATTACAACATATGATAACATATGTACGTCTCGCGTAGCACGTCTCTCATTCTTTATTTGACGCTGTTTTTTCTGCGTTTTTTTCTCTTAGAGCGACCTGCTTAGAGAGTGTTTTTTTATGTAGATAGGAAGCCGAAGAAAGCCGAAGAATTGCCCTGCGAAGCAAACCTTCACATTCCTAGTCCATTTCTGCGCGTTCCGTGGGCGCGCTCGCCCCGCCCAGTACCCCATCCCACCCACCCACGGGCCCGCCCCATGGGCAGATAGATGTACCTACTCATATATACGTACGGTAGGTATTATACGAGCGTTTTTTATTTTGTTTACGTAGATCCAACGTGACTGGCATGGCAGCCTTCGTTTTGAACCACGAGTTTGTTGCATTGACATACGTATGGTATGGTATGGAATTAAAGGCCTTTATACATCGTACACTTCAGGCAAGTAAAGCATAATACCTACGTACCAGGTATGTATGCATATGTACCAGGATGTATAGGCAGTTGTATGTACGAATGTCCACGCCGCCCTTTCTACTACGGAACTAAATAACAGGCAGAATTTGGGACGATGTTCGTTCTTACTTGCTACACACGGAGTTGACTTTGTACACATATCATACATAACTTCGTGTATACCCGGCATTTACTTTTGGTTATTAATAATGCACCTTTGGTGTACTATTCAATAGCATACGGGTTATTCAGCAGTATACACGAAGTACACCTGGAGCCTGGAGGCAGTACGTCGTAGGAAGTTTTGGTGCAAGTACCGCGCGATGGAACTCTCGCACAATCTCAACTTCAACAAAAAAATGCTGCTTTTGTGTATACCACGCAGACACACACACAAAAAACGAATCTCGAATCTCCCGTTCGTCGGTTCCGCTGATGGTATTGATTCTCTTTTATGTTCAGCGGTGGTGGTGGTCCCTCTATACATATATATTTTGCCGGTCTGCGCCTACCATCAATACCGGCACTATACGTACGCCCTCCCTGGTGGTCTACTAAATAATAGCAGTTGACCACGAAGACTGCTAAGGTTGATATCGAGGGTTCGAGTCTCCATAAGGGGGGTTTTTATTCTCAAATGTCGCCACGTAACGTGCTGTCGAGAGCGCCTATTGTACGTGGCGTGGGTATATGACACAATTCGACGAGAGTCGAAGAGGGAAGAAAAAACGCTGAAATATTTTCGCCTAAAAAGGCAAGGCGCGTACCGTAGTGGTGAGAGGGAGGAGGAGAGCCTACGTAGTGACCCTTGGGTCTGAGCTACGACTAAAGAGGGAGAGGTATCAACCGGCACTACTCTGCCCACTACCACACTGATTAATCTCATATGTGCCAAGCGATTTCACGGGCACTATAGCGGGCAGTCGGTACTATAGAGGGACCACTACTGCTGCTTGCTGAACATCATTGCATCATGCCTGTGGTACGTATGCTATGCCCCATATAACCAAGACAGTAGGATCGAATATCGACCAGAATAAAAAACAAACTCGTCTATACCCGTGGTACGATATCGGGGCCTGCCTTGCGACCGCTAACTGCTGTTGTATACTGGCATACCACCAGTAACAGCTTGTGGCGATGGCGATGAGTTACGTGGTTATTCTCTGAACCACAACAGCGACAGCGACAACGACAACAACCCCCTCAACTGGTAGACGATTGTTCTGTTGAACGCCGACATGAAAACCAAATATCACACCGCAGCAAGCAGTAGTCGTGTTTAGTATCTACTAGTACAGCAAATCAAGCGGAACCGCAACCAATTAATCCCCACGCTCCCCCCCCCCCCGCCCCCCCCTCCCCCCCCGCCCCCCTCGCCCCCCCCCCCACTCCACCCCCCCTCTCCTTCTTCCCCCCCCCCTCCCGCCCCCTCGCCCTCGTCCTCCTCTCCTCTCCCCTCCCCTCCCGCCCCCGCCCTTCTTCCTCCCCCCCCCGCCCCCCCCCCCGCCCACCCCCCCGCCCCACCCCACCCGACCGCCACCGGCTGTGTGCCTGCCTTTGGTGTGCAGTGATGATGATCACCGTGCGAGACGTCGCCATTACCATGCCCTCTGCAGCCACGTGCACCAAAATGGCGAGAGGAAGGGCATGCCTTTCCAGCATCACCAGGTTGGTTTGCGTGTGGCCATGCGGGCGGGGGTTGGGATTTAACCCACTCGTCCATCTATCTGTCAATCCAATCTGTCCCATCAATCTACTCCATAATCCGTTCATCCATCCATCCATCCATCCATCCATCCATCCATCCATCCATCCATCCATCCATCCACCCATCCATCCATCCATCCACCCATCCATCCATTGATCCATCACAAGCCGTCAACCTTTTTATCCATGCAGCCATCCAGCCATGCACCTATCATCGAAGGATGCGTGCACGCATGCCTCCCTCCCTCCATCCATCCATCCACCCATCTACCCATTCATCCATCCATCCATCCATCCATCCATCCATCCATCCATCCATCCATCCATCCATCCATCCATCCATCCATCCATCCATCCATCCATCCTTCCACAGCAATCTGCCGACCTCTTACATTGCATCGCTGCTTTTGCTGCTGTTGCAGCTACTATTTAATAGTAGCTGTTTTTGCGGTTGCTGCTATGGTATACGTAGCAGCTACAAACGCACGTACGTACTGTGTTGTAGCAGCTATTTTCGTGTTTCTCGCTGTTGTTGTCCGGGAAATATTGTATTGTTTTTTTTTTGTTACTCTGGCAGGGGCATGAAGTGCAAACACTTATATATATACGTATATATATTATTGTTAAAATAAACCCCCCTTGTACTTAATTTTACACATGATGATAATAATAATAATAATAATAATAATAATAATAATAGGGCCGCACTGCCGCTTCGGGGACAAAGTACTTGAAATTAGACTTGGACATATGTCCCTGTGTAGTGCGCTACTAAAAAGGGGCATAACCTAATGCATTCCTTAACATTAATAATGACCCCCGAAACCCCCTCGGGGGCTGTTGTGTCCCTTAAGAAGAGAGGGAGGAAAATGACGGGAACAAAAAAAAATGACGACTGACTATATACTGCTGCTGTAGCATCATCGGCCTCTCTTGAATAGAAGCAACGCAGGCTGCTGGGTTTCAGGAGGCGGTTTCTCAATCTCCTGAAGTTATTTTACACTCGAGAGGGATGCGCGCGACACGCGTGCAGCATTATACTGTTGTTCCATTCATCACGCTGAATTTTACGCCAGTTAGATTGCCTCATATATATATGTATATATATAGCTATGACATAATACTGTTAGAGGTATCTATACTGTACCTGGTATAGTAGTGCGGGCATCAAGTGTGAATGCGCGGCAGCTTTAATGAGATAGTACTACTACTACTACTACTGTCTGTGTGTTCTTCACAATTTACCGTATTTTCTACCCGTCGACATCCATCCAGCACACCCAGTCAGTGTCTGTGCCGATCCTTCATCCTGATAGTAAGAGCTGTGCATATATACCGCTCTGTTCCTGAATATAAGAACCATTTTTATTTCATGTTAATGTGTACAAAGTGTCTATGTTTATGGACGGAGTGGTGTTTCTTTTGTTGAGACTAACTTGACGAAACCCAGCCGAACAAGCAAGCCGGTCGATGCTGATGCTGCTACCGCTTGCTGCTGCTACTACTGCTACTACTGCTGCTGTGTCATTTATCATGTCTCATGTGCGGCTTGGTTGTTTTCGTTTCGTCACTTCCGTCGCTCCTTTTACTACTACTCGCTGCTGCTGCTGCTGCTGTTGTTGTAGGTATACTATTAATACTATATACCCTCTCCGTCTCGCAAGGACGGAGACGTAACGTCAATGTGAACGACATTTATTTGTTGATTTGTTGTGTGATAGAAACGTTATTATTGTTGACGTTACGTAAGTACCGCAGGATGAAAACTGCAGGCAGTATGTATCACGATAGCTTTCGACAATCTGTGTCATCGACTATACATACGTTATAATATCTATGCCATACTTGGCAGCGTCATCATGACAAGAGTGTCTCTACAAGACGCTTTCATTATTCTTATTATCCTTGCCATCTCTCTTCCCTGAATATTAGCACCGCTCTTATTGAATTTTAATGTATACTAGGTGATTATATTTCGGGACAGATTGGTATGTAGCATGCAAGATCTTCAACGCTGACCACTCATAAATAAGCACAACGTAACGTACGAGAGAAGAAAACCACTGGCTGAGGAAAAAACAAAAAAAGGAGATTGATATCACATAAATATACCAGACGATATCACATACCAGGTATACCACAGATTGCCACAGAAGAAGATTTTGACAAAATGTCCCGTTTCAAGGCGTTGTGCGTCTTTGTTGCTTTTGTTTTGCATATTTCGGGGGGCCTATAGTAAATAGGACCAAATGTTGTTAGTGAACATAGGGAAATATATAGGATTTAGTGTTTGTCGTAGGTTCCATTTACTATGGTCCCCCTGTACTACAAACATATCCTTCGAACTTTGTTGTATCGATAGTACTGAAATGAAACGAAGGCAAATAATAATATGATTAAAAAATAAGCTAGAACTACCCTGTATGCCGCGTGTTTTTTCTTCGATTTCTTACGATAATAGCGGGGTCGAGATACCGTCGTAGAGTTAACGCATACACGTGCGACCTGTGGTTTTCCTCTTGTTGGCAACGACATTCCCCCTTTCGCGAGGCTTAGACTAAGGCCCTTCCTTGTAGTACTGCGCTCTACTTCAAAGATAAACCTAAATGTGACTCAAATTTCAAGTGTTTCGTCCCCACAACCGGAGTAGTGCAGTACGAATAAGCCGCATGCCTGAACGGGCAAAAAAAACACACGAGCAGCACCGTGTATACCTACATATTTACGGGGGACCATCATACTAAATTCTTATCATGTTTGCCATCCCGACAATGTGCAGCATGAATGAGCTTCAACGTTGATCACTCCTAACATTCCCGAAAGCAGAAAACCACGGAAACAAAGGAAACCTATGCGCAAAGTCTAACTTCCTTCTATTAATATGTCTACTTCCGGCGGAAGCTTTATCCACAATACTCCATGTGTTGCCCTTGCTCCCTCCCTTCTTCCCAACATGCACTCTTTACGTTCTATTCTTAAGTCCTAAGCCGCATCCAAGCTCCGTCCCCACGTCATCGGTGTGGGTCTGTCACCCCCCCCCCAAAATATTGTTAGTAGAAAATAGGGAAATGTATAGGTTTTTGTGTTCACCGTAGGTCCTATTTACTACATTAGCCCACCCGTATTAGCAGGGACATTTATTAAATAGTAGCAGCAGCAGCAGCAGCAGCAGCAGAAGTAGCAGTAGTAGTAGTAATAGTAGTAGCAGCAGTAGCAGTAGCAGCAGCAGCAGTAGTGCTCGTCGTCAACTACACGCGAAGGAAGGCCTTTGGAGTGGCAGGCCGTCGGAGTTCCACCCGTATTTGATTGCGTACTCCTTTCAAACGCTGGAAATATCAGACATGGGGGAGCATAGGCTCTAGCTCGTCCACAGGAACGGACGAATCGCCGATGGTGTCGCCGTGGTCGCCTTGCCCGTGGGGACGCTCCTCGTGGTCTAGCCCTTTTTGGTAGTAGGACCAAGACACCTGGCAGGGCAACGCGACAGCATATTGGCAAGTGATTACAATTTCAGGTGCCGAGGAAAGAGGGTTGATGGCAACAGGAACGACATTTTCCACTTCAACCACAGCAGTTACTTTGGCCGTACCTGTACCGGGTACCTGGTATTTAATAAAATTAACATAAATACGTCAGCTGTGAGTTCAACCGATTTAATAGTAGATACTCAACTTTGCGAGCTGCGTAGAATGTTTGTTCTATGTGCTATTTCGTGTGGGATTCGTGATGTACTAGGAACTGTGGTAGGTACTATTCGATTTTAGAATACGCCGTTCGCGCGTGTTACGTGTTTATTCCTCGTTAAATATATAGTTCAGTGACTCCCCTGGATACTACCTGGGTCAGCAGGACAATGTAACAAGGATATTCCATGATCATTCTGCGCACTGATACTGTATAACCCGAATAGAGGAGACACGTATGGTATTTGGCACAGTAATCTTATACATCTATATCAAATAATGTGTTGTTAGACGAGGGTGGGGATGGGGGGACGAGGGACGGGGGACATAATTGTAGACCTTTTCATAACTGCACCTGCATTTTTAAGGATAAAACATACTCGGAAATATGGTGGAACCGTTACTTTTGACTCGATAGAGATCCCGCCAAACATGGTATCATGTTTTGTCAATATTTAATTGTTGTTGCGCTTAAGGTGAGGAAGGTCTTTCCCGCACAAATCCGAGGACTCGCAACAAAAAAAAATTCGAAAATACTCCGAGCGTGACACGCTGCATACACACGCGTGACACACGGCACACACCGCACATGCNTGATGATGATGATGATGATGATGATGATGATGGTGATGATGATGATGATGATGATGATGACGATGGTGATGATGATGATGATGATGATGATGATGATGATGATGATGGTGATGATGATGGTGATGATGATGATGATGATGATGATGATGATGATGATGATGATGATGATGATGATGATGACGACGATGATGGTCAACCAGCTCGAGAAGGTGCAGAAACATCAGAGAGCACACCAAGTCAGCGCCAAGCAGGTGAGAAAAAGCAGCGCCGAAACATATTCATTTATGAAGACTATCGTACAGCCTTCTTGCGATAAAAATAATGAAGGCCCGAACCGTATAGCAGGGAGGGAGGGAGGGAGGGAGGGAGGGGGAGAAGAGTCTACTGTGACTGCGGATCTGAGTTCCGTCCTACAAAATAGGACATAGAGAGAATAGAAGGGCGAGGATAATAAAATGGAAGGAAAAACAAACAACGTGACCCGCGACAAACTGCTTTCTTCAATCATGTACGTACGTAGGGGTGTGCATACTACGTACATACTGGTGGGACGTTTTTCTACGGTCCCAATATACAATAGTACCCACTCACGGGACCTAAATACAAGGAGCATCAGTCAGAGGCCTTGATGTTTGATACTGAACACGACCCTTAGGTTTTCGTAGAGATTTGTAGTGGCGACACTGTTACGGTGGAGCATATTTATCTATTTTATATACATGGTAGTTATCGGAGCCAAATATGGTGTCTATTGAACATAGGGGATTACATGGTTCTTGGGTCCATGGTTGGGTTATGATTACTATTCCGGGGGGAGCATAGTAAATACTACAGTGGTAAATAGAACCTACGGTATATACAAAGAACTATACATTTACCTATTTTTACTTACAATATTTGGTTCTATTTACTATGGCCCCCCGTTATTCGAGGTACAGTAGTACTAGTAGTACTAGTCTGTTTCGCCAGTTGCGAGACTGTTTTGTTGTTGTTGTTGTTGTTGTTGTTGGTGCTGTTGTTGGTGTTGTTGTTGTTGGTGTTGGTGTTGTTGGTGCTGTTGTTGGTGCTGTTGTTGTTGTTGTTGTTGTTGTTGTTGTTGGTGTTGTTGGTGTTGTTGGTGTTGGTGTTGGTGTTGGTGTTGAGTTGTGTTGTGTTGTGTTGTGTTGTGTTGTGTTGTGTTGTGTTGTGTTGTGTTGTGTTGTGTTGTGTTGTGTTGTGTTGTGTTGTGTTGTGTTGTGTTGTGTTGTGTTGTGTCGTGTCGTGTTGTGTTGTGTTTTGTTGTGTTGTGTTGTGTTGTGTTGATGCTGTGTCGTGTTGTGTGCATGCTGTGTCGTGTTTTGTGTTGGTGCCGTGTTGTGTCTTTTTGCTTTGTGTACCCGAAAAAGCATTTTGTTCCTCCGTCCGACCCTTCTTCCCGCATGGCATGGCATGGCATGTGGCATCGCATTGCATGGCATGGCATCGCATTGCATGGCATCCCACCGCCATGGCATGGCATCGCACTGCATAACACCCCAATGGCATCCCCATGACGCCCCTTACATTGCATATCCCAGCAGCATCTATCTCTAAAGCATACCACCTATAATGGTGTATCACATATCACATTGCATGGCATACATAACACATCCCACGACAGAAACAACATCCTGTAGCACCCCGTGACATGTCCACGTAGATTTGTAGCATGGCATGGCATCGAAGACCGTTTTGCCGTCCGTCTCCGACGACCCTTCCTTCCTTCCTTCCTTCCTTCCTTCCTTGGTTTTGTTTTTTAAATAAAATCATTATATATACGCCAGCTGTGAGTTCAACCGATTGCCGTGACATGTCCACGTAGATTTGAAGCATGGCATGGCATCGAAAACCGTTTTGCCGTCCGTCTCCGACGACCCTTCCTTCCTTCCTTCCTTCCTTCCTTCCTTCCTTCCTTGGTTTTGTTTTTTAAATAAAATCATTATATATACGCCAGCTGTGAGTTCAACCGATTGAATAGTTGGTACTCAACTTTGGGTCAGCTGTGAGTACGACCAATGGAATGGTTGAAACTCAACGTTGCAAGCTGCGTGATAATCTATACGTCTTGGTTTCGCTTTTGTTTTGTTCTGTTCTGTTCTGTTTTTGTTTTTTTTTATGTTTTGCTTTTTTGAAGAACAAACGCTTAGCCAGCGTCGCTGTTTATTTTCCCTGCCGCCCGAGGGCGATGGCATTGCATGGCATTGCATGGCATGGCATGGCGTTGCATGGCATGGCGTGATGGCGAGGCATCTCATTCAGTGCCCAGCACCGAAAACCGTCGACCGGCCTGGTCTCGAGACGCCTGAGAGGTTTTGGTTAAGTGTTTTGTTTACGCAGTAGGGTTTTCGTTTAAATTTTTTATTTTCGTTTTGTTTTGGCAAAATTTATATTCATGAGGACATATAAAACCCCGTAAGTACGCGCGATCGAAGTATCACACTCCGCTAACAAAGATGAGTTTCGATGAAATCCTCGAGCTCACAGCTGTTTTTTTTCAAGTTTTTTTTTTAAATTTACCCTTTGGCACCGTCGCCCTTGTCTTGCGACGCTCCTTCTTCTTCTTCTTTTTTTTTTTTCTGTCTCCTGCTTCTTCTTCTTTTTCTTCTTTTTTCTCCTTCTTTTTCTTCTTTGTTCTCTCTCTCTCTCTCTCTCTCTCTTTGTGTGTTTGCACAACTCATCGGGTTTGCAAGCAATGTTTTGGGGTTACATAGGCTGTTCTTTGTTTTTGTTCTTAAAAAAACACTACTATTGTTCACTTCCTACCGGTACTGTACAGCAGTAGTACGTACCTGCTAGTGTTTTTTGTTTTCTGTTTTTGCAGAATTCTATATACCCTTCGACGCGTTCTTACTACTGTTTTTGTGTTTTGTGTTTTTTTTTTGTGTGTGTGTGTTTTTGTTGTTGTTGTCATTGCAGAGTACCCTTCAGCGCCCCCTCTGCCCCTACGACTCTTTCTGCGTTTTGTTTACCGTGTTTTCGGGTAGTTCTGGCGGAATACTGTTTGTCTGTCTGTCTGTCTGTCTGTCTGTCTGTCTGTCTGTCTGTCTGTCTGTCTGTCTGTCTGTCTGTCTGTCTGTCTGTCTGTGTGTCTGCCTGCCCTTCGAACCCACAAAGCCTGGGCATTTAAAAAAAAAAAAATCACCCTCCGACTTTGTCCAGCGTGTGTTGGTCAATGTCAATCATCGCTAGTACGGGGAGCCATAGTAAATAGGACCCTCTGTATATACCTACTGTATATATTTACTGTTTTTACGAACAACATTTGGTCCTATTCACTATGGCCCTCTATAATAGAAAACGACGAAAGAAGAAACAGAACATGATGACATGTAAATATATGTATACGAGATACAGCAGTACTATTTTTGTATTTTTGTGTTTCGTGTGTGTGTTGTTTTGTGCGTTTGTTTTAGTTTTCTAGGCGGAACAATCCTCCGGCCCTTTGACGCCCAGACTATTGCTTTTGTTTTCTTATTATCACCCTTGCCATGCGAAAATGGTGTCAATCGTACCACTCTGTCCTGAAATATAAGCACATTTTATGCATTAATATTCAATAAAACATGTGCTCATATTTCGGGACAGAGTGGTATATAGCACGAGCTTCAACGTTGATCACTCAGAAACACTCCGTTTTTTTTTTTCCAACTGTTTTTCCGTCCGAAAAATGTTTGGTATATAAGTTAACTCCGATTTTGTTTTCACTGTTTTTCCCTCCGAAAATGCTTCGTATATACCACTCTGCCCAGAAATATAAGCACCTTTTCGATTGAATAGTAATGAATAAATGGTGCTTATATTTCGGGACAGAGTGGTACGTCCCAGCAGTCCGATGTAAATATAGTATACCCTCTAATACCGCAGGAGTACAGTAGTAGTTTATCTTCTTCTACGGTATCAATCTTGAGCCGACATTTTTGTTTTGGTGTCTTTTTGTTTTTTTGTTTTTGTTGTCTTACTTTTTTGTTTTGTTTTTGTTTTTGCTGTGTGTTCGTCGTTGTGTGTGTTTTTTGGCAGAATATCCAGAGGGTCGGCGCCGCGAAGCACAAGTCGCTTGCCGGAGCCGCCGCCCAGCGGGGCAAGCGGTCTTCCTGCAGCAACGGCATGAGGGAGCAGTCGCGCGCCATCAAGGACGCTAACGTGAGAACGAGAAGCAAAGAAAATAGCATCGAGTACGGCCACAGTCGTCGAAACAGGAAGGGGATAAAAATAGCAAAAAGTTCCCGTGTATCGTAATGCATACCAGGTATTACATGGAAACGATGTAATGGGCGCCCAGCTGTTGGAGGTGTCTCTATTAGGAGTAGGAACGGTGCTCCGTCTCGAAAGGGATGCGTGGTCAAATGTCAAATGACTAAGGCAAGCAACATATGAGTAACCCCCCCCCCCCCCGCCCTGACTATATATGATATATTTATAGGTTGGGTTGGCGTCGGTTGGCAACGACGCTGTAAAACACGCCACTCGCTGCGTGAGCTAGACAACCAGGGTGCCGTTTTTTTTTGTTATTTGTTTTTGGCGGTCACCAAAGCTGGCGGTCGAGTAGATCATTTGTGCGGGGTGGAGAACCTTTGTTCCGCACAAGGGGAATGGTCGTATCACGTAGTGTTAATATGGTAAGGCGTCCGCGAGGCAGTTACATAGTAAAACCCATTGCTGTCTCCGGAAGTGGCCACACCAGAAATTAAATTAACTCATTGAAGCTGTCGTCCATATGCAAGTCCGCCTCAGAGGCGGTTCTTAGCAGGATGCAGCTCACCCTCCATGCGACTCGCCCAATACCTCACGGCGTTTCGCGCTTGGTGCAAGCAATGTCTGCCTGGTCGGTGAAAACCCGACATGCTCCGTCCCGGCTTTGTAGGGATGCGAGGGTCTATGGTCGTACGACTACGGCCATGCACGACATGAGTACACCCCCCCCCCCCCGTGCCTGGTTGGTGGAAACCCAACGTGCTCCGTCCCGGCATCGTAGGGATGCGAGGGTCTATGGTTACGGCCGTGCACGACATGATAACACCCCTGCCCTCCCTTTTTTGGGGAAGCAGTTGGAGGCGTTTTCCCTGCCATGGTATGATAGGGGTATCAGTTAGTTTTTGCCTTCTGAGGAAAAAAAATGTCACTGGGACCGGTTCAGCTCCTCAAAAGTGACCAACTACCGGTTTTACTACTTTGTCCTTACATATAAGCACCGTTTGTATATTAGTATTCAATAAATAAGGTTCTTATATTTCGGGACAGAGTGGTAGGTATTGCATTTGCTTTTAGGACTACAGTACAGGATACCTACATAATAAGAAACAGGAAATCTGGTCCAGGCTGGGTTTCTTATTCGAGAGAGGGTGCTTTCTACGCTTAACTTCAAGATGAACGACTCCCGGTTATTTCTTATTTTTCCCTCTACATCTCAGCCTTACGTAGGCTTTTTTTATTCAAGCCTGCTTCTTATTAGGTGTCTTGTACGTACTGTATAACACTCTGGGCGGAAATATAAGGGCCGGTTAATATCACGATCAGACTCAAAAAGGTCCTTATATTTTCGACCATACTGGTACTACTTGGGGCATGGAAAGGCTGGTCGGGTTGTGCGCGGACAAACTTTCTTCGAAGTCGTGTTTCGGGTGAGACAGCAGTAGTGGGCTCCTCATTCCATGTGAATGAAGAGCTCAGAAAATAAGGCACCGACCTTATGAGGCGTTGCTGTCAGAAAATAAGGCATCGGCCCTATAAGGCACATTGCTATCAGGAAATAAGGCACCGGCCCTATAAGGCACATTGCCATCAGAAAATAAGGCACCGGCCCTATAAGGCGTTGCTGTTAGAAAATAAGGCACCGACCCTATAAGGCGTTGCTATCAGAGAATAAGGCACCGGCCCTATATAAGGCGTTGTTATCAGAAAATAAGGCACCGGCCCAATATATAAGGCGTTGCTATTAGAAAACAAGGCACCGGCCCTATAAGGCGTTGCTATAAGATAATAAGGCACCGGCCCTATAAGGCGTTGCCATCAGAAAATAAGGTACCGACCCTGTAAGGCGTTGCTATCAGAAAATAAGGCACATAAAATAAGGCACCGGCCCTATATATAAGGCATTGCTATCAGATAATAAGGCACCGGCCCTATAAGGCATCGCTGTAAAAAAATAAGGCACCGGCCCTATATGGCGTTGCTGTCAGAAAATAAGGCACCGGCCCTATAAGGCATTGCTATGATATCAGAAAATAAGGCACCGACCCTATAAGGCGTTGCTATCAGAAAATGAGACACCTGCCCTATAAGGCGTTGCTATCAGAAAATAAGGGCACCGGCCCTATATACAAGGCATTGCTGCCAACATGCAACCCTAAATCTTAACCCCGCTTCCCTCCCGCCTTCCTGCCTTCCTGGTTATCCTTTCTTTATATTATGTGTATTGTGTGGTACAGGTTGAGGCTCACAGCCCGAAAGACTGGAACCCGGAGATAACCAAGCGGCTCCGCGAACTTGTCGACGAGCTGGGTAAGGTTTTGTTTTTGTTTTTGTTTTGAATTTTGCTTTTAATGGGTGACTTTGCGTTTTTTGTGCTTATTGCATGTTGCAATATGAGGTTTTAGTGTTACAACAGTGGTTTACTGTATTTTTTTTCGTTTTTTTTTTGGGTTCTTGCGTGTTTTCGTGTTTCGTGTTTGATTTTTTTTTTTTGTGTTTTTGTGTTTTTTCTTGTGTTTTTTGTGGGTTTTGTGTGTTTTGTGTGTACGTATGTGCACTTGTGTTTTTGAGTTTTTGTGTTGCCAATTTTGTTCGTAGTAAGGAAGAAATGTTTCCGTCACTCGCCGGCATAAAGTGATCTATCTACAAGCAGGGATTTACCGGATTTCTGGATCATGCGCACAAGAATACCACCGGAGGACAGATCCCGGAAGTAAGCGACCCCCCCCTCCCCTCGGTAAACATTTTTGTTTTGAATTCTTGCCTCTGTTTCATGTCGTTGGTTTGGCTTTGTTTTGGCTGGCTTCTTTATTGTTTGTTTTTATTTCGCTTCGCTTCGTTTGGCCTGTCTAGTTTATTTTTATTTTTGTCTCGTTTTCGTTAATTTTTGTTTGTACTTTTTTTTTTTCTGCTCCGTTTTTTGTTTTTGTATTGTTCTGTTTTTGTTTTGTTCTTGTTCTTGTTCTGTTTTTTGTTTTTTGTTTTTTGTTTTGTTCTTGTTCTGTTTTGTTCTGCTTTTGCCTTTTGTTCTGTTCTGCTTCGTTTTTTCTCCTCACGCCCAATATTATCATTTATTTGTTCATTTTTTCACATTTTCTCGCTTGCACGTGGACCCAACTTTCTTCGCACGGTCTCGACGTGTTCTCCTTTTCTCGCGCACTCTACGCACAGCACGTACTTACACCTTTTTTTCTTCTTGTATGTTTCACATGTTCTCCCTTGCACGCGCGCTCTGCTTGTGCTTTCTTTTCTTCTTGCTTCATATATTCTCGTTTGCACACTCCAGCTCTACGTACATATATTCCTATATATATTTTCACATTTTTCTCGCTCTCACGTAGAGCGGGCTCTCTACCTTCTAGTTTCGGGGTCTTCACACGTTTTCTCGCATTCACGAGCGCTCTGTTTCTGTTTCATGTTTTTTCTTCACAGTTTTATCTCTTTCACGCGAGCTCTATCGTCATACGGACAAACAGGTTTAGTTTCGTTTTTCTTCTTCTTACGATGTATTTCGCTGTCCCTTGCGCTCTACTCCTGGTACATAATATATATATATACCTGGTATATATATTATATTTTATCCGAAGTATATACCGTAGTACCCGCGGTCAAAGTTATCGTACGAAGCTTGCAAAGATGAGATTCGAAAATAAGAAGTAAATGCAAAAAAGAGAATCTCACACAGCTACGTAACGTTTTTTTTCTTTTTTTTTCTTTCTTTTCCATTTTTGGTCCACACATGCCTGGTACGTACACGAAGCAGCTACGATACATACACGTCGTATATATATAAAAAAACAACAGCTGTGATATCGAGGATTTCGTTGAAAAGCTTTTTCGCAACCTTGTAACCTAGATATGTGTGATACTTTGATCGCGCGCATACTACTTTTATATGACTTCACGCAGGAAAATAATAATAATATATATACATATATATGTGACGGTTAGGGTTAGACGTATCTATCGTAGATCTCAGAACACGCATGCATGGAAGGACACATCCCAAAGTCAAGCACCTAAGATCCGGCCAGACGGGATCTGAGGGCCTTAGAGGTCCGCTGCATGGACAACGTTGACCTCTACCCTCAAGCTGACTCGATGTTCCTCCGCCCTTAAAGCCCGATCGAGGTGAGGCTCGATGAGTCCCTCGCGGTACCATTCTAATAGACCCGCTCTCGAGGCGGTAGCATTTCTCCTTGCTACATTATAAGAAATAACTCTGCTCGGTTACGTCGACCGCAACGACGGCTAGAAGGGACCGACCATCGCTCCGGGACCTCTCCAAGGCGACTTCTACGCGGCAGCAACGACGACGGCGGAGCCTAGTATTAACATTGGTGACCACCGTGGGGTTCGAACCCACGAGTACGAATACATGACGACGTGAACGCGCGGTGCCATTCTAATAGACCCGCTCTCGAGGCGGTAGCATTTCTCCTTGCTACATTACACGAAAGAACCTGCTCGGCTAAGGGACCGACCATCGCTCCGGGACCTCTCCAAGGCGACTTCTACGCGGCAGCAACGACGACGGTGGAGCCTAGTATTAATATATATACATATATATTTATGCTCATTAAATATACTCGTATATATCCCTCGTTGAGGGGAACATAATCTGGAGCTGCAGAATCCAGGGAGTGTGTGTGTGCATACATTTTAGAAATAACAACGTACATAATGTTTGTATGTTTGTTTGTTTGTTTGTTTGTTTTTTTCACATGCTTGTTTTCGCTTTTTTTTTTTTTTTTTTTTTTTTTTTTTTTTTTTTTTCCCATTTTTTTTTTCTTTTTTTTTTTTTTTTTTTTCAAGCGCGCGTTTTTCTCCTTTTTATTTGTTTTGGTCTTGTACTCCCCCCCCCCTCCCCCCCCCCGTTTTTCGAGGGTCTACGGTCATACGGCTACGGGCATGCATGAAAATGAAGTACACCCCCTCCCCCCCGTTTTCTCCCCTTTTTTTTTCTCGCTTGTAGGGCCCAAGTGGGCGAGCATTGCCGAGAAGATCCCGGGAAAGACGGCTACCGCCTGCATGCTCCACTGGCGGGTAGGAATCAACCCCCACCACATGGTGAAGGGTAGCGGTACCTGGACCGCTGAAGAGGATGAGAGGTTGTCCAAGCTCGTCGGTGTCGTCGGCATGAAGGTAACATCGCGCTGCTGCTGCTGCTGCTGCTGCTGTTGCTGCTGCTGTTGTTGCTGTTGCTGCTGCTGTTGCTGCTGCTGCTGCTGTTGCTGCTGCTGTTGTTGCTGCTCTGCGTGCGACTTTTCCCCCCCTCTCTCTCCACCTACCTCCCTCCCCCCTTCCCTCAATATTAGTTCCGTGTGGTTCAGCAGTATAGTCGACAGTAGCATCAGCAGTAGCATCATCAGTAGCGCCAGCAGTAGCATCATCAGTAGCGCCAGCAGTAGCATCTGTACGAGGTAGTATCCGTAGTAGTAGTACGTAGATATGTGTCTCCCTACCTCTCCGTTCTATGTACCCGACTTCCCCTTCTCCATGGAACTCAGCAGTAGTATCGGCAGTAGCAGTAGCAGTAGTAGCAGTAGTAGCAGCAGCAGCAGTAGCATCAGTAGTAACATCCGCAGTAGCACCAGTAATAGCAGCAAGCAGTACCAGTGGCAATAGCAGCAGTAGCACCAATAGCACCATAAACAGTATGTACGTAGCAGCGGAAAATGCAACAATACCACGAGGAGCAGCATGCAGTAGTAGTAGCATTCGTAGTAGCAGCAACAATAACAGGTGGCCTACCCCCCGGCTTCCTCCCCCCGACGAGTTGATGCTTTTACCGTGGCGCTTTCCCCGAAGTTGTGTAATTCCATAACTTCTCACCTAAATATCGTTCCATGATTCGGTGTTGTTTTGTGGTTTGCTGTTCCTTGATTAGACGTTTTTTGTATGATTCCATGCTGTTTTAGTTCTAATGTATTTCCACGATTTCATGGTTTCGTGTTTTTCTATGATTTGGTGTTGTTGTAGCGAGCAATCGTCGTCTCATACGGCGCTTTGTGTTATCTTCATGGACCTGTCTTTTACCTCTCCAGTCTACGGTAGACTTGACTCTCTGCCTGTTTCAGCTCTTTATATGACTCTTTTCATACACAACTGTCTTTTCTCTACTCTCGATTTGTTCGTCGTTCACCAACGACCCACTTTTTTCAACCCCCCGCCTCCCCATCCACCCCTACCTTCCCCCCAACCCCGCCTCCCCTCACCCATCCTACCCCCTCC
>MEHQ01000086.1:412774-426549 GCA_008828725.1 Saccharina japonica | reverse complement strand
CCCCCCCCCCCCCCCCCCCCGCCCCCCCTCCCGTCGCCCCCACCCCACCCTACGCCACCCTACCCTCTGCAACTCCTCTAACTCTTGCATTGACGTCACTTGCAAAATCCAGTGGTCGGACCTGGCGCGCCACATCCCGGGGCGCATCGCGAAGCAGTGCCGAGAGCGGTACCTGAACCACCTCGACCCCAGCCTAAGGAAGGACATGCCTTGGACCGAGGACGAGGAGGCGTTACTCATGCGCCTCTGCTTCGCCAGGCAAAACCAGGTGCACTACCTAGCGGTCCCTCAATATATATATATATAATGCCGGTTAGTTAGTGCCGGTTGGTTAGTGCCAGTTGGTTAGTGCCGGTTGGTTAGTGCCGGCCTTTCGGGTCAATTGTTCGTCGTTTCGGGGCAATTATATCAGGGCTCTTCACGGGTCGAGTCAAACCTCGCGGGTCAGGTCGGGTCGGGCCGGGTAAAAGGGTGATCCGACCCGACCCGTGAGACCCGTGAGACCCGTGAGAGTCTGAAAATCCCCTGACCCGACAGGACCCGACCCGACCCTGAACGACCCGATCGTTGATACTTAAAAAAAAACACCTGACCCGACCCGCGGGTCGGGTCATGACCCGCGAAGAGCCCTGAATTATTTGCCGTTTCAGGGCGATTTCGGGGGCTATTTCGGAACATTTTTTTTTCGGAAAAACGACAACGACCAGTGCCGGTTGGTTAGTGCCGGTTGGTTAGTACCGGTTGAGTAGTGCAGATTGCCCACTGTTAAAGTGCCTGTGGAATCGCTTGTATGAAGCACAGATGGGGTTGGTTCACCGGAGGTGGCAGTGGGGCGGAGCAGTGCCTGTTAGCGTTACGTATAGTGCCGGTTTTGTTGGATAGCGCCACATACTGGCACTATAGAGGGCGACCACTACTCTGTTTTTTTTTTTTTTTTTTTGTGGTGTTAGTAGCAAGTATTACGTGCGTACGGAGGTCGAACATATCATGACCTGCCTCAGCTACTGTATATCGTACAGATCAGTGGGGGTTGGGACAGTCGGCCAGATCATGACCTGCCTGGCCTGGATTACAGATCAATGGGTTGAGACGTGTTTGTAGATCGTGCCTACCCTGCAGGTCATCGTACCAGGTCACGCGTGTGCAAGGACAGGTCACGAGCTTCCTGGCCTAGATCGTCCAAATCAATGGGTTGAGACGTGCGTATAGGTCATGTGTTGTCCTACAGATCATCGCAACGTATTGTGCGTGTACAAGTGTATGCGTGCGGGAAGCAAGCACGTTCAAACCCACGCGCTGCTGCTGCTGCTGTGACGCGATGGTAACGCTGTGACATGACAGCGCGTTGGTAAGCCTACGGTCCACGTACTCGAACGAAATTGGCAAGTACAATAACTCCTTACTGTATTTATACTATAATATACCACGACTAATCATACTTGACCAAAATAACTTTCATAGATGTTTACTTACAAGCCCTCCCCCCCCCGCTGACTCTCCCCTTGCTCGCCCCCCGCGCCCTTCCCCCTCCGTCCCCCTCCACCCCCCTCCCTCCCTCCTGCTTGTCGTGTTGTGTTCATATAGTGCGCACGAAATATGCCCGACCAGCTGCCATGAGCGCAGGTTACACCGACGTCAAGAAACGCTTCAACATCTCCAGTCGCCCGGAACAACGCGCTCGCAAGGCTACTGCCGCGCTCCCCCCCTCGCCCGGCCCCCACTACTACCACCGCCACCACCACCACCAACACCAACACAACCACCATAACCGCGGCTACCGCCACTACCGTTGCTGCCGCTGCCGCTGCTACCGCTGCCGTCGGCGCCACTGACTCCCCTTTGTCCGGGGCGGGGACGAAGCTTCGCTTGAGGGTCGACGCGCGGCAGTTCCAAGCTCAGCCCGCCCGGAGAGTCACCCGCACGAGGGACTCCCCCACCTCCCTGCCTCCGTCCAGCGGCGACATGCCGCCGGGATCATCTCTCTACAGCTCCTCTCTGGCGTCTGGAAGCGCTCACGGGAATGCTTACGTTAACGCGAATGCGCGGGGCAATGGGTACCCCAGCGGTTGCGGTAGCGGGGGCGGTAGCGGTGGTGGCGGCAGCAGCAGCGGCAGCGGCAGCAAACGGTCGTTCATGGAGTCGCCGTCGTCCTCGTCGTCGATGAAAACGAGCCGAGCGAGATGCGACGGAGCGCTGTCGTTCGCTCCCGCAGGAAGGGGGGCCTTTTCGGCGGGATGGGGCCCGGCAGCCGCCGCGGCAATAGCGGCCACCACCACCACCCCCACCACCGCCGGCACCGGCAACAGAAACACCAGCAACGCCAGCGCTAACTCCATCAACGCCACCACCACCGCCACCAACAACACCAACACCACCACCACCACCACCGCCACCACAAGCAGTGCGCCATCATCATCATCATCATCGTCATCAGCGTTTGGCCTGGTGGGTGACGACCTCGGCGAGTTCGGGCTAGACGGAGTCGATTCGGCGAGCCCCGGGTCAGGGTTTGCCCCCGGCGGCTACTGGCACCAGATGGTGAAGGAAGAGACAAGGGTGACGCGCGACCCAAACTCACGCCAAAGCTCGCACCAAGGCCTCCGTGGATCAAACAAGCCCATGACGATGGTGGGCAAGGTGTCGGGAGAAGGAGGGGGGCGGGGAGGGGGGGCTGGGGGAGGCGGGGCGGGGGGGGGGGGGGGGGGGCGGGACGCCTCCGTCTTCTTCCCCCTCCGCTTCTTCTGAGAGTTCGCGTTCGCCTTCTGCTTTTTCGTCTCTTCCGACGGCGGTGCCGTCTCCCGCTGTCGGCATGATGGACGTGGACGGCAGTCGCGGTGGTGGTAGCAGCAACGGTAGCGGTAGCGGCGGTGGCGGCGGCGGCGGCGGCGGCGGCAGCGGCGGCAGCGGTATCGGTAGCAGCGGTGGAAGCAGCGGCGGGGGCAGCGTCGGCAGCGGGGGAGAGGCTTTGCTGCTGCCGCCGTCTAACGCCGCCTGTGTGACAGCACCCGGCTGCGACGCAAGTAGCGTTGTCGCCGCCAACCCTAGCCCTGAAAGCGGCGGTGGTGGTGCCAGCGGCGGTGGTGGGAGACACGCCGCGCGGTTTCCGCCGAATGGGTCCCATCTGTGACCTCACGGGGCCACGAGCTGGGGAGAAGAGGGGGGGGGGAGGGTGAATCAAGTTGGGCGGAGGAGGGGGGCTGTACTCATTAGCCGCATGTCATGCATGGCCGTAGTCGTATGGCCATAGACCCGCGCATCCCTACAATGACGGGACGGAGCACGCCTGGTTTTCACCGACCAGGCAGACATTTGTTAGCACCACACGCGAAGCGAAGGCTTGAGGTATTCGGCGCGTTGCGTGAAAGGGTGAACGGCATCCTCCTAAGAACCGCTTGTGAGGCGGATGTTTTTTGGCACCTTATGCGTACTTTATTGCGCATGGAGGACAGTGTCGAAAGGGGGGGGAGGGAAGGGGGGGGAGGAAGGAGTTGAGGGGGGTGGTAAAATAAGCGCTGGAGCTGGCCCTGGACTACAGTCTGGTCACGTTGCTAAACGGTGCTGAATAAGTTACGCGTGACTTGAAACGGTGCTGGCCAAGTCAAGCGTGACTCGAACGGTGCTCGATAAGTTGCGCATGACTTGAAAAAAAAAACAGTGCTGGATAAGTCACGCATGACTTATACACGATGCTGGGCGAGTTACGCATGACTTAAACGGTGCTGAATAAGTCACGCATGGCTTATTATAAACGATGCTGGTTTAGCTGCCTGTGCATTGATGGGGTGGTGGTGATTTGTTCCGTGTTTAAAGATGTTGGGGCTCATTCCGGATTATTTTGACGGGGGCAGGAGTTGTTCCATATATTTCAATGTGCTGGATGGGTCCCGCCCGTATTTCCAAGATGCTGGACTTAGTTCAGTCTACAAAGATGCTGGGCTCGTTCCGAATTTTGAGCTGCTAGAGCTTGTTCCGTATCAAAAACCGCTGGACTGGTTTCGTGTTGCAGGGTGCTATACGTAAGACTCGTTCCGTATTGTTGTAGGTTGCTGCTAGACTTTTCCCGTGTTTCATGTGTTGCTGAATCGGTTCCATATTTAAAGATGCTGGACTGACTTATTCCTTTTTTTCCAAGACTCCCTTGGCTTTTTGTTTCGTATTTGAAGGCGCTGGAACTATTCCGTATTCCGTTTATAACCCAAGAGGGGGTTTGCCGCGGTGGGCTGACGCTGACCCCCCCCCCCGTGGGTGCTGGTTTTGCTTACTAAATGGCGTTAGACTTGTTCCGTTTTTTTCGAAGGTGCTAGACTTATTTCACATATAAAGGTGCTGAGCTTGTTCCCTATTAAAAAGGTGTTGGGGGGAGGGTGTACTCATGTCGTGCACGGCCGTAGTCGTATGACCATCGGTGTTGGGGGGGGGGTTAATTCCGTCTTCCAAGGTTCTGGGCTTGTTTCGCACCAGGTACGGCTCTTTTTTTTTCGAAGATGGTGGGAGATTATTCCGTATTTCATTTATGAATTCAAGTGCTGGATCGATTCCGCACTTTACTTAGAATCTGCTGGACTTATTCCGTATTTCAAGGTTTCAGGGCGTGTAACCGTGCTTCATTTTTTACAGCTGCCGGATAGGTTTCTTATTCTATTAGGTAGGTGTTGGGGGCTTGCTCGGTAGGTTTAAGGTACGTACATACATATGGCTTTCGTTCTGAGATTATTCGGCATTTTGATTTAGGTGCTGGATCGGTTACTTATTTTTTCGTGGGCCTTGGACTCGTTCCATATTTCAGTTATAGGTGGTAGACTTGTTCCATATTTGAAGGTACTTAGTTAGCTCGTTCCATGTTGTGGGGGTACTGGGCCCGTCCCGTACTTGTTCCGTACCGGTATAAAAAGGTTGCTGGGATGATTTCAAGGTGCTGGGTTGGTGCCCTGGTGAATGTGCTTAACTTGTTCCATATTTCAAGGTGCTCGGTTCGTTCCGTATTCCGGGGTGGGTGTTGGGCCCGTCCCATGCTTGTTCCGTACAGTAAACCGTTTAGGTGCTGGCTTGGTTCCGTACTTACAAGGCGCTGGATTGGTTCCGAACTTAAAAAAAAGGGTGCTGGATTGGTTTCGTATTGAAGGTGCCGGAGTTGTTCCATATTTCCAAGGTTGCTCTTTTTTTTTTTTTCTCGTGCCGTATTTCAAGGCGCTTGGATTTTTTTCGTTCCTATGATTAAATGGTGTGGTTTCGTGCGCTATGATGAGCTAGCTGTTGGCCTTTGGAGTTGTATTTGTTTCTGGCATATAGAGGGAGGGGGGGCGTGCGTTGTGTCCCCGCCCCGACCTTCGACTGGCTCTTTGTTTTTGTTGTGCAGTGTTCGCTGGTCTTGGAAAGGCGCTATTGCGGGAGGGGGGGGGGCATGATATTCAGAGCCAAATTTGGTGTGTAAACACGGGGGAATACCTTGTTTTTGTGGGTCCATTGCGTGTTCTGATTACAACATATGCCCACCCGGAAATAAGAGGGGAGACCGTGGTCCCCCCCCCCCCCGCCATTTTGACTGACCGCCCTCGTCACTAAAACCAGTATATTAAGGCCGAAAGAGACGGCTTTGACGCGTCTAGAAAGGCCGGTCTTCTCTTGCCGGAAATATTGTCCCCGTTTTGTGTTCACATCAGAGTCTTAGCGGGTGTTATATTCTCGGCCAAAGTGGTATGTTGTTGTCTTGTGTTTGTTGGTAAGGGGGGAGGGTTATAGTACATTGCGGTTGTTCTGTGTCTGTGGGATGTATTCCGATGGGCTGTGTGTACAGCAGTAGTAGAGTAAGTAAGAAAAGGGGGGGGGGGGGGGGGGGGGGGAGGGGATTCCGAGAGGGGATTCCGTCTTCCGACGTGTGTGCGTGCGTGAGCAAAAAAAAAAACGCGTGAAATTTAATGAATTAGTTTTCACGAAAATCTTTTTAATGAACTCGTTTTGATACGTTGACGAATGGGGAGTTCATTCATGAAACAGTTCCACAATGGATTTTCATTTTTTTTTTTTTGTATATCCGTTGAATATGAATGGAGCGAGTTCATGAACATCATTTTAATACGTCCATGAATGGAGTTCGTGAGCATCATTTAATACGCGAATTCATGGTGAATGGATTGATGGATGGATTGACTTGATGGATGCATTACTTGATGGGTGCATTACTTGGTGGATGGATTACTTGCTATGGTGAATACATTGAGGATTCATTCATTTGTTGATGAAGTAACGAATTGATGAATTCATTGATGGATGAGTTCATTGATTCATTGATGGATGAGTTCATTGATCGACGAATCAATAAACTAACGGATGCTTCACGAATGCTCTGCTGAAGGCATACATAGACGCATGTATCAACGTAAGCCCCCCGGAAGGAGATGACCTATGCGCAAAAGCTGTATCGCGGCTGGTTTGTTGGTTCCATTATTTACGCGGGGGACGTGGCATGGAACGAGCTTGGTCTGTTCAGGTCGAACTTCCTTTTTTCTCTAGGTTCTGTCCCCCCTCTGATTCAGCAACACATGAAACACGGGAAAATTCTAGGCACAACCTATCAACAAAGTACCGGAACGATCTTACGTCATCACACCGGGACTGGCAACACGAGAACCAGTCCAAGCGGTTTTGATAACGGGAACAAACCTAGCAGCCTCCAAAACGGACGACCGCCAGCACATTTGTAGATGAACTGAAGCGTCCAGCAATTGCTGGAAAATACGGCGACCCATCCAGCAAATTGAAAATATATGAACAACTCTGCCGCGTCAAAAAATAAAACCGGAAGTGAGCCCCAACATGATTAAACACCGCGAACAAATCAGCAAAACACACGTCCCATCAAATGCACAGGCAGCTAAACCACGCATCGTTATAATAAGCCATGGCTGAACTTATTCAGCACCGTTAAGGCATGCCGTGAACTCGCACCACACCGTTATAGTCACGCCGTGACTTATCCAGGCACTCGTTTGTTTTCAAGCAATGCGCCAACCTTATCGACAACGTTCGAGTCACGCCTGACATATGCCAGACCGGTCAAGTCACGAGGCGTGAACTATTCAGACACCGTTTTAGCAACGTGACCAGACTGGTAGTCCCAGGGACCAGCTCCACGCATTATTTACCACCCCCTCAACTCCTTCTCCCCCCCCCTTCCCCCCCCCCTTTCGACACTGTCCTCCGCATTGCGCAATAAAGTACCATAAGGTCCAAAAAACAGGCTGTCCGCCTCACACACGGGTTCTTAGAGGATGTCCGTTACACCTTTCAACGCAAAACGCGCGCGAATACCTCAAGTGCCGTTCGCTTCGCGTGTTGTGCTAACAAGATGTCTGCCTGGTCGGTTGAAACCAGGCGTGCTCCTCGTTCCCCGCGATTGTAGCGACATCGGCGCGGGTTCGTATGCAAATACGACTACGGCCAGCAGTGCATATCGGCTATGAATACAGCCCCCCTCCTCCCGCCAAACTGATTCACCACGTCCCACCCCGCCCTCTTCTCCCCGCTCGGTGGCACCGTGAGGTCCACAGGATGGGACCCATCTCGTCGGAAACCGCGCGGGCGTGTCTCCCACCACCTGCCGCTGGCACAAACCTACCGCCTTCAGGCTAGGTGCGGCGACAACGGCTACATGCGTCGCAGCCGGCTGTCACACAGGCGGCGGTTAGACGGCGCACAGCAAAGCCATGCTCCCCCCGCTGCCGACGCTGCCGCGCCGCCGCTACGCTGTCCGAATCCGCTGCTCCGGATACCGAACCGCTGCCGCCGCTGGCCGCCTCCGGCCGCCGGCCCGCCGGCCACCGGGCCGGCTACCGCTACCAGTTGCGCTGCACCACCACCGCGACTCTGCCGTCCTACGTCTCATCAGTTGGCACTGACAGCGCGAGAGACGCACCGTGCCGTCGAAGAGACGAAGTCAAAGCAAGAAGGCGAACAGCCGAACTCTCAGATTAGACACGGAGGGGAAGAAGACTGGGAGGCGTCTTTACCGAGACTCCGCCGCCCCCGTGCCCTAACCCCCCAGCGCACCGCCTCCCCCCACCCCCCTCCCCCGCCCTCCTTCTCCGACACGACTGCCCATCACATCGTCATTGGCTTTGTTTTGACCTCTCGAGCGAGCCTTGGTGCAGCTTTGGCGTGAATTTTAGGGTTCGGCGCGTCACCCTGTCCTCTTCCTTCACTCATCGTCGCTGGTGCCAGTAGTCTCGCCGGGGGCAAACGCTGACCCCGAGGGCCACGAATCGAACTCCGTCTAGCCCAACTTCGCCGAGTCGTCAGCCCGCATCCCCACCAGTTCAAGACGCTGATGAACGTATGATTTGTGATGAATGATGATGGGCGCATCTGCTTAGTGTGGCGTGGTGGTGGTGGTGGCTGTTGGGTGTGTTGGTGCGGTGTGGTGGCGTTGATGGAAGTTATGCGGCTGGGGTTGCTGGTAGTTTCGTTGCGCGGTGGCCGGCGGTGGGGGGTGGTGGTTGGGTGGCCGTTGTGGCATTTGCTGCGGCGGGCTGCGGGCCCATCGCCTGCCAGAAAGCCCTCCTTCCTATGCGGAGGCGAACGACAAGCCGCTCTCGTCGCATCTCGCTCGGCTTCGTTTTCATCGACGACAGTAGGAGCGACGGCGACTCCATGAAAGCCGTTTGCTGGCCTGCTGGCCGCTCGGCTGCTCCTGCACCACCCTTGGACCGGCCCCCGCTGTATCCGCAACCGTGGGTGCCCAATGTTGCCTCCGCGCATGTATCGCGTAACGGCTAAGCATTCCCGTGAGCGCTTGCATACGGCCAGAAGAGGAGGTCTGCTAGAGAGATGATGTGCCGGGCGGCATGCCGCCTGCTGGACGGAGGCGAGGGAGGTGGGCGGAGTCCTCGTGCGGCGGTTGATCTCCGGCGGCTGAGCTTGAACTGCCGAGCGTCGACCTCTTCAGCGAACTTCGTACCGCGCACCGGTACAGAAGGGACTATGGCAGCCGTACGCAGGTGCGTAGCAGCGGCCAGCGCAGCACGTAGTGGCGTAGCCGCGGGTTACTGTGGTTTGTTGTGTTGGTGTGTGGGTGGGGGCGGTGGTAAGTAGTTGGGGCCGGGGCGAGGGGGGGAGCGCGGCAGGAGCCTTGCGTAGCGCGTTGTTCCGGCCGCGACTGGAGATTGAGTTGAGAGCGTCTTGACGTCGTGTAACCTGCGCTCATGGCAGCTGGTCGGGCATATTTCGTGCGCACTATATGAACACAACACGACAAGCAGGAGGGAGGGAGGGGGGTGGAGGGGGACGAGGAGGAAGGGCGCGGGGGGCGAGCCCAGGGATGAGTAAAGCGATCGGGTGATGGATTTAAGTACAACATCTATGAAAGATTCATATTTGGTCAAGTATATTAGTCGTGGAATATTATGTATGAGAACAGTAAGGAGGTAATGATTACTCTGGCCAAATTTCGTTCGATAAGTACGTGGACCGTAGCTTACCAACTGGGGCTGTCATGTCGACACGACGTACCGATCAGCGTCACAATAATGCAGGTCAGTCAGGCAGCGCGTTGTTTGAACGTGCTTGCTTCCCGGCACGCCATGAACTTGTGATATCACGCTACTAATACTTGGCGATGAATCTGTAGGACAACACAATGACCTATACGCACGTCTCAACCTCATTGATGCTCTGGACGACCCTCTAGCCAGGGCAGGCTCGGTGACTGTAACTTGCACACGCGGTGACCGGTACGATGACCTGCAGGGTAGGCACGATCTACAAACACGTCGCAAACCATTGATCTGTAACATCCAGCCAGGTCATAATCTGCCGAACTGTACAACCGCCCACTGATCTGTACATATACAGAGCTGAGGCAGGTCATGATCCGTTTCGACCGACCTCCGTACGCACTAATACTTGCTATGCAACACACAACATAAATAAAAAAAAAGCAGAGTAGTGGTCGCCCTCTATAGTGGCCAGTACTGTGGGCGTATCCAACAAGAACCGGCACTATACGCTAACGCTCAACAGGCCAGGTCTTGCTGCCGCCCCACGTCAGACGCGATCCGTGTGAACCAACCCATCTGTGCTTGCATTACATAGCGATTCCACCAGGCAACTTAACAGTGGGCAATGCTGCACTACTGCAACGGCGGTAAACACACCGGCACTACCAAGCGCGCACTGGTCGTATCGTTTTTTTTGCCGAAAAAAAAAATATTCGAAATCGCGCACAAGCGAAATCGGCCGCGAAACGGCAAATATATTCCAGGGCATCTTACGCGGGTCATGACCCGAACCGCGGTCCGGTCAGGCTGGTTTTTTAAAAGTATCACCGATCGGGTCGTCTTCAGGGTCGGTGTCGGGTCTGCTCCGGGTCAGTGGATTTTCAGACTCCTCACAGGTCCACGGTCGCACGGATCGCGTCGGATCACCCTTACTTACCGGTAGGTCCCGACCGACTGACGCGCGTGGTATTGGACTTGCGGAACCCCGAGTGAAAGAGCTGAATATTATTGAGCCCTCGGAAACGAACGAAGCAATTGACCCCGAAAGCCGGCATAACCAAGCCGGCGCACTAACGCAACGTGGCACTAACCAGCAGGGCACTAACTAACGACGGCAATATATATATATATATTGAGGACCGCTAGTAGTGTACCTGGTTTTGCCTGGCGAAGCAGGAGGCGCATGAGTAACGCCTCCTCGGCCTCTGGTCCAAGGCATGGTCCTTCCTTAGGCGCTGGGCGTCGGAGGTGGTTCAGTACCTTGCTCTCCGCACTGCTCGCGTATGCGCCGCCCGGTGATGTGGCGCGCCAGGATCCGATCACTGATTTTTGCAAGGTGGACGTCAATAGCAAGAGTTACGGAGTTGCAGAGGGTAGGGTGCGATAGTGGGGGTGGGGCGACGGAGGGGCGGGGGGGGGGGGGGTCGAATGGGTGTGGATTGGGAGGGTAGGATTGGTGAAGGGAGGCGGGTTGGGAAGTAGGGTGGATGGGAGCGGGGTGAAAAAAAGTGGTCTTGGTGAAAGCGACAACAAATCGAGAGTAGAGAAAAACAGTTGTGATGAAAAGAAGTCATATAAAGAGCAAAAGGCAAGAGCAAGTCCCTGTAGATGAAGAGGTAAATAAGACAGTTCGCTATGAGATAACACAAATAAGAAAGCGCGGTTAGAGACGACGATTGCTCGCTACATTACAACACAAATCATAGATTAAAAACACGAAAACCATGAAATCGGGAAATACTAGAACTAAGAACAGCATGGAATCATAACAAAAAACTCTAATCAGAAGAACAGCAAACATCAGCCAAAACAACACGAATCATGGAACGAATTTAGGTGAAATTATGGAATTACACAACTTCGGGAAAGCGCCAACCGGAAACACACATCGCGGGGAGGAAGCCGGGGTAGGCCACCTGTTATGGTGCTGCTACTACGTAAGGGCCTACTACTAACTAAGGCAGCTGCCCCGTGGTATTGTGCATTTTCCGCGCTAACGGTACATACTAGTTTGATGCGTGCATTGGGTGCGACTGGCCTGTCTATTGCGCACCTGGTTACATGGCTTGCTGCTATTACTGTTGCCTACTTTAGCGATGTACTTACTGATGCTATGCTGCTGCTGCTAGCTACTGCTACCTACTTTGGCTGACTGCTACTGCGATACTACTTGATGAGTTCCATGAGAAGGGAGAGACATCGGGTACATGAACGGAGAGTAGGGAGACACATATTAACGTACATACTAGAACGAATACTACTGACTCGTCAGATGCACTGGCTGCGCCTACTGATAGATGCTAACTGCGCGCTACTGAGATGCTACTGGCTGGATGCTAACTGTCGACTATACTGGCTGAACCGACCCGAACAATGAGGAGAAGGGGAAGGAGGTAGGGGAGAAGAGAGGGGGGGAAAGTCGCACGCAGAGCAGCAACAACAAACAGCAACAACAGCAGGCAGCCAGCGCAGCAACAGCACAGCAATCAGCAACAACAGCAGGCAGCAACATCCGCAGCACAGCAGCAGCACAGGCGAATGTTACCTCATGCCGACGACACTGGACCGACAGAGCTGGAACACACCTCGTCATACGTCCCTTCAGGGGTCCAGGTACCGCTAGGTACTCTTCACCATGATGGTGGGGTTGATTCCTACGCCCCAGTGAGCATCAGGCCGTAAGCCCTTCTTTCCGGGATCTTTGCTCGGCAATGCTCTGCACCACTTGGGCCTCGTTAACAAGCGAGAAAAAAAAAAAAGGGGAGATAGGGTGGGAGGGGGGGGTGTACTTTATTTTCATGCATGGCCGTGGTCGTATGACCATAGACCCTCGCATCCCTACAATGCCGGGACGGAGGGGGGGGGGTAGGCGGAGGCTGTCTGTGGGGTAGAAACTGTCCCTCCTCCTGTCGTTGTCGCTGTCGTTGTCCGACATTGTCGTGTTGAAGGGGGGGGGTAGGAGTGAGAGAGGGGAGGGTATGGGAGGGTTGTTCTGTCGGATACAACCTGTTCTTCCTCTCGTCGTCGTCTGATAGTTTCGTGGTGATGTAGAGGGGGTGGAGAGCGGAGAGAAGGTAGGGCGTAGGAGGGGATATTCTGTGGGATAAAACGCGTCTATTTTCTTGTCCTTGTCCGATATTTTCATGGTGTAGGAGGGGGGGTGGGAACGGAGGGAGGGTAGGAGAGGGGGGGGAGGGTAGAGGGGGTTATATGTGGGACAAAAACTGTCCTTCCTCTTGCTGTCGATACTGTCACTATGTCGAATGGGGGGGGAGGGGAGGTGGAGGGGGCGCCGGGGGGGGGGGCAGGGAGGATTATCTGTGGGGTAAAACGGCAAATCCTTGCTTTCTGTCCTTGTCCATTTTTTTCTTGGGTGTTTCCAGTGGGCCGGCTTGTGAGGGAGGAGTGGAGGGAGGGTGGGCGGGCGGGGAGGGAAGGAGTCAAGGGGAAGATCTTTCCTGTGGTGTAAAAAATGCCTTTCCTATGCCCGCTGTTCCGATATTCTCGCTTCAGTCAGATGTTGAGGGGGTTTGGGAGAGGAGCGGAGTGCGGGTTGGGGGGAGGGATCGGAAGGGTCTTTTGTGTGGGTAAACAACGCTGCTTCTCCTATGTCGTCTCGTCCTTATATCTTCGATGTGTTTCGGAGGGGCGGGGGGTGAGTAGGGAGGGGGGGGGGGACAAGGTGTAGAGTGTTACCTGTGGAGCAAAGCTTTTCCTTGCCTACTCTCCGTTCTCCGCGATGTTGACGTTGGATGTTTTTGTCGATGTGCCGCTGACGCTATACACAAGCCATGTTCTGGGATCGCGGTGTGTTGGGGGCAGGGGCAAAAAAGCGATGTTACGTGTCGTACGGGGATGATAGTAGTTGTGTCCGCTGCTTGTATGAACGCTGGACAAGGGTGTATGTGCTGGGATCACAAGTGCCAGCTTTCAATACAGGGCGGTGTCCAGTGAGTTGAGGTAGGTGGGTGGGTGGGATGGGGTGGGATGGAGTGGGGGGATGGGAGGGTGCTGACAGAACCGCAGGTTTTGTGCAGCGGTGAGTAGGGTAGGTATCTAAAGTAAAACAAACATTGTCGTGGGAAGATCAGGAAGCTCGCTCGTTCGCTTCCATTGCTCTGGTTTTTCTTTCAAGCTGTCGTTTGGGTGTATATGTTCTGCTTGCGTCTTGTCCGTTTTATTTTTCTAGTAGCTTTGATCTCTCGTTTTTTGCTCTCCCCCTCCCCCGCGCGTGGGTGGTTCAGCTCTATAGTTTCGATGCCCCTGCCTGAGAGATGCTCTGCA
>MEHQ01000086.1:385274-400274 GCA_008828725.1 Saccharina japonica | reverse complement strand
GGGCTGCCCACGGACAACCCACAGGCACCCCATGATCACAGCCCATGGACACCCCATGGGCACCCCATGGGTAGTCCACTGACACCCCACATACACCGCACGGACACTACATGGGCGCCGCGCGGATATCCCACGGACAGCTCACGAACAGCTCAGGGACCCCACCACGGACAGCCCACAGACAACCCACGGACCCCTCATGAACCCACCTTATACACACCCTACGGAACTTCACGGATACCCACGGATGCCCCATGGACACCCCGCGGACACCCCACGGAAATCCCACGGATAGCCCATGGACAGCCCATGGATACCCCACGGACACCCCACGGACCAATCGCCCAAAGGGCTCCCCACGGGCAACCCATGTTCATTTTACAGACACTCTACGGAGAGCCCATGTCTAACCTACGGACACCCCACTGAAACCCCATGCACACCCCACGGACACCCGGAAACCCCATACACACCGTATGGACACCTCAACGGACGCCCCACGAACGCCCCACGCGCGCCCCACTTGCGACGCACAGAACCCCCACGGTCGCCCCACGTCCACCCCCCCAAAGACACCTCCCACGGATAGCCCACGGACACCCCCCCAAGGACACACCACGGACACACCACTGATACCCCGCGGACACCCCGCGGACACCCCAAGGACATCCAACTGAAATTCCATTGGTGCATCATGTACAGCCCACGGACCCCTCACGTACACCCCACGTACATCCCACCGACACCGCACGCACACTCCATAGGCACTCCACGGACACCCCATGGGCAGTCCACGGATACCCAACGCTCACCTCGCCAAGGGCGCCTCACGGGCACCCCACGGACACAGGAGGTGCGCCTTCATGGACAGCTCACCGACACCCCACGGACACCCCACGTGCACCCCATGGGCGCTCCATGGACACCCCATGGATATCCCGCGGACAGTTCACGGATAGCCCACGGAGAACCCACGGACGCCCGATACACTCCCCACGGACACCCCACTGACACCCACGAGCGCCTCACAGGCGCCCCACGGATGCCCCACAGGCGTCCTACATCCGACCCACGGACACCTAACAGCCGCCCGACGTAACCCCCCCAAGGACGCTCCACGGAAACCTCATGGCCACCCCATGGACACATCATGGACAACACGTGGACAGCCCAATGACGCACCACGGACGCCCCACGGACACCTCACGGACAGCCCACGGACACTCCATGGGTGCCCCCATAAACAGCCCCCGAACACTCCACGCACACCCCACGGAGATCCAACGGATATCCCGCAAACGCCCTATGGGCACCCCACGGACACCACACGGGCAGCCCGTGGACACCCCACAGGCACCCCATCGCGCTCCATGCACATCACACAGGAAGCCCATGGGCGCCCCACGGACACCCCGCGGACACCCCGCGGACACCCACGGACACTCCACGTGCACCCCGAGGACAGCTCACGGACACAGCACGGACACCTCACGGACACCGCACGTACAGCTCCATTGAGCGCCCCTTGGACAGCCCATAAACGCCCAACGCACGTCCGACGGATAGCCCACGGACACCCCATGCACACGCCATGGGCACCCCAGGGGCTCCCCGCCGACAGCCCACCGTCGACCGACAGCCCACTGACGGCCCAAGGACACAGACACCCCATGGAACCCAACTGACAGCTGATGGACACAGAAGCTACGGCATCATGGACAGTCCACTGACACCTCATTGATAACCCACAGACCCACGGACACCCCACTGACACCCGACGGGCAGCCCGCAGACAGCCCACGGACACGCCCACGGACACGCCCACGGACACCCACGGACACCCCATGGACACCCAAGGACGCCCCACGGGCGCCCCACGGGCACCCCACGCACACCCCAGGGATGCCCCACGGGCAGCCCACATGCGACCCACGGGCATCCCACGGACGACCCATCGACGCCTCATGGACGCCTCACGGATGCCCCATCGGCGCCCCACATGCGACCCACGGACACCCAAAGGCTTCCCGACGTACACTCTGAAAGGGCACCCCAAGAACACCCCACGGATACCCCGTGGACAACCCATGGACATCCCACGGACAGCCCACGGACACCCCGCGGACACCCCACGTGCATCTCACGGACACCCCACGGGCACTCCACGGATGCGCCATGGGCCTCTCACGGACTACCTCACGGGCACACCCCACGGGCAGCCCACAGACACCTCTGGGACACGCGTGCTACGATAAAGGTAGCACTTTTTGGCCGGAACGTTTCCTGAACGATCGAGCTCCTTAACCCAAACTCGGCGGACTTTCAGCCTCCTAGGGTTGCAATATTTTTAATAGTAGAGTGAGGTAGGTCATGGAGTTGTTCATTGGGTAGCAGTTTCAATTTACTCCAAAACCTTTTTTTGGGTGAGGTACGGAGCTCCTCACGTGACCCCCCTCAGAAACAACATCAGGCACCTGCATGCAGGCTATCGTAGCATGCGTCTGGGCGCCCCATGGACAGCCCACCGACACCCCTGGGCGCCCCATGGACAGTCCACCAACACTCCACGGACGCTCCACGGACACCTCATGGGTGCCCCGTGGACAACCCACGGACAGCCCTGGGGGGGGGTGTACTCGATATTCATGCATGGCTGTAGCCGTATGACCATAGACCCTCGCATCCCTACAATGCCGGGACGGAGCATGTCGGGTTTTCACCGACCAGGCGGACATTGCTAGCACCAAGCGCGAAGAGTCGTGAGGTGTTTGGCGAGTCGCATGGAGGGTGGGCTGCATCCTACTAAGAACCGCTTGTGAGGCGGACTAGCATATATATGGATGACAGCTTCAATTAGTCAGTTTAATTTCCGGTGTGGCCACTTCCAGAAACAGCAATGGGAGTAGTATGTAACTGCCTCGAGAGTGCCTTACCATAAACGCTACGTGATACGATCATCCCCCTTGAGCGGAGTAAAGGTTATCGACCCCGCATAAAAGATCTAGCTCGACCGCCAGCTGTGATCGACCGCCAAAACAAAACAAAACGGTACCCTCGTGGTCTAGCTCATGTCGTGAGCGGCATGTTTTACAGTGTCGTTGCCAACCGACGCCAACCCAACCTATATAATATAGGGGGGGTAGGTAGGGGAGTCAATACATACAGGGTTAGTGGTAGTTCATCTAGTTGGCCTTTGTCGAAAGCCCGACACGCTTCGTCCCGGCATTGTTGGGATGCGAGAGCCTATGGCCACACTACTGCGGCCATGCATGCCATGAGTACACTCCCACCCCTCTCTCTCTCTCCCTGCCCCCCTCTCTCTACGTGTCTCCGTCTCAGTCTCTATGTCCGTCTATTTTTGCGTGTGTCGGTGTACGGGTCTGTTTCTCTCTGGCTCCAGGAGACTAGACTCTCCTTGACTTGACAGACAGCCGTCGAGCACACACTAAAAATAGTATAGTGTGTCGGTTGATGGGAGCTCTTTGCCTGCCTTGACGGACAGCCATCAAGGAGCAGCCCACACTGAAACTAGTATAGCGTGTCGGTTGACGGAACTCTTGCCCGTCTTGACAGACAAACGTCAAGGAACTCTCCGCACTGAAACTAGTACAGACTCATCCCACACTAAAACTAGTATAGGGGTTGCAGTTAGGTTCTGCCTTCTGAGGCAATATTATATTTTCTGACTGGATATTAGTATACTCCTCAAGTGAGTAATTATTACCGGTTAGAAGGATGAGTTTGCTATAAAATTGCCTTAGGGTTACTGGTATATGTAGGTCCTACCAATGCTGGTCGGGTTGCGCATTACAACCCTTAACCCTTCTACGAAGTCATGATTCGGGTGAGATGTTGAGCTCCTCGTGTGAGGAGCTCAGAAAATAACCCGCCACGCCTAATGGGGCATTGCTCACAATAAGTCTGAAGAAGCCTTGACGGGTCAAGGCCTAGGTAGACCGTCAACCGACATATTTGGTTGGCAGCCGGGTCTGATTTGCAACACAGTCAGTACATACACGTCTATGACCCCTGTGAACACTAAACAAAAAGCGAGCACCAATAGAGGTCAGATGGGGATTCGCTGGGAGATACCACTCTGTCTAGAAATGTAAGGATCTTTTGGGCATGAATGTGAGTACCAAATAGTCCTTATGTTTACGGACAGAGTAGCAAGAAATTCGGAACTTGAAGTTGGTGTACGTAGGAATCCAGTCTTGGCCAACGAGCCAACAATAATTCCTGTTTCTTATGTGGCAACGGGACAACAATACCAGTCATTTTTTTCTTGAAGGGGAATGTGTATGAGTCATCAGCCTTGAAGCTAGTTCATGCTGCACAGCAGTGATTGTCGGATGGCAATCACAATCATAATAATAGTGGTACAACAACCAACCACACTTTTTACCACAACAACAACATTAACGAAACACTACTGTAACAACAGTTATCTCTACACTTCTTGTTGTGTTCGGTTTCGTCCGGCCTAACTAAGTATAGGGCACCGCGTGCTAGGATAGCGGTGGCATTTTCGGACGGTTTCTGAACGATCAGGCTCCTTAGCCCAAATTCGTCGGACTTTCAATTTGTGTGTGTGTGTTTTTTTCGGAGTATACTTCGGTCATGATATTTTTCATCGGGGAAAACATTGGTTTTCCTCCAAAATTAGTTTTTTTCGGTGAGGTATTGAGCTCTTGAAGTCAGGAGCTCAGAACATCATGGCGCACCTCTATCGTAGCATGCGTCGGGTAACTTAATTAAACAAAAAAACGCCAGGCGAGCTCTAAGACACCCAGGTTGAGGTTGACAGGAACCCAAGAAAACCAGGAGCCGTTATACTGAAGTTAGTGTCAGACGCACACCTTCCTATCATACGTAGGTAAGCAATACAGTTCCAGCATTCCAGTCTATTTCCATTCATAGAGCTAGAGTCGCCACAAACAATTGTGATGGTTTCCTGTATGTATAGATAGGCAGGCGTATAACTACCTATGTCGCTTACCAGGGTAGAAGGTACCCTCCGAGTTGTGGATACACCATTGTAGCCGTCGACGGTTGATTTACCCGTTGTATAGCCGGGGAAAGAAAGAACGGAGATATCAGACACAGCGACAGACAGACAGACAGACAGACAGACAGACAGACAGACAGACAGACAGACATACAGACATACATACAGACATACAGACAGACAGACAGACAGACAGACAGACAGACAGACAGACAGACATACAGACATACATACAGACAGACAGACAGACAGACAGACAGACAGACAGACAGACAGACAGACAGACAGACAGACAGGCAGACAGACAGACAGACAGACAGACACACAAACAAGCGTCGGGATCCAGAAACATGTGGGCTCACGACCAAGAAACAAACCTCAGCTAAGAAACGGGCGAAGCTCACTTTGGCGACGAATCGATTACAAATCGTCTTCAGATATGTGCGCCCCCAAACCCCCGTATGCACGGTAAGACATGTATAGTAAGGATAGTATGTTACGGCACGCGCAGTAGGGCACGCGAAAGGTTAAAACATGTTTCTTGGTCAAGGAAATATTTAAGGCAACCTATAAGTATTAAAACAAAAGGTATTTATGGACGTTGAGGTTCATATCATACGAATCTACAGGAGGAGTTGATGCGCACAATCACTACGTACAAGTACGAGTATCTTACTAGTTTAGATATCCGGATAAACACAAAACTACGGCTAGACAATTTACGGCTACATTAGTTATGAGTTTGTTCTTATTCGTGTATAACTCGGTCTACTGTATGTTCAACCCACCTCTATCGGGACGTTGGTATTGTTGCCGGGCAGGTATTAATAGCTTGCCACCATAATTATCAGAGAACGTTGCCATAGGACGGACTGCAGCAGCCCGTAGAGCACATCTACCCGTACAGTATGTGCATCTTCCCGAGATGGCCAGGCAAGGTCCAGGGCTGTTCGCGGGTCAGGAGGTGTTCAAAGTTTCACGGGTCGGGTCGGGCCGGGCCAAGACGTGCTGAAAATCTCACGGGTCGGGTTGGGCCGGGTCGGGTCAGGAGGCTTTCAAATCTCGCGGGTCAGGTCAGGTCGGGTCAGGAGTTTTTCAAATATCACGGGTCAGGTCGGGTCGGGTCGGGTTAAGATGTTTTCAAATATTTCAGGTCGGGTCAGGCCGGGTCAAGAGGTGATACAAGTCTCACGGATCGGGTTAGGTCATGACCCGCGAGAAACGGGTCTCTCGCGGACACCACCAAATATATATACGCACGTCGACATCCATTCATACCCACTACAGCCAGGCCATATATCGCTGCGGGGTACACACATGGAGATTAACTTTGCTTTTGACGTGTCGACCAACGGGTCGGATCCGCGGGTCGAACCCGCGGGTCGCGAGGAATGGGCTTGCGGGTTGAGGTGACCCGATCCGCCTCTGACCTGTATATCAAGGGTCAATCGGAATCTGGCGGGTCGGGTTGGGTCGGGTCGGCTCAGGATATTTCCAAATTACACGGGTCGGGTCGGGTCGGGTCAGGAGGTTTCCACACTCTCACGGGTAAGGTCGGGTCAGGCCAACACATCTCAAATGTTTCGCGGGTCGGGTGGGGTCGGCTGACCCGATTCGACTTGGCCCGTGACGTTTGACCTAACCCGGGAACAGCCTTGGCAAGGTCACGCCCACTCTGACCACTCCTTCCTCTTGTTCTCTTCTCTTGGGGTCAAAAGTTTTCTTCTCTTCTTCCTTTTCGCAATTTGGCCACACAATAAAGCGCCGTTTCTTGCAATGTATATCTATTATGTCTATAATCACAAGTGTTCTTCACAGTCGCTCGGTGCCACCTCCGCATCTTTCTGCACATAAATAGAGCCCCAACACTCATCATCCCATCACCTTTCATGACTTCCTTGCCTTACATATATTACCATTCCTCACATTCCTTTCTTGAGCACGCAAGGAAAACGGCCTATACAAATGCCCTATATACTTGCCTCACAGCCTCCGATGGCCCCGAACCCCGGTTTCAGGGTGTTCGTATGCATATCGGCGTTACTTTGGTGCACCAGCATGCCGGAGTAAGGCACGCAAGGTACGAAATAGCGTCTATAACACAACCCTTTTCTGCTGGGAAAGGGCTCTATAAAGGCAAAAAGTCGGGCATGTCTTTAGCGGCCAGGGCTTCGCCCGACTGATACGGACACTGACCTGTATTCAAGATTGTAGTGTCACAAGAAAAACAAAGTTTTAGACCTTTGGACGAATCACAATTATATTATAGGTTCACCGTGTACTACCAGCCTGCCAGCACTGTTCCGTGCTGTGTACCCACTTGGTATTCCTACTCATCACACGATCGAACCAAACAGTGTACCTCGTTGGTGTTCTTTTTCGCCAAAGGACACGAACCAAACGCCTGATTCTCTCTCGTAGAACAAAAAACAAAACAGATTGTTCTCGGAGGAGCGGTTCCCGACCTCTAATTATAATTGTTATCTTCTCCGTCAAAAAGGGTTACGATTTGGTTGTTCACATTTTTCGTTGACGGAGCTCCTCGCCCGGGGAGCGAGGAGAGCTATCAGACCCAATACCTGGTACCTTTCAGTGCCCGATGTATGACACGCGTGATTCATACGACGAGTAGTATACTTTAAAACATTCTTCACATCGGACAAGTCACCGATCCCCCCACACGACCTTGGACGGCGTGTACGGTACATGATCCAGGGGGGTTACAATACTAGTAGTATTACGGAGGACCACAGAGTAAATAGGACCAAGTATTGTTACTAAAAATAAGTAAATACATAGGTTTTTGTGTTAACCGTAGGTCCTGTTTACTATGGTCCCCCGTAGTAGTAGTAGTATTAGTAGTACAGTAGTAGTAGTAGTAGTAGTAGTAGTAGTAGCAGTAGTAGTAGTAGCAGCAGCAGCATACTATAATACGTATTTCGTATGCGTAGGGGGGCGCTATATTTATAAGTAGTAGTAGTAGTAGTAGTAGTAGTAGTAGTAGTAGTAGTACTGTAGTAGTAGTAGTAGTAGCAGCAGTAGTAGTAGAAGTAGTAGTATAATAGTAGACATTTCAGGGTAGATATATTATTCCTGATCTGTGCGGCGAGTACACACTACATGTAACAGTAATATGTATGATCTACAAGCAGTGCATTACAGCTCATCATCTTGCGACGTGGGCACCTATGGGGTATGACCCTCCAAAAAAAGAGGGTCATGCCCCATAGGTGGGCACCGTATAATCTGCACGATTTACAACAGCATACATACATACATACGCAGTACGTACACGTGTTGGATCCGTACTACAGCAGCAATATAGTATGCAAACCCTGCATAACATTATCTCACAACGGGTGGTTTTAGGATTAGTGTCGGAGGTAAAACATTAAACACCTCGCAACGCCCACAGCAGCAGCGGCACACCAAGTAGTAGTACGACAAGTACGCTTTACCGATCGATGCATTTTTCGTACGAGTAGCTCGGACGTAAGGTGGTGGGAGTGCGTTGATTGTTGAGGGGGTGGGGTGGGGTGGGGGTAGGGAGGGAGTGCATCCATCATCAGTATAGCGTGACGTCTGTCTACGTACAGCAGTAGTCAGAGTTGTATTAAGCTACGGTGGTGCGTGGCGGCGGGACAATTATTTGGTCACTGGTAATGTTGTAAAATAATGAACCATTCCGGTACGAAATCTTACTCGTGATTTGTTTTTTTTTCAGGTGGTTGGCGAAGAGTCCCCAAAAAACACCATACTATTTTGTTCTACCGCAGGTTAACAAGTATTAATAGACACTTTTGGACACTTCGTACTTTTTTTTATTTTTTTATTTTTTTTATCCTCCGGCGGATGGGTCAAAATAAAGCTTCGTACTTGTACGTCGTACGTACAAGTAGTACAGCAGTACACCACCCTTCAAGCGCAGCACAAACACCGGCGCCGTGCTTGTTTGCGAGCACAGCCAGTAGTACACCGGAGTAGCAAGTACTTGTCCTGCGTGTGTGTATATAGCTGGTGGTACATTGCACGTTTAGAGTACAGCACGTAGTAGTATTACGTAGCTTGACCAGGTTTACTGTAGGAGCTCTGCTCTGTTGTTGCTTGCTTTCAATTGGCCCAGGGCCCTGATCCACCACATGGCAAGATGCTAACGGACAACGTCCTCGTGGTGGTGGAGAGTTTGCTATTTATTAATAGTTGACGTTTTTACATCACCTACATCCGGATCATCCGATCATCAGTCTCGATAGTTTCCTGTTCTTTATACCGTAGACCACTGTATGTTTTAGTGCTGTAATAACATGGAAATATAGCCACCGTACGTAGAGGTTATTACAACAAAGTATTTTGCCGGCGAAGCGGCACGGCGAGTTTCGGGCACGAGCGCCACACGCACGCACGTGCTCCTGATGCCTGATGCCTGATGCCTACTGCCTGCTGCTTGGTGCAAATTAACGTTGTTCATCGCTGGTGAGAACCATGCATTGCTGCTACTGTAGTCACGCAGCGCAGCACCTGACATACCCAGAAAAGTAAGCAAAACCGACTTTTCTAAATAAGCTGGTTACCGTAGCCGCACCCGCAATGCGATGCTGGTGGTCGATCACGCCGTCACGCCATCGGAGCACCGGTCCGAGGCACACGCACACAGCCTGCCAAAGGCTTCTACTATCTATCACCACCACGACCACCACGACCACCGCTAGCCACCAGCGCGGCGACGGCTTCATGTCCCCGCTCTGCCACGACGGTTTTGGGGCGTCGAGCATCTCGAGAATCGTCCTGAAATTCTTCCGCTTGTTTGCTTCTTGTTACGCCGCATCTGAGCCATCAAGGCACTGCACACATGCACACACAGCCAACGGCTTACACTACCACCACCACCACCACCATCACCATCACCACCACCACCACCAACTACCACCACAACATGACTCGATACAACGTGCAGGACGTTTCCGAGAATTTTCTGTCGCGTCGTGGTAAGGTGTTGGTTGGCGTGCTGGCCAAGGGCAGTCTTCCGCTTGGTGGGGAAACTACTGTAAACATCCGAGAAAATTCTTTGGTTCCGAGTCGTGACTATACGAGTAGTACTCTAACATAAGATAGACGAAACGAAAGGAGGTGTGGGGGGGATGAGGATTATATGGCGCCGAGATATAGGTCACCAGACTCTACTGTGCTGGCCGTAGTCCCACCCAGTTCATGCAAGCTGCAAGTCTGTCCGTGCAGCAATCAATATCGCGCGTGCATCTTCCTGGATTGCATTTTTTTTTTTTCCATCCCATTTATATCTTCGCACTTCCGTCTTTCTCCCTCCCTAGTCGTAACTCAGATCCGGGGTCACAAAGTAGGCTCCTCTCCCTCCTCTCCCACTACGGTTCTTGCCTTGATTTTTATCGCGCAGAGGGTTCAGCTTTCCCAACGCTCGTCGATTTTCATCGAATTTTGCTAACTCACGCTCTTCTCGCGCTTTTCGCTGGTCAAGATATTTTTTGCAAGAAAAAGTCCCTACGAGTACGAGTATGCACTCGGCGGGGCTCGAAGTCGCGACCTTGACGCTCACAGGCTTCGTGGTTACCTGCTAGCCTACCGGGGCGACCGGCATGCATCATCATCAATCAGCTAAACGGCTAGATTCATTGTTTCGGTAGTATATTGTACCCCACGCCTTCTTTGTACGGGGCGCGGCAGAAGCGCGGGATGTTGTTGCCAGGGTTGTTTGTGCAAGGTTTAAGTTTGTTGTAGCTCCACAGGTCGCCTTTGTACAGAGGCGGACAGCGTTGGTTGGTCAACCGCTGCAGTACGTACAGTAGTGGTTGCTTCTATTTATTGGTCAACGAAACGATCGCTGATATTTCATCATCATTTATCCTTGCCATCCTCAACAACAATGTGTCCACACACGTGGCATCAATTAGCTTCAACATTGATCACTCAGAACCACTATTAATACCAAAAAAAGAAGAAAACCAAAGAAGCCCAAAGAGCTCTCTCCACAAAATCTACCTGGTACAGAATATATACTCGTATTGCTTGCGTTCTTTCTTCCGTACGTACTGTAGTTAGTTGAGGTTTGCAGTGATTTGATGTACTGTAGTTCAACGTTGGACGCAGGCTACGGTAGAGGTGCACTATCTATCATGTTTCTGCCTTTTGAGGGTGGTCACTTAAGGAGCTCTATTCTAATAGTAAGTAAAAAATGATTTTTGGAGGAAAACAGAAGCGCTATACCCGATGAACAACCCCATGATGGCCTAACGAGACAGCCGAAAAATACGACGAACTAAAAATGGAATTCCGGGGATTTTGGGTTAACCCTTTTAGAACTGCAGTCCCGTTTTGGGGACACATTACTTAGAATTAGAGTGGCTTGTCCCCATAACGGGACTGCAGTTCTAAACGGGTTAAGGTGCCCTTAATAGGTCATCCAGAAAAAGTTTCGGCCAAAAAAAGGTATACCATACGTATACCTCTACCTCTATCTATCGTGGCACGGCAATAATATCACGGAGGGCCATAGTAAATAGGACCAAATATTGTTAGTAAAAATAGGTGAATATATAGGTTTTTGTTATACCGTAGGTCCTATTTACTAGGGTCCCCCGTAATAGTACGAGCATGAGTACGGACTCAAGTTCGGCTTGAGTCTGTCGCGCTTTCTCCTCTTGTCGGAGTAACTCCGAGAAGACGCCTTGTTGTTGTTGTTGATGGTGAATCCAGGCTTGACGACAAGGAGCCGAACGAACGATACGGAGTATGGCGAGGGGAAACTCCCCTTTGCCTCGCATTCCCAAGAACCTTGCTTGGGTGTCGTCCGTCAGTACTACAGTACATGTATGTTTTTCCTGCTCACGCGATGCCAGCACGTTCGGAAAAAAAAACGGTTTCATGTTCTGAAACAAGCCAGCAGGCCGACGTCTTTGCCATTTGGCGTAATAGGTCTGCGCTTAGGCCGGCCGAAAGAGCCCTCGAGCAGGCCACCGGGCAGACCCTCCCCGGGCAAGATCGGGACAAGGTGGGCACAGTAGTAGTAGCGGAAGAAGCAAACGATAAGGTCCACCTCGCGTCGAGAAAAGGACCTCGAAGCGGGTAGAGGACTCGGAATTCCAGTGGAGTGACGACACGCATCTGTATATTATGATGATACAAAGGTTGAAACCTTGTATGAATTCGATACTTGCGCTATATATTGCTCGAAAGCGAAAGCCATGTACACCCCCCCCCTCCCCGCGCCATCAAACACAAAAACAAAACACGAGAACGCAACCCCTCCCCCCCCCCCAGAAACAAAAACGGTCCACCGTGACCCTCCTTCGAAAACAAACAGCAAGGGGCACTCCACAAAACCTACCAAGAAAACTAACGATCAACCAGCTGCCCCACTGCTCTAAACGTCTAAGACAAGGCGACCACAACGTCATCGCCGCCACCACCACCGCCGCCGCCGCCGCCGCCACCGCTGATGCCCTCGACTGTGTCGACCGCGATACGGTACAATTTACCAATCAAGATGACCCCTCTCACACTGCTTTTTGACTCACAAAGAAAAAGTCGTATTTGTTGTGCGAAAATTAGCCTGTGACCACGGGAATCGACCGCGTCAAGTGTTGGATTAGTACGGGCAGATGGACGTACTGCATAGAGAGACCGGCACGGTTTTTAATGTGAAGACAGCAACAACAACAACAAAGGATATTTACGGCCCCATCTCTCTCTCATGTCGACTACGTTTTATTTTCCACTCAAATTTATCCCCCTAAAACTGCTTGACCACTAAGAACATACCGTGTGCGAGGCACATCACCGTCTGCCCCCTTTCTCTCTCAGACCCCCCCCTCTCTGTGTCTCCGTCTCTGTCTATCTCTTGGTCCCTGCGTTTGTCGCGGGTCTGTTGTCTTGGGCCTGGGGAAACTAGACTCCCTCGATCTCAGAAACAAGGGTCGTTTGACGACCAAAAAAGAAATCCACGCTAAAAAGCGCGCTCTGCGCGCAAGAACAGAGAGACTGAAACTAGGCCGCGCAGGGGTCGCTCGGAAAAGACAAATCATACAAAAGTACCAAAACACCAAAACACCAAAAACAGATACGTACGTACATATATACAAAAATCTAAGACTGCGAACATACGGAAACGAAAAAAAAAGTACAATACAATACAGTATACCAGGTACACAAGAACATAAAAAGAAAAGAAAAAAAAACTCAACTTAATTGGAACAATATCAGATTAGCCAAAATGGCCGTTCTTCGAGAAGACGTACGAGTGTGTTACTTATTTCTTCCCCCAAAACTTGAGTTTCGCTGTCAGGAAGTCAGCAAGGTGGTCGTTCGGTCGGTCGTTCGGTCGGTCGGTCGGTCGGTCGGTCGGTGGGTCGAACAAGGAACAACGCGTTTTTTGTCATGTTTTTGATGATGGTGATGATGATGATGGTGGTGAAACATGGTAACAGACGCAACAAGAGGGCGCGATAGGAGCGACAGGCACGAGAGGCACGACAAACACGACAGCCACGACAGGCACGACAGCAGACACGACAGGCGAAACAGGTAACGACACGCGCGAGAGACACGATACGCACGTACGGCAGGCATCGCGGACGCGGTAGGCACGACATCATAGACGTGACAGGCATTACAGGCACAAACAACGGACGCAACAAGCAGGCACAACAAGCGCGACAGGCACGAAAGCCACGGTAGACACGACAGACAAGACAGACAGGCAAAACAGGCAAAACAGGCACGACAGGCACGGAAAGGACGTGCAGAGCAGAGGGGGGGCGGGGGCGGAGGAAGGTTGAGCAGAAAAATTAGAGTTGGTTGGTCATGGAGTCACCTCACGTTAGGGGCGCAGCAAAAAAATTCTGATGAGGAGCTCAATATCTCACCCGAAACATGACTTCGGAAGCAATCGTTCGCGCAACCCGACCAAAACTTCCAATGCGGTACGTAGTCCAAAAAACTAATATACCACTAAAATAATAATAGTATCCGGTGCTTACTCACGTGAGGAGCACAACCGATCATAAAATATTGAGCCTAAAAGTGGTACCCCTACCGTGGGATTGCTCTATGTATTAAACAATACCTAGTAGCGGAGCTGGCGCACGATCTTAGTTAGTTTGAGCGCTCTCGCGGGGAAATCGACAAACAAACTTGAGTTCGAAAGTTATCACACATAAACGTTGTTCCTCGGTGAATTTGTCGTCTTGTTTGCTTGATCACGGGGTGTTGACGGTGGCGCGTGGGCACCGTGTGCTCGCGGCGGGGGACGTGCTATTACAGTGCGCTGGTTCGCGCACCCGCTCTCGCGCAACGACCAACCAACCTATGTAACTGCTCGGGCAGCACGTTTTCATCCGTAAAACTATCGTGGGTGGATAAAATTAGCCAGCCCTGTGCTGTGTTTTGGTGTGAAGTGCACCTCGACTTGATCACCAACAGCTGCTGCGCCACACAATTCCCCGCACGCGGCTATTACAAAGCTACTGTAGACGCCTCCTTCTGCTCCGTCATTCAGGATGAAACCCAGACCCCCTTTTATGAGACCCCTGCCACCCCCGACATAACGCCCCCTTTTTCGACACGCTCGGGCAAACTATACCGCTGTCGACCCCCCCCCCCCCGCCCCCTCCTCCTGCTCAAACACTCAGGCACACAAGGAATAACATGAATAGTATGCCTACTTGCACAGCACTCGAGCCCCCTCCCCCGACACGTATGCGCCATATTCCGACACGCCCTCGCCTCGGCAACGGGAACTATACCCCTGCTGTAGACCCCCCCCCCCCCCCCCCCCCCCCCCCCCCCCGCCCGGCTTCGTCGGGGTGCGAGGGTCGTATGACCATACGACTACGGCCACAGATGGCAGTGAGTACACGCCCGCCGGTCTCCCCTTCCTCTTCCTCCTGCTCAATCAGCCCATCACACGCCAAAAAAACAAGCATGCCTCCCCTTACATGATCCCCGCCCCCCCCCCCCCCCCA
>MEHQ01000086.1:346403-385234 GCA_008828725.1 Saccharina japonica | reverse complement strand
CTCTCTCTCTCTCTCTCTCTCTCTCTCTCTCTCTCTCTCTCTCTCTCTCTCTCTCTCTCTCTCTCACACACTCTCTCGCTCGCCGCGACAAATCGACCGGAACCAGAATCTGAACCTTAAGACCTAATCCCAGGACACAACTCTTAGAAAGAGTATGGGGTAGTAGTTTTTTTCAGTAGTAAAACGGGTCAAAATAAAAAACAAAAACTCACCTAGTTCTTTGCGGACTTGCTTGCTTGGGGGCACCGCCCTGCGCCAGCGGACATCGTCCAACCGGGTCGGGGGAGCGACAGACCAGTCCCGACCAATTTTTGTTTTCGGACCCGAAAATTCGCCGTCGATACGTTCCACGTCTTGGGTGCTTTGATCGAGGAGGAAGAGGGGCCTGTCGTTTGCCGTGGGGTCGATGCACTTGTCTGTCCCTACTCCGAATAGGCGGATCACGAGGCCGCTGATGGGGTAGCTGCCGTGCTTGCCGAGGCTTGCGTACACCCTCGGCCGTCCCGTGTTTCCGGTGATTTGCTTGATGTCGTCCTTGTTGCGGATCCACATGTGCTCGTGGCTGCTGTGCGGGCCGTAGAACACCCCGGTTATTTGTTGCTGCGCGGTCCCGTGATGAGGCACAAGTAAGGTGATATAAAGACAAGATGAGAACGTACATAACATAGCATAACATAACATAACATAATATAGGATAACATAATATAATATAATAGCATAAAATGTACCAGGTAGTATGGTACTTGATGCGATAAAACAATGGAAGACAAGGCAAGGCAAACACAGCGAAAACAAGATGAAGCAAGATAAAACGAGACGAGACGAGGCGAGATAAAACAAGACAAGACAAGGCAAGGCAAGGCAAGACAAGGCAATGTAACACAATGCGAGACAACGCAATAAAACACAAGACAGGGTCTGTGTGGGGGTGGGGTTGAGGGTACATTTTTTTAGTGTAAGCTGGGTAGCCTATCCATACACATCCTTAAACCTTCAGTAGAAGTAGTCGCTTCTAGCCGGAGTACCGGCAGTGAGCAGCAGAGCTGCTGTGTTCAGGTTAGTCCATGGATAACAACAACTACACCAGGATAAAACGCAGTTTAAAAAGAGAAGCAAGTTTTTGGCGGTTTTCAATCGAAACGTAACCACCCGGAAAAGGCGGCGAGACTACTGTAGTAGTGTAGTAGTGTTAGCATATGGACGTTGAGATCCATACGTATCTATTGTGATGTGCAGTCACTACGCATTGATACGAACATATGAGTATCTTAGTCTAGATATTCGGGTAATTGCAATATGCGGATAGATTACGACTTTGTCTTACTCGTAGTGCGCCACATTGTATGTCCCAAGCATCTTCATCAGGAACGATGCTGAGAACGTTGCTAGAACGTTACTATAACGTTGCAGAGAACATTACAGGGAATAGTACCGACTACGGTAGAATGTAACTGTCCGTAGCATGGGCATTGTACCGAGATGATCAGGTGCAGGGATCCCCCACCTCGATCACTCTACTCCACTTCCCACTCCTCTCCTCTTCTCTTCTTCTTTTTCCATTGATCTCCCTGAGGTCAATCTTCTTTCCATTATGGCCAAATAAGCGCCTTTTCAAACCATGACTTTTCTTCTTCTACACAAGTGATCTTCACAGACACTTCGGTGCCACCTCTGCCATCTCTCTCCACAGAGACAGAGCCTCGACACACGCGTCATTCTTTCAAGTAGTTCGTTTGAGAACAGAGCAGTCTTCCAGATTTTTGTACGAGACAACAGCACAGTAGATCTAGACGTCGCGGTACAGGACGACCCAGCCCAGTAGCTCTAGAGGTTGTGGCACTTGATATAGCCCCCACGCTGTCACTCCCATCCACTCCTCTCTACCTGGTATGTCTTTACTGATCCTTGCACCGTCGGAATTTAGTTCATGTGTTGCAATTTCTTGTTCGTTTCTTGTACTTCGGCCACATGGGGTTGGTCGCTCATCGGGTTCTTAGACCTTATCTTTTCCTCCATGATCAGCTTTTGACTACTGCAGGTATTGAGGTATAGAGCTACTCGTCCTTAACCCATTCAGGACTGAAAAAAAAAGTATCCCACACTAATTCCAAGTGCGTAGTCTGTCCCCGAATATGTGGGACCAGTTCTTAAGGAGTTAACCCAAAATCGTCGCAATATGTTTTTTTTTTCGTACTTCGGCCACATGGGGTTGGTTTCTCATCGGGTTCGTGGACCTCTTGTTTTCCTCCACAATCAGTTTTTGACTACTGCAGGTATTTAGGTGTAGATCTACTCACGTGAGGAGCCTTGTGATCGAACATACATGGTCCACCTCTACCGCGCCGTAGCTTGCGTCTGTCGTCGCGTACAGTAGTACTCTGCGTACATATACGTATCGCACTCCGAAACACATACATACATACATCATGGTGGGCCGACTGACTCACAGTGCTCTTGTCGACCTCGACGATGACAATCTCCAGGTCATGCTTGTGCCCCCCCTTCCCGCCCAGACAAGCGACGCCGCCGTCCCGGAGGTAGTAGTTCATGTACATCAGCCATGTGTGTTTCCCGTCCTTGCTGCCAGACGGAAGTTAAAAAGGAAAACACGATTTGGTACGTATTTTGTAGTGAGGAACACAAGGACGAAGGAGACAGGGGTGGGGGGGGAGGGGGGTGAACTTAGGTTGTAGTCGCACGACCGTAGACCATCGCGTCCCTACAACGCCGGGACGGAGCACTTCGGGTTTTCACCGACCGGGCAGACTTTTGTTTGCGCCTAGCGCGAAGCGCCGTGATATGTTAAGCGAGTCACATGTGGGGCAACCCACTCAGAACCGCTTGTGGGGCGGACTTTCCATTTCGATGGCAGCGTTGAATGCGTTTACTTGTGTTCTGCTGCGGCCAGTTTCCACAGACAGCCATGGGAATACTATGTAACTGCCTCGGGGGCGCCTTACCATATACCTGGTACACACTTCGTGATACGACTACGTATTCCTCTTGTTGTGCGTCGTAGTGGATGGAGTATCTTCACCTCTCACAAAAATGATCTATCTTCACCGCCAGCCACACGGTGACCGCCAAAACCAAAAAGGAACCCCCCCCCCCCGGTATAATACCCTGGTTGTCTAGGTCGCGTAGTGATTGACGCGTTTCACCAAAGGACGCATGCTACTACGTACGGTAGACGGTAGAGGTGCACCGTATTTTCTTCTGAGGCTGCTCACTGGAGCAGCTCTAACCTACGTATTGGTAAGTCACCCAAAAATGGATTTTGGAGGAAACTAAAAGGGCTGAATACCCGAGGAGCAACCCCATGGCCTTAACCCCTTTAGGACTGCAGTCCCGTTTTGGGGACAGTCCACTCTAATTCTAAGTAATCTGTCCCCAAAACGGGACTCTAGGCCTATAAGGGTTAAGTAGAAAATGAGCAACTAATATTGCAAGCAAAAAATGAAATTTCAGACGAATTTTGGGTTAACCCCTTAAGAACGGGTCCCACTTATTTGGGGACAAACTACTTGGAATTCGTGTGGGATAAGCTTTTCAGTTATTAATCGGTTAAAAAAGCCTCATCATTCAGAAAACGTTTCAGCCAAAAAAAGCCCAAAAAAGGTATACCGTATACCTCTATCGTAAGCACGCGTCAAAGCTACGCACAGCAGCAAACCGCCAGCCGACAAGAGGTCAAAACTACAGACAGTATACCGCCAGCCGACTACATCTATCTGTCTTTGTTTGGTTGCCAGCCGACAAGAGGTCAAAACTACAGACGGTAGACCGCCAGCCGACTACATCTACGTATCTGTCTTTGTTTGGTTGGTGGGGTCTGATTGCAGTACAATCAATATATGACACCTGCAACATGAATAATTCTAAAAAAAAAACGAGTATTAAGAAGGCCACCATCAGGTTGAGATTCATTCACACTGCTGTGACATAATAATTTCGGAAGCCCGTATACTTGAATTTAGGGTAGAAATCCATCCTGGGCTAACGGGCCAACATTATTACTTCCTGATACTTACGGGGAGAAGCAAAAACTAAATCGGGAGCCGATGTATATGCTGAAGTTAGTGTCAAACGCACCCCTTCCTATTACACGTGTATACCTGGTAGGTAAGAAAGTGCCAGTCGTAGAGCTAGCTACCTACTACGCCGTCTACGAGGTAGAGGGTGCAAGGTACCCACCTTGTCGTGGCCACTCCGTTGCAGCCGTCGACGGCCGATTTATCTGCTGTATACCTGATGATGGAGAGATAAAAGGAGAGATAAAACAGAGACACAGCGATCAGCAGAAATATAGGCAGACATACCGACAGACCGACAGGCAGTCATACAGTCATACCGACAGACAGACGTATAGACAAATGTAAAAACAAGTACATGTCGGGATACAGTCAGTAGTACTCGTAGTGGTAAAACAGGCATCCTTAATCATTGAGAAAAAAAGAAAAGTTTTCTCATGCACTTGTGCACACATACCTGGTACATATCGTGTCCTTCGAACGTGAAAACTAATTAATGACTTGAATTCGTATGAATTAATGAAAAAAAATGGCGTTGTATCGTAAGCTTTGGTGAATGTGCCAAACGGGGGCCGGGTGTCGTAATATATACAGTACTCGGTTCGGTAGCTTCCAGACGAAGTAGCGTAGGGTGCTGGATTAGACTACGTAGGGGGTGATAGAAGAGTTGGCAAAGTTTGATGCAAGATGCGTGCTATGATGGGAGTATACACCGTAATATCTGGAGCCTCGAAACTATTAATTGAAAAATATTCGCCAGAAAGCACGACTCAATTTTTTCCCATAATAATTTGGTCTGTCTGTCTGTCTGTCTGTCTGTCTGTGAACACGGTCTCCCCGTATTGAATAGTACACACATGCTGAAGTAGCTCACGTATGCATCCAGATGCATCGGATCAAAATCTATACTGGGTACAGTACGCGACAGATGTTAGGAATCTCTTATTTTTGGCTTGACTAGACTTCTCTTATGATATGTACCTGCTAAGACTGATGGGTGTGTTCCACATTATTTTCAGTACAAAAGAGGTCGCATTATAATCCCCCCCCCCCGAAAATCTCAGTATCAAATTATTAATTATCAGATTCTTAACATTTTGTCGCGTACTGTGTGTGTTGTCTTCACATTAAACCCGTTCTTTCTACCCAAGCACATCAATCAGTACACCCAGTGTGTTTCCTGATTCCTAATCCTAGAGAGATACAAATTATGTGTACTGTACAGCAACAACGATCCAGCAGCCAGCAGTAGACAATAATACTACTGCTGTTGTAGCAGTATATGCGTAGTAGTTGAAGTACTAAACTTATACCTGCAACTACTATTATTATTATTATCCTTATACTTCGTACATAGGATCGTAGGAAAGAGTGATCTAAACGTTGAAGCTCATCATGCTACACAAACATGGTCGGGTGGCAAGACATAAACAGAACCGTTACATAATGACGCCAGCACACAACAAAATCTCCTCGTCAACAGAAACCGACCGGGAGGCATCACCCACAGCCCCCCCGCCGTAGTACCGTACTGCCCGGCGTAGACAACAACACCTACCTCTATGTCAACAAACCGCCCTATCTACAGTATGTATGTACCAGGTAGTATATACCTACTACCTGTGGTAAATACATAGAGGCCCTCCTATTATATATGATGTATCATATAGCATACTACAGGTACAGTAGTATCATCTCTGCTTTCGCCTCTTGACCCGGCCCTGACGCACCACATGCGGCAAGATGCTTATTATTATTGCCAACTTCCTCGTGGTGGATGGTACAGTAGAGATTTTTCCAAGTTGTTGATGTTTTCGCATTCACACCGTGATCAACCGAAACGATCATCTCTCCGTCTCATTTTTTTCGGTTCTTTAATTACTAACATGAAACGAGAGTTATACAGGAGTATTTCGTACAGTCAGCTGATTACAGTAAGTAGACGATAAATAAACGTATTTTGCTGACGAACCGCCACGAAGACGAGCTTCGGACACGACGAGCGCCAGCAGACGCGAGCGGGCACGAGCGCGAGAGACGAACGAACGTGCCCCTGATGGTGCATGGGATGGTGCCTGTGGTGCCGTGGTGCCGGCCGCTTGCTGCGTGTTTAGTGCATCGTTGGTGATGGGAGCCACATGCATTGCTGCGAGTACGGGCACGCAGCCCACCACCCACCTATCTATAGACATCATTACCAGGTATATGATACCTGATATGTACGGGCACGGGGGGTATACGTACGCTACGTACTTACGTACGGTGAGACAGATCCAGAACAATGAACGAACTACGTGTACTGTTGTAAACCTTTTTCCGTGCTGGTTACGCCGCATCATCTTGCACTACGTGATGATGGTCATCACGTCATCAGAGGCTAGCCCCGAGCGAAGCAAAACTCTCACGCAGCCAGCCAAAGGCTCATACTATCAACCACCACCACCACCCTCACCACCACCCTCACCACCACCACCACCACCACCACCACCACCACCACGAGCCACCAGAGTGATCATATATACCCTTTGCCACACGGCGGTTTGGGGCTTCGAGCATCTCGAGCATCGTCCATAAATAAATTCTTCCGTTTGTTGTTTCCTTGTTATTACGCCGCATCCAAGACAGCACTGACTGCAAGGTACGAATGCCCACACAAAGCCAACGGCTTGACTACCACCACCACCACCACCGCCGCCGCCGCAGCCTCCGCGCGCCGCCACCGCCACCGCCAGCTACTACTACCAGCAAGGTCGCGGCGGTGGTATGTTACATAGTTGCAGTACAGCACAGGATGTCTATGATAAGAAACCGGAAAGAAAGCTGGTCCGGGCGGGATTTCTAAATTGAGTACGGGTGAGCTCTACACTAATTAATACGACTACTGCATGCACTGCTATACCCTCCCCAACTAATCTGTGATACAAGCGGAGGAGTTGCCGCAACAAAGCTACTGTAGTTTTGTAAGGATTGCGGGAAACCTCCCCCTGGTAGTAATATAAATTCAGTATAAAATGAGTCCCGGATCTTCTTATTTTTCCTGCGAAACCTCAGCCTGTGGCTTTCTTAAAAGTGGTCGTTTTCTTAGTATTATACTTAAATAAATAGTACCAGTACTACAGCAGTGTTACGGGGGACCATACTCGTACAGAGTAAATAGGACCTACGGTACACACAAAAACTATATATTTCCGTATTTTTACTCTAAAAAATTGGTCGTATTTACTACCGTATTAATAGTAGTGTTTACTATGGTCCCCCGTATTAGTGTGCTTGTTGTATAGCTGTTCTGTTGCGGTACCCGCTGGTGGTATAATTTGACGACATATGATACGACACACTCACGTGTTGAGGTCTAGGGGAAACAGCTTCTCCCTCTTGTCGTAAAAGTAGCGCGGGTAGTGCTTCATCAGCAGCTCGTCGTCGCTTTTGAGTAGCCGCTCCGCTGCTGCTGCCGCCCCCGCCCCCGCCGCCGCCGCCGCCGCCGCCGCCCCAGCTTGCACCCCAAGGCCCGCCCCTTCCTTCGCTCCTCCGGACATTATTACAGAGAGCAGTATCTACACTGCTGTGGCTGCTTGTTGTGCACTGCTGCTTGCTGTAATATCTGCTCTTCTTTCTTGACTTCTTGTTCTTGTATCCCGTGTGACTCGATGGGGTAGTTGACAGCCGGCTTTGGGATCCAGCAGTAGTATATATACGAAGTATGCACTTTTTGTTTGCTGCTGCTGCTACTACTGCTGCGGCTTGGATGCAGTCGTATGTGGATGGAGGGAGACGCTTTTTTTGTCCTTGTGAGATGGTGCGCGAAAAAGCTGCAGTAGTACGTATGTATATACACGCCGTCTATGTACCAATTTCGTTGGGCGGCCTGTCGGGAGATATGTAGATCCAAAAAAAGAGTTATTATAACGAGAGGCGTTATTCGAAAGGGACTCGCTACACCGTGCAGGACGTTTCCGAGAGGTTTCCGTCTCGTGGTGAGGCGGGGGGGGCTGGCGTGCTGGCGACTCCCATCGATATTTCGATATTTCCTGCACGCTGCAAAATTCCGTCCCAGCAAAATGGAAAATTCGAAAATTCGAAAATTCGAAAATTCGCACATACATGCCAAAATTCGCACAACAATTTTCTCTTGGCCTACGTATACAATTGTTGTATCATACCAGGTACAGTATATACGAAGTTTTACACACACTTACATACTTCATATATATACTTCGTAGCATGTACATGGGTGGTGTGATTGGAACAAGCGTTATTGCATGATGTGTGTACGTATACATTGATTGTCAGATAGCAAATAACATAATAATTATTTAATAATTATTTACTAATAGTCTTCTTGTAAGAGGAGGGGTAGAATAAGTTAATCCATTAACGGCTTGAACTACTACTCTGTACGTATATACGTACACTAAGTAGTACCGGATTACTTAAGTTTGACACAGGAGTGACACGATATACGAAAGAGTGTCGTATATTCGAACTCTCGTACACATACGATCGTATACCTCTTGCATACATATACTAGGGAATAAGAGGCCCCCCCGCCCCCACGGCGGTAGGGCCACAAGCCACAAGCGTGAGCGGCTCGTATTAAAACAAATAACTCAATACGTAGGAAGGACACTATTTATTTCCGCTGTTTTATTTTGTCGGGTGCTTACGAGTGATGCACGTTGAAGCTCATGCTACACATCGTTGTCGGATGTCAAGAATACTTACGATTATTTGGGCAAAAATATCGAAGGATTGCTTGTTTCTGTCTCAAGGCGGGATAATCATCATAATGTAGCAGTTGCAAACAAGGACATTTTGGGGTTGTCGTTCGATGCTTCCTCGGAAAGTCAACGGGGAGGAGGTTGAAGGTGTAGGGCTAATTGAAGACACCTAGTTTTCGTAGTAACGGCGGTTGCAAATCACCGTTTTAGGTGTGGACTTATTGGGGCCTGGGTGAATGAAATATGTGAGATTTCATCACGTTGGCACAGCAGCAGTAATTTTCACTAATAATATCGCTACACATTGTCGGGTGGGGTTAGGATTACGCTGGGCTGGGTAATTGATCGATCTTTTACCCCTATAGCTAAGTAGGTAATACCCTCACATTTGACGTCGTCGAGGACACGGGTTCGAATCTCACTTCGAAAGTTTCTTTTACAGAAACGCTTGAGCGTGCGTCCCTAAAAAACACGTCTCCCTGGTTCCCCAGCTATCGAAACGAAGCGGGTAGGTCAACGTACGGCCTTATACGGTACCGACGTCCCAAAGATTCCGCCGTTCAGAGGGGGGGGGGAGTGTTATAAGGAGTACCCTGGGCTAGGTAGTTAATCGATATTTTACCCCTATAGCTCAGTAGGTAATACCCTCACAAAATACTATTATTACTTCGTATGCCATGTACAATATCCCTATCAGTAAGTCCAAAATATCGAATAATGGACGAACAGAAGTGATACCCATAGATCCCCTTGTCCCCCATTGCGCGTGCGTGCATGGTTTTGATGGGTCACTTAGACTTAGTGTTCTGTCCAATTTATCATAGCAACTTAAAGTGGAGCAAATGCAAACAAAAAAAATCCAGTTTTTTCTCCCACACGCATTCAAAACGCACGCTTCTCCCTACGCCGGCATGCCCGGCACCGTCTTCTTACGTCGCAGGTTGGCATACTGTAGTACAACTCGTACCTGCGCTGTGCTTGTCTTCGTGATTCGCGGCTGCTTTACGTACGAGTATCGCAGCAGTGCGGTTGCTACTTTTAATCTTTGCTGAGATTGTACCGTTTATCCTCGCTCTGGTCGTACTCATATCATATGATACGTACGTCGCCTGTCACCGTGCGCGACGAAAGCACCACTGCTTTAGAAACGGACGGGGTCTCTGAAGGCCCCTAAACAACATCCCCTCCTCCTCTGCTCGTGTTCAAAGCCGTCCCGAACTCGTCCAACCTACACATATCCGGAGATCACCTTAAGGATCTCCCATGCAAGTATCACTAAATCCCCCTGTCATAATATCTCCGTCTCTTTATCGTACAAACTGTGTCGTCGAGCCTGGATGCTCCAACAACCTGGCGTCTCCTCGACGTTACACAGACAAGAAAGGAAAGTGCCACAGGCTCAAGCAGAACCTGAGCCCGTGCTCATACTCGTACGAGTACGTATATACGACGGGGATACGTGTTAATACCTGGTTCGTACATACCAGACAACACATACGAGTACATATGTCAAGTACTCGTATCCGTACGCATATACGACAGGAATACTTGGTTTATATACCAGGTACGTATTATACAAGAAAAAATCACATTTTTTCAAGTTTGACATTTTGACATATCGACCAACAAATACAACGACTGCGTCATGGACTCTGAACGCGTCGCGCTGGTAAGGACCTCGGACCCACCTTAGTGTCACAGTCCACACACCTCGGTCGATTATATGTGGAGGGCGCCGATCAGGCGTCTTGTGAAAACACATTTGGCTGATGATGAGTTCAAAACAGAATACCAAAAAACTCTCCGATCGCAAGGAAGACAATTTTTGAAGTTTTTTGGACGAAGGCCGTCGGACGCCGCAAGCAACCGCTCGCCCGCTCGACTTCGAATCGCAATGATACCTTCGAGGCCGCTATGCTTATTTGCTGGCCTTGCCCGGTACGAAGTTAGTTAGTCGTGGACTGAGTCTATATCGATATCGAAAGTCAACCGTTGCATGCAGAATATATGTTTTATTTGTGGTTGCTTTGAAAAAATTGGGCATCAAAGCAAACTGTATATATTTTTTTTTCCATCAGCGCTACTCTAAGTTGCTATGATGAAGTGGGCATCAAAGATTACTTGATTAAAGTATTGTTTTTTGGGCATCAGACGAACTCTATATAATAGATATATTATACTTCGGTATATAATACGTACGAACTCTCGTACACATATACCGCCTCCTGTCCTTTTCCTGTACTGCATGACATACAGTAGAGTACACAGAGCCCCCGACTCAACTATTACGGAGGGCCATAGTAATTAGGACAAGATATTGTTAGTAAAGATAGGTTAATATATTGGTTTTTGTGCGTACCGTAGGTCCTATTTACTACATTAGCCCACCCCGTAATACTACCACCACCACCGTATAGCACGCCAAATAACACACAAGCCCTCCTGGCAAACCTTTCAGAGTCGACTTTCTAAAACAAAAAACATGTGAGGCACACACACGTCGATAATAATGTGGTATAGTTTGGGCAACTACTGTAACTGAACAGATCTCGCATCGAGATCTTTCCATAGGGAGGCGCGGCGCTCGGCGTTTATTACTGTCTCCGTTTATTACTGCTGTACCAAGGTATTACAAAATATGTCGTGCGGAGCTACGCGAGCTAACAGGGGACGCCACCGGAGTCATCACAACAAGGCAACCGGCGGTTTTGAAAGTCGTCGCTCGAGGGGGCTGTGTTATCTTTTATCACGCCCTCGTGTTATACCGACGGCGTCGTTGTTGCTGCTGCTGCTGCTGCTGCTGCTGCTGTGCTGCTTGCTGCTGCAGTGCTGTTACAACGTATTTCGGGGGACCATAGTAAATAGAACCTACGGTATCCACAAAAACCTATATATTTACCTCTTTATACCAACAATATTTGGTCCTATTTACTAGTGTTTACTATGGCCCCCCGTAATAGTGTAAGATCATATATATTATATATTATATACATTGTATGTATATCGTGTCCTTCGAAAAGGTGAACGCTAATTGATGTCTTGAATAAAGTACATACTTGGGTTGTTTTTTAGAAAAAAGGTGTTGTATCATACCACAATACCTAGGCTTTGGAGAATGTGCGAAACCGGGGCAAACAGGTTGAAGCAATGCACGTTTTTCGTTTATCTTGTCTCTTTTTTGTCTGTGGTTTACATGTTCGTATAGTAAGTATGTAAACAATACTATTTGCCGGAAGGGGGGGGAGTGGCAGATCCACGCAGCGATGGGGTGGGGATGGAGCTTGGATGCAACTTGAGGTTTAGAAAAGAAAGTGGGAGTACGTGATGAGAAAAGGAAGGAAGGAGTAAATACAGCGAATAGGGTACTACTGTAGACAAAAAAAGCTCAACACGCCGGAAGAAGTATGTATGCGCAGAAGGGAGCAGCTATTTTGTGCAGAGGTATCTTATTTTTATTTCTTCCGTGGTTTTCTTTTTTCGGGGGGGGGGGCGTGCTTCTGAGTGATCAATGTTGAAGTTTATGCTGCACATTTTCGGGTGGCAAGGATGATAATAATAATAAAAAAATAATAATACCATGGTAGCAATTTCTGGTAAAGAGTTTTTAGGTTGAGAAATGAGAGTGTTTCGGCCGAAAATACGCGTTTCACTCGCTCGGTGGGAATGTCTAAAACACCGGTCGTAGGCTCCGCACGCGAGGCTCCCCGCTTAGAGTTTTCCGAGAACTTTCTGGCGTAGTTCTCCGTTTCTCTAGAGTCGCGTATAATATGTACCAGGTACGAGTACATACCTATCATCGATGTACTGTAGTTTGACTGTGTCTCTCCCATGTTGCCAAGCCTGACTGAGAAGATAACGATTTTTATGAATCCCAAAATCACAGCACAACAAAACGAATATTTTCGTCAAAAGAAAATTCAGCGAGAACTCTCGGACAGAAGAGCCTAAAACAAAATCCCGCCAAACAAATGACATGTTTATTAATAGTATAATAATAATAGGCTTTCAGAACTGAGTGAGGGTTTTCAGGAGGCCGAAAACACTTTCTTCACATTATTAAACGTTTTCCTCTCGGCTGGACAGTCAAACACACTCTGATACACTCGTCTATCTACTACTACTACCATCCTACAGCAGATAGATACTCTCTGTATATACGAGTGCGGGTATTGTAAATAAAATGCTACCAGCTATCTATGTGGGGAACTTCTCCGTTTCCCTCCTACGAGGACGGTGCTCCCACAGGTAAGGTTTACTCGGCGGGACGATCCATATGTCTATACCTAACAACACCGACCGGTAGACTCCTCAGTCAGGCGGGTGCTCTCCGGAAATTTCCGAAAACTTTCTCTATAGCGAGCTGTGTGCGTTTTCCGTTTCTCCAACAAAGTTGCAGTTTGGCTGTTCGTCCGCGTGTTGCCCGTTGCGAGGACATATACACCAGGTATACACTATTTGTCTATCGGGTGTTGTGTATAATATAATTAGTGTGGCGGTGGTGTGAATACTATAATTAGTGTGGATGGGGGTGGATGCAATTAATTAATTATTAACTGTAGTGTGGATTCATTAATTTCGCGAAAGGGGGTGAACAATAAATAGGTTTCCTTGGTTTCCGTGGTTTTCTGCTTTTTTTCGGGAATGTTATGCGTGACCAATGTTGAAGCTCATCATCATGCTGCACATTGTCGTCGGATGGCAAAGACAATAATAATAAATAGGATACGTGATTCGGGTAATTGTCAATGGACATGATGGCTTTGGTTGGCTGTTCTTTTTCACTGTGTGCCCGCGGACTGTCATTCTGGCAGCACTTCAGACAGCAGCTGCGTGCTCCATCTTGTTCCCACGCCTACCGTGTGTTTTTGTACAGACAGCACTTCAGACAGTAGTTACGCTGTAGTCGGCAAATTCATTGGTAAAGAGTGGGAGGGGGGCGGGGGGACGATGCTGCTGTAGTCGAATGGAGATTGCGGGCGTGTAGTTCAGTTTTGGACACGCATAACATGCTGTAGGGATTTTAGGTGTACCTCTTCGGACTTGTGTATCCTTTCCCTGCTAAGTGTACGTGTTCTTTAGGATTCTCTGATGGCTCTAGCACTTTTGTGACCACGGGCCGTGATCTTGCTAGATCAGACTATAGGGATTAGCAACTGAAACGAGTTTAATGTGAAGACAACAACAACAACAACAACAACAACATAGGTATATAAGAAGAGGTGTGTGAGGACAGGTTATGGAGTAAAACTTAAAAGCACCTGGATGAATTTTTCATTAATTAGTGTATACCTTTTGGTGGGTACCAGGTATATTTTCATGTATTCCGTTGCCAGATTATGGTGTACCGTTTGTGATGGGTCCTCCTCGCCAGCTATGATAGCGATGCCAGCAATTCTAGCCAAGCCACACTCGACGCATACCGTCGGGGCATCAATTAGAGGTTGTGCTGTTGTGCTGTTGAGGGGTAGACAAACCTTGATAGTATATCTTTACGGGGGGTTTGTGCTTAGCGCCTGAAGCCGACCCTCCGACCAGAACCCGAACCCGAACCCTATGCCAGTGGTCAATGGTCAGTGCTGGGGTACTGTGCTTGGTCAGACTCTAGGTTGACTCGGCCGGCGTAGATGCTGAGCTTGGAAATACTCTAGGTTGACTCGGGATGCTGTGACTGGGAAAGAGTCCAAGTTGATTGAGCCGCGTAAAACATACCCTTAGCCAACCAGAGTGCTTAAGGGACGATGCTGCTGTAGTCGAATGGAGATTGCGGGCGTGTAGTTCAGTTTTGGACACGCATAACATGCTGTAGGGATTTTAGGTGTACCTCTCCGGACTTGTGTATCCTTTCCCTGCTGAGTGTACGTGTTCTTTATGATTCTCTGATGGCTCTAGCACTTTTGTGACCACGGGCCGTGATCTTGCTAGATCAGACTATAGGGATTAGCAACTGAAACGAGTTTAACGTGAAGACAACAACAGCAACAACAACAACACAACAACATATATATAGGAGTACGCGTACATATATACATACATACATGTTGATTTTTAGCAAAAAAAAAACAGCAAGAAGAAGACATTTTTTTGTTTTTGTTTGGGCCCCATCGGTTCTGACGATACAAGTCTAGACCCTGCCCTCATCATGCCTGACGCATGCTACCACCACCACCACCGTACGTAGTAGTAGAGGTGCGATATTCGTTTTCGGGTTTTGAGGGTGGTCACACTATAATAATATAACAATAGAGGAGAGCTCTGCACCCCACCCAAACGGAGGAAAACAAAAATAAGAGTGCTTGCTATCCATACGACTTCCCGATGATGAGCATTTCCATGGCCTGACTGAGTATACAACGGAATACACTGCAACACAGACAGGAGGACCAAAATTCTGACGATTGTTTTTGGGTTAACCCTTTTAGAACTGCAGTCCCGTTTTGGGGACAATCCACTCTAATTCTAAGTAATTTGTCCCCAAAACGGGACTGCAGTCTTAAAAGGGTTAAGGACGGCGCGTGCTACGATAGAGGTAGGTATACCTTTTTTTGGCTTTTAACCCAAATTCGTCGGTCTTTCATTCTTGTTGTGGCGAAATATGTTTTAAGAGTATAAATCGATCGTGAGATTTTTCATCCGGCAGCACTCTTATTTCCCTCCAAAAAAGAAGTTTTTCGGCGAGGTATGACCTTTTAGGACTACAGTCCCGTTTTGGGGACAATCCACTCTAATTTAAAGTAATTTGTCCCCAAAACGGGACTCCAGTTCTACAAGGAACTCAGAAAAAACACGATGCATCTCTATCGTAGCATGCGTCGGACCCCCGTCGTTGCGAACATTGTTTCAGAAAAAAAAAGGTGCTACCTCTACCATCGTATAGCACGCGCCGCATGCTCCTTTGAGACCTCGAGATATAACAGTGATCAACATCAACGACAAGCTTGGTGCTACCGGCTGCTTTCGAGCAGCTTGCTTGAGCGCCCGGTAGTACGACGGTTGGTTAGGATCGTACGTGTTGCGCCCTTCTTCGCCGTGCGAATCATTGCTTGCATTGAAACTCGGCCACAATTTTTCGTGTCACCCTCCATCCACGCAGTTAGTCGCCGTGCTGAAATCGTCACTTTTTACCGTTAATGTTCCCGCTCTGAAGCCCCAAAGGGTTGCGGTAGATGTGTGTATCTATCTATTATATATACTGTAGTTCGTCTGAGGTTATGATACCCACTTGATTGAGAGGAGCTCTAAACCAGATATTAAACGTGAAATTACAACTCGATGAACAACGCCATGCATGGAGTATGTATATATAGATAGGTATAATACGCATTATAGATATATTCTTATGCAAGGAGCAATGTTCCTCCAATGATCCATGACGAAAATACGCCTATACCACATAATTTTCCTCCGGAAGCTTCTTGTGATTTGTGATCGCATATTTGTATTCCTACGAACCCCTGCCCCCGTTTGACACATATATATTCACAAGGAAGGCTACGATACAACGCCAAAAAATAAAAAAATAATAATAATACAAACTATGTATTAATAATACTATTTTTAACTCAAGGCAATAATTTGTTTTCACTTATACAATAATACGAGAGACACGATATCGACAAATAGTCCAACACGCAAAATCAAAATTATATTACGGGGATATTGTGCAATTCCTCCGCTGAGGAGCATGTCTTAAGGTCAGAAAAAAATTGTGACAAAAAATTGCTACCCCTATTATCGCAGCAGCACGCGTCCCGGTTTGGAGAAATTTGATTGGTTGCGCCAAAAATCAAACTGGGACCTTATAAATAGAAAAAAAAGAGAATTTGTTTTCCCAGCAAGCCATCGGAATGCTATTAATACGACAGGGCGGACCTTGAGGACAACAGTGTATCAGCGTTTTTGACTGTTCAGCCCAGAAAAACGCGTGTACTCTGCGGCTTAAACACTCAAGTTACGAGAGCCTAAACAATCTCGTATGAAATACCTGTATATTATGTTTATACCGCCTAAGCACTCCGCTCCGAGAGCCTGAAAACTCCAAATAGTTGGCCATATATATTTACGACCAGGTAGATCCTCTCCTGCTCGATTCCGAGAAGCTTCCCAAGCGATGTGTACGTGTATCCGCAGGAACGGAAAAAAATATTGAGTGGTATTGGTGGTATTCGACGAATTGTGTCAGTTTTTTTTATTCTGAATGAATAATGCCCTGCACATTGTCGGAAGGCAAACTAATATATAAATACATGTAGCATGTAATAAGGTCTCCACGTCTCCACAGCCCTCGAGGAACAGGAACAAAATCCCGACAACCCTCGGGAGGAAACCCCGACAAAACCAAACTTTTTATTTCTTTTTGTCCGCTTTCGAATCGTTATATTCACATGTAAATATGTACCATCACGGGATGTTCCTCGATTAGTATTGTCGTGATTATGTTTGCCACCAGAAAATGTTGTGCAGCATGATGAGCTTCTTCAATATTGACCACCCATAAATATTGCCAGAAGCAAGAAGAAAACCAAGGAAAATACAAAAACAAAACAATGAAACCTGTAACGCCCTTCTGTGCTTGCATTTATTTGCGGCTTAACGTCGATATACCCCCACCACGCGGTGCTTGCTCCTTCCTGCTCATTGTGTGTGCCTTTACCTACAGTATTATTTTATTCCGAAATCGCACCCAGGCTGCATCCCGACGCCATCAGTTTCGGTACAGCAAAAGCGTCGTGGGGTGGAGGGATGGACGGTCGATGGCGAGGAAGGGCTTTGTTGGTAAAGGAACGCCTTTTTGCGACCCAACTGCTCCCCAACACCCAGGGTGTGGAACAGAAACAACTCTGGGACGTTAAGGCGCTCCCCCGGGTCCGGAAGGCGGACGGCCTCAATACATAATGCACGCTTGTTGCGAATCGTCTCGGTGAACACACAGACAAGTCGCCATTTTCGCAGAGAGTGTCGCGCTTCAACCTCCCCCAGCTCAGGGATTGTGCCAGGAAGAAAGAAGAGCAACCAGGGGGGCAGGAGCTAGTCGAATACACTTTACTACACCCTACGCCGAGAAGCTTTCCACCGTTAAAGTAGCAAGTTTGTGGCTTCGTTCGTCGAAGGACATATTATGGTATGTCCCTGACGATCGCCACGTAGTAGAGAAGTGTTGGTGCGTGCACGCCTCGGAGGTAGAGGGAGCTGATCCATCTCCGTCAGCACGGCTTCCTCGTAAGCGTACTTGCGCTTGTGGGTCTGCATGGGTAGGGCGGACTTTCCCCCTCTGGTGCTCCCGGTTTGGCGCGTCCCGAAAAACCTCTCCGTACGCGAAGCGCTTTTGTAGGGATGCGAGGGTCTATGATCATAATAAGACTACGGCAAAGCATGGCATGAGTTCACCCCCCTCCCCCCTCGAAGCACGCTCTTCCAGCTCTTCGGGGACATTATACTGAAGACAGAAGTCATACATGGTCGTTTTTGCCTCGGACAGAGATATAAGAGAGAGCTTACACCGTGCTCGTCCGTACCACGAGAAAGTTCTGGACGTGTTATTTTTGTTTGAGGTAGTTATGGTGGTGGGGGTGGTGGGGGTGGTGGTAGCGGTAGGGGTAAGTAGTGTGGAAAAGGGTGGTGGATAGTGGTGGTGGGGACGGGGACGGGGGTGTATGCAGTAACAACGGCCACGATTGGATGTCGAGATTGACGATACCCTAGGCATGTGCTACCAGTACAGACGCCCTTTTCGGTGACATCGGACTCTAGCGTGTGTCTTCCTGCAGATAGACCATGCGACGGGGAGCCCTCTTACAAATCTTCCGCACGTCGGACAGATCGCGATCTAGATCATCGACCAGGGTGGATCCTTATAACCTTCCGGTAGGATATGTTGTGCAGGATCTGTATGTGTAAATATCCAAACCAGGATAAATCTCCTAGATCATGCAGGTTGGACGGCCCCAACCCTGTAACGTTGAACTAGATCATACAAATCAGGGTTATATCTTCCCTGAAAAGATCTAGATCACCAAGTGGGAATCGATGGTTTGTCGGAGGTGTGCAAGCTTCCGTAGATAAGACTGTAGTTAGGATGATTATCTTATTTAGACAAAAAACAAATAACGTTTTGTTGTAACAAATAGGACACTTCTTCATAATATAACGTTGTTATTTGGCAAGGCCCGTGAGTGGAGGGGTGGGGGCGGTGGTAGGTGGTACACGATGGCTTAGCTGAGTGCTGGTGCTGGTGTTGGTGGCAGCTTCTAGCGCTGGCGGAGGTCATCTGGCCGACGGGACGACCGGGGTCGTATCTCGCCATTGCGTACAAGCGGCGCGAAAACGATAGGTTGATACTAGCGAATGGTGCTATGGTCAATGATAGGAAGCAGCGGGGCGGGCGGGGTACGGGGTACACGAGGAAGACGGGAGGAGGGGAAGGGGGAGCGAGGAGGGGAAGAGAGGGGAGAGGGGGCAGGAGGAGGAGGAGGAAGATGAGGGTTTATTCCGCAATGACAACCGGGGTTCTCTATGAGAACTATGAGTCTATCTCCTCCCATGCTTATCTCTATGTGTTCCTCTTCCTCTATGTCATTCGTCTGAGTGTGCAGTTATTTACTTATTGCTGTTAGGGGATGGGGGGGTACATGATTAACGGGTGGGCCATAACTTTACTGTGTGAACAAGAACGGTCTATGCAAACCACGTATACACGTATACCTATGAAAGTTGCAAGGTAGGGAGTTGGTACACATGGTGTTGAGGTGACGTATGTCACACCGAATCAACAGCAGCGAGGAGTACTACCGAGAGAGAACGGGGGTAAACAGGATTATTGAAATTATGGCTGGAAATGATGAATGAAGACGATCGCTGACAATGATGACTGAAAATATGACGGCTGAAAACAATGACAGCAAACGACCACTGAAAACGATGACGTACTACGTCGTGGTGATATCAACTAATGTCAAAGATGGCTTACTTTCTTCTTTGGTTTCCTTGAATTTACCTTAATCTACGCGTTGGACCAATCACAATCTAACCATCTAAATCCTATACTTGCCGTGATGATAAGTGTGTTGTGCAGGATCCGTGTCATACGGATCCCGCCGGGAACACATCGTCTACATCGTGCAGACCATATCATAAATTTGTGATTGGTCCACGTTGCTGTAATCGGGATGGGCCCACTTTGGGTGGGATGGTGTACCAAGTGGGACCAGGGGGTGAGTGCATGGAATATTCCTTCGTTTCTATGGAAGCTTCCATCACTTCCGCGGAAGCTTCTATGAAAGCTTCCATCACTTCCACGGAAGCTATGGAAGCTTCCATGGAAGCGGCGGAAGCTTCCATGCCAGCCGTGGAAGCTTCCATGGAAGCGATGGAAGCTTCTAGACCAGGGGAATATCTTCCCCAACATATTTATATCACGAGCTTCTCGTGTGTTTCATGTAGTAATGACGCTGAATGCGTCTTCCCGTTGATTGCCGGGTGCCAAACAAGTGTGATGGCAACTATAGTGAGTGATCGACAACATGATTAGGGTTAGGGTTGCCAAATAAATGTGACGACAACATGATTATGTGCCCGCCGTGTTTGGGTGCAGGCGGCACTTTATCAAACGGCGAACACGATAAAACCCATGCTTAAGCTATCGAACGCAACGATGATGATACATGAGATACAAAATCAACAAAAACAAAACATCGAAGAAACTGGAGGAGAAGCATGCATTGGACATATGGGACCCCCATCATATCCTTAAACCTTACAAGGCAAACGGATCCCTCATCTTTACGAGCTGCACAACTTAGCACGTGCTGTTACCGAATGGGAAATACACGATACGGGTATGTGCGCGCATGGTTGTTTCTTGTTTCGATGGAAATATCTTACAGGGGGAGTGGGCTTGACGCTGCACCCGGAGGTAAACTTTGAGCAATGGCACAGCAGCCGCGAGGGCCACAACAACGACTGGAGTTTGGAGCTTCTTGGCTCAAGGCATTTTTGTGCACATCGAAATACCCACCGAGAAGCAAGAGGAAATACCTCGGAAGGACAGGCTCTGCGGGTACAGCCAGTACACAAGGGCGTACTGCATTTACAACGCAACATCACACAGTTGGTGGAGGACAGGAACGTCGTGTTCGTCGAGACCCCGTGGAAGGTGGTGCCACTGCTGATCAACGAGCCGGGCAACATCGACGAGGTGAACGACGAGGGCATAATCCGCTTTCACGACGGACCAAAGGACGACGACATGCTGCGAGGCCTACGGGGTTTCACATCGCGCGTCGACCTCAGCGAAGACGTGACTCACGGCCACACCACCATCATCATGCAACCACGTGACCCGGCGAAAGCCGAGATCCCGACGAAGATCCGTGGATTTGTTCAAGCAGATGTACTGGCCGGAGAAGAGATACCGGCATAATCGGTTGATGGTGCCGGCCGACAGCAACCACTGACGAGCGGCGGCGGCGCCGGCGGCGAACAGCAGCCCGTGGCAGGCAGTGGAAGCGGGCAGCAAGGGAGGTCCGCTGGAGGGGTGACCTCCAACTCAGGGGGAGCGGCAGGTGGCGCTAGTAGTGAAAAGGAGCGGCAGCAGGGCTGCTTCAGCGCTATTAACGGCGGCCGTCATCGGCACGCAGGAGTATACCAGAGGATACTGCTCGTGAAGTACGGCACGCAAGACTGCAGGCCGTCAGGGGGACGCCGGGGCATGGCAAGGGTCTGTTCCTGGTGCAGCCGGAAGAGAGCCTTCTGAACGAGGAGGCAGATCGGCGATTTCCAAGCGATTGTCGGCAGCGCCATGTACCTGGCCCAGGTGACACGCTACGACATCTCGTACGCGGTAAACTAAGCGGCGAGGGCAACGTCCAAACCGTCAAAAGTGCACACACATGGAGCGGTCAAGCATCTACTTCGGTGCCTAGTCGGGACGGCGAATTTCAGCATCGCCTACAAGCAAGGAGTGCTCAAGACCAACGCGTACTCGGACGCCAACTGAGGTAACAGCCCGGACAGCGGGACATCAGCTCGATGGTACATAATTATGATGCTCAACGGCCCCATCAGCTTCAAGGTGGGCATGCAAGGGTTAAAAGTCAAGACCAACGCGTACTCGGACGCCAACTGAGGTAACAGCCCGGACAGCGGGACATCAGCTCGATGGTACATAATTATGATGCTCAACGGCCCCATGAGCTTCAAGGTGGGCATGCAAGGGTTAAAAGCCCCAGTCAACTATGGAAGCGGAGGTTATGGCGGGGACTTTGGCGATGAGGGAGTCAGTTTTGTTTCCAGAAACCGATGACGGAGCTGGGCTTCAAGGGGGATTTCAAGTACGTCTCGATCTACATCGACAATACTTCGGTACTGCGTATAACCGGGAACCCGACCTGCAGCTTGCGTGCTAAACGTGTGGCTTTGGGGTACTTATATCTTCACGAGGTTATCAAGGAGGGACACTCAAGCATTTACCACGTACCGACGAAGAAGCAGCTCGCGGATCTGGGAACCAAGTTTCTCAACAAACAGCGGCACCGGTTCCTGATCGAGCTCATCAAGAATGTTCAGCGGTGAACCCAAGACCGTGACAGCAAACACATCACCAACGTTGAGAGGGGGTATTTGGCAATACCATGGAGAGGGGTTCAGCGAAGCAATAGGCGCGAACATTCGTTTCCCACAAAACACTGATGGTCGGTATTCATGAACGATCAGTGTTTTTCGTAAACTAAGGTTGTTTCCAACAAGTACTCGTGAGCGTTAGCCAAGATCGGTACTTTAGTCAAGTTTCTGCTGCTTCCTGTAAGTCCTGGTGATCGTTAGCCATGATCGGCATTTTAGCCAAGTTCTTCGCATCGTTTCCAACAAGTCCTGGTGATCATTAGCTACGATCGGCACTTCAGTCAAGGCTTTATCGATTCCAACAAGTGCTGGCGATCGTTAGCCGTGATCGACACTTTAGTCAATTTTCTATAAATATCGATTCCATCAATCAAGTATTGGTTATCGATAGACATAATCAGCAAATAGATCAGACACTTCCGTTGAGGGGGAGTGTTAAGTGCACGCTGGGTAGCCCATGCATTCGTAGTCAACGTTCAGTACAAGTAGTCAAAACTAGCAATAGCAGCAGCAGTGAGCAGCACAGTTACTGTGTTGAGGATATCGCGTATTGATAGCCTATCGCTATACAAGTACACCCAGGATAACATGCGGCGCAGTAAATAAAACACCGGTACGACGGGGTTCAATCGAACTGGAGCCCCTGGAATAATGCAAGCCTACGAGTATTTTCTTCGAGAATCATAGCCCAGCACGTCTATCCATAGATGCTGCGGAACACGACGAAAGTTCAGTAGCTCTGGACGTTGTGGCGTAGGAGACAGCCCAAACGCTGGCACTCGTCACTGTTCATCACAGCACCCACATATACTCCAGTAAGGCTATTGTTATAGGTCAGTGTTTGGCCCCATGGTTCAATATACATATGTATTCTTCTTCTGCCAAATATATCAGCACGAGCCTGGATGCCCATCAGCTCCAGCGTTAGCTTCTACCCTGCTACCACGCCATTTCGAGGACACGCACGTCAATCCCCGGTATGCACCCCCTTCCCGCCATCAAAACAAAAACACGAAAACACAAACTCTTCCAGAAAAGAAACGACCAAGCACGACCCTCCTTGAAAAAAAGAGAACAAACAAGGCACGCTTCAAACCCCTCTAGCAAACCAACGATCACCAACTACGACTGCTTCAAAACCCTAGAACAAGGCGACCCCGAGGTGATTGTCATCGCCGCCACCGCCGCCGTTGCCGCCGCTGATGCCGTCAACTGTTGACCAAGCTATCATTTACCAATCGAGATGACCTCTCTCATACTGTTCGACGACTCACTAAGAAAGTGTCATGTTTTGGTGCGATATGATAGTTACCGCCTTTTTCTCTCTTTCTCATGTCGGCTACGTTCGCTTTTACCAATCGGGACTGTTCCTCTCAAGTTGCTTGACCACTAAGAACCTATCGAGTGCGAAATGCATCTCTATTTATCGAAGCCCCCCCCCCCCCCCCCCTCCGCGAGGGTCTATGGTCATACGACTACGGCCATGCATGAAAATGAAGAAGTACACCCCTCCTCCCCAACGCCATGTCTGCTTGGTCGGTGAAAACCCGACATGCTTCGTGCCGGCGTTGTAGGGGCGCAAGGGTCTCTTATGGTCAATACGACTGCGGCCATGCATGACATGAGTACCCCCCCCACCCCACCCTCGAAGCTGTCGTCCATATGCAAGTCCGCCTCAGAGGCGGTTCTTAGCAGGATGCAGCTCACCCTCCATGCGACTCGCCTAATACCTCACGGCTCTTCGCGCTTGGTGCAAGCAATGTCTGCCTGGTTGGTGAAAACCCATCGTCCTCCATCCCGGCATTACAGGGATGCGAGGGTCTATGGTCATACGACTACGGCCGTGCACGACATGAGTACACCCTCCCCCTCGATGGCTCCGTCTCGAAAGAGATGCATGATCAATTATCAAATCACTAAGGTAAGCAACAAATGACTATGCCCCTCTCTCTGTGTCTCCATCTCTGTATGTATGTATCTGCGTGTGTCGGCGCGCGGGTCTGTTTCCCTCTGGCCCCGGGAAACTGGACTCTCTCGATCCCAGAAACAAGGGCCGCTTTTTGCCAACGACGACAGAATCCCACCCAGCAACGCGCTCGTGCGCAAAACCAGGGAGATTGGAACTAGGCCGCCGCACAGGAGCCGCTCCAAAAAAAGAAATCGCACACAAAAAACAAAAACAACGAAACCGAAAATACAACAATGCAAGAAGACAAATATAAAACATACTGAAATATGTATACAAAAAATATAACCATACAGGCATACAAAAATACAAAATACACCAAAACACAAAAAGCCAAAAATACAAAAATACAAGGTATTTGGGATAATTTCATACTTCAAAAACAAAATGGCGTTCTTCGAGAAGGCGAATCTTACTTATTTTTTCTCCCAAAACTTGAGTTTGTCTGTCGGGAAGTCATTCAGCCAGCCAGCCGGTCGGTAGGTCGACCGAGGACAACCCGGGTTTTGTTTGTTTTGTTTTGATGATGGTGGTGACAAAGAATGACGACAAGTAAGTGATCACATGCACGGAATACACGAAAGGCGCGACAAGGGCAACAAGCACGACAAGCACGACAGGCACGAGGGACACGAAAATGGCAGGCACGACAGACACGAAAGGCACGGTAGACACGACAGGCAAGACAGGCAAAGCAGGCAAGGCAAACAAGACAGGTAAGACAGGTACGGACGACACGCGTGACAGGCGCGACAGGCACGTCACACACGACACGCATGACGGACGCAGAAAGTACGACAGACACCACGGACGCGACACACACGACACGCACCACGAACACAAGAGGCACGACAGATACGACAGGCGTTACAGGCACGACAGAAGCAACAACAAGCACAACGAGCGCGACAGGCACGGAAGACACGGTAGACACGACACGCAAGACAGGTAAAGCAGGCACGACAGGCACGTAGAGGGTGCGCGGAGCCGAGGGGGGGAAAGAGGAGAAGCGTTGGGTTAGATGTAAATAATTACCTATGTAGCGGAGTTGTCGTGCGGTATTAATTTAGTTGTGATTTCTCGTGGGGGAACCGAGAAAGGCCTTGGGGTTAGATAGTTAGGACCGTTTTCATTGGTCATCGGTTAACTTGTCGTACTTTCTGCGTGATCATGCGGTGATGGTGGCGGGCGGGCACCGCGCGTTCGATGCGAGGGACGTGCTAGTGTGCTAGTACTCGCATGCCGTTCTCCCGCAACGATCAACCTGGGCAGCACGTGCATTTTCATTCGCAAACATTTCCCGGGGTGAATGAAACCAGCCAGCCCTCCCTGTGCTGTGTTGTGAGTGACTCCTCCTCCTAGCCTACCAATCAGAAACACGAAGATGAAACCCATACTGCCGAATAGTATAATAGTATGCTCTTCAGCACAACACTCCCCACCCCCGACACATATGTCTCGTATCCTGATAAAACTCTCGGCTTGGCAACGGCAACTATACCATTGTAGACCCTCCCTTGCTCAGCGTTGTAGGGAACCGAGCGTCTATCGCTATACGACTACGACCGTTGCAAGATAATGAGTACACTCACCTTCCCCCCCCCTCCTTCTCCTCCTCCTCCTCACTCAAAACCCATCGTACACGAAGAAACAAATATGTCCCCTTACAAGACCGCCGTCCAACCCCCGCACTACAAGCGTCTTTGTTCTCACCATTTTCTCGGGGTGGCAACTACACCGACATATATGTAGGGATGCGAGGGTCTATGGCCATACGACTACGGCCATGCATGAAACTGAAGTACACCCCCCACACTCCCCTCCTCCTGCTCAACTAATCCATCATACACTATGAAAAATAAGCTCGTGACCCCTTTTACAATCTCCCGCCCCCGCCCCCGCCCCCGCCCACTCCGATATACCGGTAAACGTCATTCTTCCTACATTTCTCTCTCTGTCTATCTCTCTCGCACGCCGCTGGCTCCACAAACCCCAGCCAATCAGAAATCCGCCAGTGGGGTCGGAGTTTCTACACCGTGCGGGGCAGTATCGACTCGGGGGACCGTTGCTTTCGTCCCCAGTGTGTTGGAGTTGCAGATGTATAGAAGGGTTTATGATCCGGGGACGGGATCATATGTTTCCCGGGTGGTGCTGGCTCCACGAACCCCAGCCAATCAGCAATTAGCCAGTGGGGTTGGGATTTCCACACCGTGCGGAGGGGTATCGACCCGAAGAGTCGCCGTTTTCGTCCCCGGCGTGTAGGAGTTGCAGATGTATGGCAAGAGAACCATATTATGAACGTTAAGAACCACACCCAGGAAAACAGTACTTGGAGCTGGTATGGGGTACTTGTTTTTTCAGTTGTAAAAAACAAAACTCACCTAGTTTGTTAACGACTTGCGCGGGCGGGGGCACCGCCAAGCGGCCGCGGACTTTCGACAATCGGATCACGGGGGCGGTAGACCAGTCCCGATCAATTTTGGTTTTCGGACCCGAAAAGACGCCGTCAATTTTGTTCACGTCTTGGGTGCTCTGGTCGAGGAGGAAGAGAGGCCTGTCGCGCGCCGTGGGAAAGAGGCACGCGTCTGTCCCTGCTCCGAATAGGCGGAGCACGAGGCCGCAGACGGGGTAGCTGGCGTGCTTGCCGAGGCTCACATACACCTCCGGCCGCCCGGTTTCGTCGATTAGTTCCTTGAGGTCGTCCACGTCGCGGATCCACATGTGCTCGTGGGAACCGTGCGGGCCGTAGAATATCCCGGTTATTTCTTGCTGCGCGGTCCCATGAAAAGACACAAGAAACGTAAGATCGAAGGTAAGAGGATATAAGGTGTTATGAGAAAAAACAAGACAACATAACAAAAACATGAAATGGCATAAGGTAGGATAAAACGAGATACGGCGGTAGTATATGGTAAGGAAAATCAAGGCAAGGCAAGGCAAGGCAAGGCAAGGCAAGGCAAGGCAAGGCAAGGCAAGGCAAGGCAAGGCAAGGCAAGGCAAGGCAAGGCAAGGCAAGGCAAGGCNACAACACAACACAACACAACACAACACAACACAACACAACACAACACAACACAACACAACACAACACAACACAACACAACACAACACAACACAACACAACACAACACAACACAACACAACACAACACAACACAACACAACACAACACAACACAACACAACACAACACAACACAACACAACACAACACAACACAACACAACACAACACAACACAACACAACACAACACAACACAACACAACACAACACAACACAACACAACACAACACAACACAACACAACACAACACAACACAACACAACACAACACAACACAACACAACACAACACAACACAACACAACACAACACAACACAACACAACACAACACAACACAACACAACACAACACAACACAACACAACACAACACAACACAACACAACACAACACAACACAACACAACACAACACAACACAACACAACACAACACAACACAACACAACACAACACAACACAACACAACACAACACAACACAACACAACACAACACAACACAACACAACACAACACAACACAACACAACACAACACAACACAACACAACACAACACAACACAACACAACACAACACAACACAACACAACACAACACAACACAACACAACACAACACAACACAACACAACACAACACAACACAACACAACACAACACAACACAACACAACACAACACAACACAACACAACACAACACAACACAACACAACACAACGCAACACAACACAACACAACACAACACAACACAGGGCCTGTGTGGTGATTGGGCCGAGAACACAACCAGAGAGGGGCTCAATCTATTTGTTCACGTGGTCTAAATGACGAGATTCTCACACCCTACTCTGTCACTACTCGTACCGAAAATATGTTTCCACACCAACTCCAACCTGTTTGTCCCCGAAAATGTGCATGAAGCTCTAAAGGGCTTAACCGGTGGCACGTACTGCATACATACGTGTTTAACTCCTAAACATATGCCGACTCACAGTGCTCTTGTAGAGCTCGACGATGACGATTTCGAGGTCATAGGCGTGCCCCCCTATCCCCCCCAAGGCAGGGACACCGCCGTCCCGGAGGTAGTAGTTCATGTACATCAGCCACGTGTGATTTCCGTCCGTACTGAGTGCGACGAAAGTTTGAAGAAAAAAAAACAAAAAACGATTTTGGTACGCATTTGTAGGGAGGGGAAACAACAACGAAACAGGCGAAACAAGCAGGGATAGGATGGGGGGGGGTCAGTGGCAAATATGTCGGTTAATGACACTCTTGCCTCCGTTGACGGACAGCCGTCAAGCACACACTAAATATAGTATAAAAGTGTGTCGGTTGACGGCACTCTTGCCCGCCTTGACGGACAGCCGTCAAGGAATCCACCACACTAAAACTGGTATAAAAGTGTGTCGATTGACGGCACTCTTGCCCGCCTTGACGAACAGCCGTCAAGGAATCCACCACACTAAAACTGGTATAATATGTCGATTGACCGGCACTCTTGCCCGCCTTGACGAACGGCCGTCAAGGAATCCACCACTCTAAAACTGGGACAATATGTCGATTGACCGGCACTCTTGCCCGCCTTGACGAGCAGCCGTCAAGGAATTCACGACACTAAAACTGGGACAATATGCCGATTGACCGGCACTCTTGCCCCCCTTGACGAACAGCCGTCAAGGGATCCACCACACTAAAACTGGTATAATGTGTTGATTGACCGGCACTCTTGCCCCCCTTGACGGACACACGTCAAGGAGCCGCCCACACTAAAACTGGTATAATGTGTTGATTGACCGGCACTCTTGCCCCCCTTGACGGACAGACGTCAAGGAGCTGCCCACACTAAAACCGGTATAATACGTCGATTGACCAGCACTCTTGCCCCCCTTGACGGCAGACGTCAAGGAGCTGCCCACACTGAAACCGGTATAATACGTCGATTGACCGGCACTCTTGCCCCCCTTGACGGACAGACGTCAAGGAGCTGCCCACACTAAAACTGGTATAATATGTCGATTGACCGGCACTCTTGCCCCCCTTGACGGACAGCCGTCAAGCCCTTGACGGGCAGCCGTCAAGGAGCTGCCCACACTAAAGTTAAGATAAAAAGACGCGTACTACGATCAAGGTAGCAACACTTTCGGCTGAAAGCGTTTCTGAACAAAGGGGCTCCTTAACCCCGAATCATTGCTGTCTTGCAAATAGTTTTCGGTGTATCGTTAGGCAATTATGGGGCTGTTCGTCGGGTGTGCAGGCTACTGCAGGTATAGAGCTCCTCAGGTGACCAGCCTCAGAACGAAACACGGTGCACCTCTACACCTTAGCATGCGGCATAGGGGAAAACAGGCCTCGACGGCGGTCAAAGCGTAGACCGCCAATAACCGATGTATTTGGTTGACGGGGTCTCATTGCGGTGCAGCCAGAGGAGGAAACATATATACTACGAAACAATAAGCACTGGGAAAGTCAGGCTGAGATGTACAAGAACGAAGGAAATCCGTGAGAGCCGTTATGCTTAAGTTATAGTGTGAAACGCACCCTTTTCCTATCACACGAAAGCAAGAAACCCAGGCTGTGCCAGCATTCCTGTTAATCACTACAAGTATATATAGCTACAGTAGTACAGGTAGGGTGGTAGGTGCCCTGTACTGTATAGCTAAGCTGTACTGCCTACCAGGGTATCATACAAGGTACCCACCTAGTCGTGGCCACTGCATTGCAGCCGTCGGCGGCCGATTTGTCCACTGTATACCTGGGGAAGGAAAGGAGGGAGATGACAGGCACAGCAGCATATAGACATACAGGCAGGCAGGCAGACATATAGGCAGACAGACAGACAGACAGCCAGACAGACAGACAGACAGACAGACAGACAGACAGACAGACAGACAGACAGACAGACAGACAGACAGACAGACAGACAGACAGACAGACAGACAGACAGACAGACAGACAGACAGACAGACAGACAGACAGACAGACAGACAGACAGACAGACAGACAGACAGACAGACAGACAGACAGACAGACAGACAGACAGACAGACAGACAGACAGACAGACAGACAGACAGACAGACAGACAGACAGACAGACAGACAGACAGACAGACAGACAGACAGACAGACAGACAGACAGACAGACAGACAGACAGACAGACAGACAGACAGACAGACAGACAGACAGACAGACAGACAGACAGACAGACAGACAGACAGACAGACAGACAGACAGACAGACAGACAGACAGACAGACAGACAGACAGACAGACAGACAGACAGACAGACAGACAGACAGACAGACAGACAGACAGACAGACAGACAGACAGACAGACAGACAGACAGACAGACAGACAGACAGACAGACAGACAGACAGACAGACAGACAGACAGACAGACAGNTGTTGTTGTTGTTGTTGTTGTTGTTGTTGTTGTTGTTGTTGTTGTTGTTGTTGTTGTTGTTGTTGTTGTTGTTCGTGTTCTTGTTCTTGTTCTTGTTCTTGTTCTTGTTCTTGTTCTTGTTCTTGTTGTTCTTGTTGTTCTTGTTGTCGTTGTTGTCGTTGTTGTTGTTGTTGTTGTCGTTGTTGTCGTTGTTGTCGTTGTTGTTATTGTTGTTGTTGTTGCTGCTGTTGCTGTTGTTGTTGTTGTTGTTGTTCTTGTCGTTGTTGTCGTTGTTGTTGTCGTTGTCGTTGTTGTTGTTATTGTTGTTGTTGTTGTTGTTGTTGTTGTTGTTGTTGTTGCTGCTGTTGCTGTTGTTGTTGTTGATGTTGTTGCTGTTGTTCTCACATTCACTCATCGTCACAGTTCACCAGTCCTTGGTCACAGGATAGGCTCCAATAACCCTGGCGTGGAAAATTAAGTATTCCCTCAAGAGGAAAATAAAACATTAACAACGGAAAAAAAAACTAAATATTACGGGGGACCATAGTAACTGGGACCAAAACAACAATATCATATTTATTATAAAAATAGGGTAGTATACGTTCGTATAGGTTTTTTATTTGTACCGAAATAGTACACAGATTGACTACTACTGTAGTAACTGCAACAAATCGCACACATTAGCCGAAAATAAAAAGTGAATACATTACTTAGACGAAAACAAAAAGTGAAAACAGTATAAGACAAAATAAAAGTGAGATCAGCGTACGTAAACTACGTATGATCTGGCACATACTTGAGGAGGCGCTATTCCATACCAAGTATTACCTTTTTCTATAGTAAAATCAATATAATATGTATTCAGGCAATTTATCGTTCAATACGCCGAGTATTTCGACACTACTAAATAAAGGTCTTGACCTGATCGCATCAACATGGGGAAGACGTCCATGTCATATTATGCATTTATTTTTCTGCGAGCCTACCTGGTACAACGCTGTGTCAAGTGTCAAGAAACGCCTGCCCAAGTTTGAAACCAATGTATTGCGCAAATTTTGAAATCCTTCCGGAAAAAAACATAATTTTGCGCCATGGATTTTGAAAGTTTGGAAACCAAATTTGGCATTATCATGGTTGTTCTTCATTGCAATATGAAAAAAGGAAGACTTGCCTTTTTTTTCGTGTGTAAGTTAAGGTCAAAATTGCCGAAATATCCCGAAAAATCGCAACAACAATGAACGCTAAGAACGTTAAGAACGAAACACAAAGAATAAGCAGGCCAATAATAAACAGGCCAATAGTCTACAGTTTTTTTCACATTGCCATGAACAAGCGTGCCATTTTTTTTTGTGTCTCAACTATCAAAAACCATGGCGCAAAGTTCCGAAGCCGTAAAGTTTTCCACCTGTCGGAACCAGCTCGTACTTTTCTTTTATTCCCTTATCAGATTTATCATATTCACCTTTCTTTTATCTACCCTTTCTAGTAATAATCGAAACTCAGATCCGGGGTCACAAAGTAGGCTCTTCTCCGTACTCCCCACTACGGTTCGTGCCTTGATTTTTTTATCGCGAGAAGACTTCGGCCCTTTTTCTTCCCTCGTCGATTTGCTTTGAAATTGCGCTTTTACCCACGCTGCCTCAGGCGCTCTCTCAGCAGTTAAACTTTGGTTAAAACTGTTGATTCCGCTTCCTTTTTTTTGTGTGTATAGCATGAAAACGAGTCCCGACTTTCTGAGTGTCCTGCAAATATCAGCCTGGTTTACTTAATACTGTATAGTACCAGATATATCATAATAAGTATATGTTATCATAGGTCTGATCTGCTTACCCGCTGGTATATATATACACGTACTGCCAAGTACTGCGACAATAAATAGCCTGAAAAAAAAAGCGGAGGAGGTGGGGGTGGTGGATGTAATACTACGTATATACACACTCACTTGTTGAGGTCGACGGGGAGTATCTTCTCCCCCTTGTCGTAAAAGTAGCGCGGGTAGTGCTTCATCAGCAGCTCGTCGTCGCTTTTTAGTAGCTGTCGCGCTGATGATGACGAGGCCGCCACCTCCGTCGCCTCCGTCGTCTCCGTCGCCTCCGTCGTCTCCGTCACCTCCGTCGCCTTCGTCGCCTCCGTCGCCTCCGTCTCCACCTTGTCGGCCTGCACTGCAGTGCCCGCCGCTTCCTCCGCTCCTTCTTCTACCGCCGCGACCGCCGGCGCCACCGGCACGTCCGTCTCTACCTTGGTCTGCATCTCGACGCCCCCTACTTCCTTCTCCACTCCTTCCGACATTGTTGTTATTGCGGATAGCAGCAGTTAAGAGCAAGTACGCGTATCTACTGACTGTACGTACTCTATCTGTCCTTCCTTTGTCCCCGTGTCCCTTGCTTCCCTTGCTTGGTGGGGGGGGGGGGTGTCGGCTGAGATATTATACCAGGTATATGTATACGTAGCACGTTTGTTGTTGTTGTTGTTGTTGCTGTTGTTGCTGCTGCGACTTGAATGTATCTCTGAAGAAGAAGTTGGTTTTGATGTGCGATGGTGGTGGTGTGTGCGAAGAATCTACACCAAGTAAGTCTTCTACTGTTTTGTTGGGATTTTGGGGAGAGGCGTTATTCGAAAGTGAGAAGTTCTCCTGTGCAACCTGCAACCTGCTGTGCATCTATCTGTGCATGTTCGTTCGTGGGAAATTGAACTCTCGAAATTTCGAAACCTCGAAGAATCGAGTTTGTATTTAGCCACACCACCTGTGGGATCACTGGTGGCCTATTGAAAAATATCCCAGTAAACACCTTTTATATCGTGCGAACTCTCGTATAGTATACCCCTGTACTGCCTGCGTACAGCAAGAGTACATGTATATATCATACCTGGTATATATTCTATAGTCCGGCTCGGCTCCCCTTGATACCTGCTAGCTACTACTGCTGCTTGCTGTTGCTGCTGTGCTGCTGCTGGTTGTTTCTGCAGTAATATGGTTGAATGCGATGAATGCCACACGCCACACCGTCTTTGTGTTTTCGTTTTTTCTTGTTTGTTGTCCGTGGTTTACAAGTATATACACTATTATGTTATTACATATAGTATGTGCTACTCGTCGTATAGGGGTAGGGCTGGATGGAAATTAATTAAATGTTTGCCTGAGGTAGTTATTAAGGGGCCGCTTCGGTCGAAACATAAAGAGTACTTGAGTCACTGGGAAACATATTTATACATTTCGTCTTTTTCACAGCAATACCATACTATTTCTGGTACAATAACACCGTACATACATATCAGTACTCCTTACCAAACACGGCATGACTCCAGTTTCTATTAATAACGCTCAGACCTGCTCCCGACCAACGTATAGCTTGCTGTTCGTTATAGTCTGTACAGTAGAAGGTGTTGGGGCTCTTGGATCTATCTGCAAGGGAGGGCAGCAATAATTTTGATCGTTTCGGAGCTCCTCCTGTTTGGTATCTACACTCTGCTCTGCTGTGGCCACGTAGGGCGCGACGGGCGGTCAAACTACATGTGATGTGCCTCTACATAATAATAGTGCTCGGCTTCCTAACCGAAAGTCTGAGTTAAAACAACAACAGCGGCCAGCCGGAGAAAGAGCCATTTTTTCAAATTCGTTTTTGAAATATTTTCGTGATGCGGCTTGAAAAAGGAGCCGGATCGATCCGGCTCCTGAGACACAACTAAACCGTTGACCATGTGTTCCACTACGCTCTCTAAAACCGCTCATCATGGAGAGTATAGGCCTAACTAAGCAGTAGAACTGGAGAAATAAAGGTCGTTTTCGGGACGCAGGGAGTCATGAAAGGTCGAAATTACACCAGAAAAAGTATGACAACTAACTGTAAAAAAAACGGGTTTGTTTCTGCAGTGCTCTTCTTACATTTTTTTCGGGGAGGGGGCCCTTAATGTACAAAAATAGAAAATAAAATGGTGGATGAATTAATTCTGTGGCAAAAGAGGGGCACGACCTTATTATTATGGGAATTTTGGGATTTTGTTGTACGTACGAAGGCCCTGGGAACTGAGATTTTCGCCCTGAAACCCTCGTTGAGTCTGATCTGAAATCCTGACGTAGTAAGTGGTTGGTTGTTGTTGTGTTGTGGTGTGTGTTTTTTAGGACATCGAAACTGAGTTTTTTCGCCCCCGAATACATACATACATACATACATACATACATACATGATGTGCGTTTTACTCGGCGAGACAGTCTGAAAAAAGACACCGAAAGACTCCTCCTGTCTTCTACTGTGGAGGGCTGGAGGAGGACTGGATGGGGGTACTCCCCGGGGTTTTCTGATGCCGTTCTCGAGTAGTAGTAGTTTTCGGTTGCTCCAAAGTCTCAGTTTGATTGTTTACCAGTCGCTGTTGCCACAGTTCGAGGACCTACACACAGTAGTAGTAGTAGTAGTGGTATTCAAAAACACAAAAAAAACAGTAAAAAAACAATATGTTAGGCGCCAGTTCTGACGATTTTTTATATATACATATTATTAGCCAAGTTAAGAGGAAGGACCCTATTAATAGCAGTGGAAAAGTTTAGGAAAAATCTATTGGTGGGGGCGACATTTCCTGATCCCGCTTGGTACTCTGACCCCATTATTATCCCATTTGGCACCCTGTCAAGTATATACAGTAGTAGCCAGCCAAGTTCAGATGCAAGTAGTAAGTGTTAAGGCATACTATTAATGGTCTGTTTGGCTATTGGTGAAACGCTAACCAATCACCTACCCAATCCAAGCCTTATAAAACGCTTCCCCTCTTGAAACGGACCGGATATATATACGGGTCGACGCGTGTGAACAACACGCGGTTCCCATTTATGGGAATCCAGAGAAGTAAGTATTTTTTTTCAGATTCTTCACATGAGGAAATTCGCTTTTCTTTAAAAATCGTTTTCATGTTGTAGTCGTGAGATTCGAACTCACGACCACACTTTTTCTTTTTTTTCTTTTTTTCCCATCCCATTTATTATCTTCGCACTTCTGTTTTTCTCCCTCCCTAGTCGCAACTCAGATCCGGGGTCACAAAGTAGGCTCCTCTCCCTCCTCCCCCACTCCCTCCTCCCCCACTACGGTTCTTGCCGTGATTTTTATCGCGCAGAGGGTTTTCATTCAGCCTTCCCAACGCTCGTCGATTTTCATCGAATTTTGCTATCTCACGCTCGCACGCTGTCCGCTAGACAAGATATTTGTTTTGCGAGAAAAAGTCCTTACGAGCACGCATTCGGGGGGGCTCGAACTCACGATCTTGACTTTAACAGGCTTCGTGGTTACCTGCTAGCCCACCGGGGCGACCATTCACTACGTACGCATTGCCGTCGATGGCATTCATTGTTTGTTAAGGCATTACGTACCTTGTAGTCCGTTTGGCTACTACCACGGAGGCCCATCGTACACAGGACCTAATATTAATATTGTTACTAAAAATGAGTAAATATGTAGGTTTTTGTGTTCACCATTTACTATGGTCCCCGTAACACTGTGGTAAAAGGTTAACCAATTACTTACCCAATCTACGGTAAGCCTTACAACACAAGGCCATTCATTCAGAGAAATTTGATCGGTTGCGCCGAAAATCAAACTGGGACCATGTTAACAGAAACACGGAGAAAAGGGCCCCACCACAGCAAGCCCTTGGAATACTACACATTAGTGGATATTGATAGTAAAAATGCGTAAATATATACGGTAGGTACCAGATAGGTTTTTGTGTTTACCATGTACTATGGTGTGGGTAGGCGGAATCCGACGCAAGTCGACGAGGGAAGAAAGTGCTGAAAACTTCTCGCGATAAAAATGCAAGGCAAGAACCGTAGTGGGGGAGGAGGGAGAAGAGCCTACTTTGTGACCCCAGATCTGAGTTACGACCAGGAAGGAGAGAGAAAGGAAGGGCGAAGATAATAAATGGGATGGACAAAAAAAAAAAAAAAAAAAAAAAAAAAATGGTCCCCCGTAACACTGTGGTAAAAGGTTAACCAATTACGTACCCAATCTAAAGCCTTATACGTAACACAAGACCACTAAGAAGAGAAATTTGATTGGTTGCGCCAAAAATCAAACTGGGACCATCTTAACAGAAATACGGAGAAAAGGCCCCCCCAGCAAGCCCTTGGTTGGAATACTACGGGGGTGGATCTTGAGGGGTGTATCAGTGCCTTTGACAGGACAGTCGAGCAAAACGCGCCTATGCGAACTAAACACTCAGTTTTTTTGAGAGTTTAAACCAATTTCCCATAATTAGGTTACGTTTACTACGTTTTCGTCTCAAAATAGATGTTACCCGTTTTTGGTTTGCTCAAAAAAGCCTACCCAAACAAATTAGTGTCGGAAAAATACGAAAACATATCGACAATTTTTTCTACCAAGACAGAATCATGTACGGTACGTTTTTTTGTTACTTTATTTTATTGACAATTTTGACATCATAATAACCTTTTTAATAAAGTGTACTATTTCTGGTTTCACAAAATAGTCTACTATTGCGAAAGCACACGCATTATTAGTACATTGCGGGTGGCCATGGCCATTCATTGATGGACAAATTTGTTTGTGAACGCTTGCTGTATAACGTGTTTTGTATAACCACGCGGCGTGCCCCTATGACGTGGGTCGAGGAGGAAAGATAAAATACTCATACACCAAATACCAAACACACACCAGATGGGCCAATACTGTTCTTGTCAAAGGCCACGCAAATAAACCACCGGATGGGCCAATACCGTTCTTGTCAGAGGCCACACCACATAAACCACACACAGGAGGGAAGCCGCACCAACGTTGTCACCGGCTGCGCCACTCACATATAGACAGGCAGTATCGTTGTATCAAAGCCCGGGTCGTATCATTAACATCGGTGACTGCCTCCGTAGGACCAGCTTCATCCCTCCAGGCACGAGGCATATTAAAGAATGCCCCGACACATAATACAAAACCCCACAATACATGAAACCGCCAAATATACCCACCGACCGTATCAAGCTACCGCATACCACGAACAGCCCCCCTATTCGGTGTGCGATACGACAGGTCCCGAATATCTTATCACCAATTGCCAGGTAAAACGGCAAGTCCCAAATTCCACAAATGAATCATTGCCAAGGTAAAACGGCAAGTCCCAAATTCCACAAAAGAATCATTGCCAAGGTAAAACGGCAACCCCAAATTCCATCCTCCATCGTTGCCCAGGATGGCAATCCCGATACCGAATCCCTCAATTTCGATTCTAGTATATACCTCCTAAAATATATCAAGACAGTAACTACGGGAAGGGGAAAATCCAACAAACGTGAGTATGCTGGTAAAACCTTCAAACAAAATCACTAACACCGTCTTCACATAGATACTGTACCGCCCGATAACATCGGCCCCCCTGTTGTGTACTCTGTAAGAGCACAACAACAGAACATCTCTGATATAAAACATCTCAAATCGAATCATAGCAGCCCCCCTGCTATTAATAGGTGTTCACCCCAGGAGTATGCAAAAGTCAACAACATACGTACTGCATCTGAATTTAAAAGTACTATGGATACTAGAAATTTTGGGTCCCCTGTACGTTGTGCATCCTTATCCAATAGCGAACGGGTACGGCTCGATCCATCAAGACCATCGGCATACCCTATTGGCGTGTTAACATTACTCGACGCATGAGTGCATCCCAATACTTTCTCCAATTCCCTAAAAATAGCTCTTCTCCGTTCTCATCTCACCCAATACCCCAAAATACCCGAAACAAATAAAATAAATGAAAGAAATCACCACAAATGCATCACAAAGTTACGGTGAAAACGAAACGCCTCCGTGTGTAGGGGCTTGGCGAGGAAATCAGCATGCTGCAATGCCGACGATACGTGGACAACCTCGAACTCCCCGTTAGCGACACGTTCCCGAAGGAAGTGATGACGGACATCAATGTGCTTGCTGTTCGGAGTGGTCACAGGGTTCTTCGCTAGATGTATCGCCCCCTGATTATCTTCCTTCACCGTGGTACATCCAACATCGCGGTCCGGGAAAATAAAACTCCAGAGATACCGCATGAAAATCGTCTCGCGGAAACCGGTGGCCATTGCCAC
>MEHQ01000086.1:313285-342014 GCA_008828725.1 Saccharina japonica | reverse complement strand
AAAAAAAAAAAAAAAAAAAAAAATGGTCCCCCGTAACACTGTGGTAAAAGGTTAACCAATTACGTACCCAATCTAAAGCCTTATACGTAACACAAGACCACTAAGAAGAGAAATTTGATTGGTTGCGCCAAAAATCAAACTGGGACCATCTTAACAGAAATACGGAGAAAAGGCCCCCCCAGCAAGCCCTTGGTTGGAATACTACGGGGGTGGATCTTGAGGGGTGTATCAGTGCCTTTGACAGGACAGTCGAGCAAAACGCGCCTATGCGAACTAAACACTCAGTTTTTTTGAGAGTTTAAACCAATTTCCCATAATTAGGTTACGTTTACTACGTTTTCGTCTCAAAATAGATGTTACCCGTTTTTGGTTTGCTCAAAAAAGCCTACCCAAACAAATTAGTGTCGGAAAAATACGAAAACATATCGACAATTTTTTCTACCAAGACAGAATCATGTACGGTACGTTTTTTTGTTACTTTATTTTATTGACAATTTTGACATCATAATAACCTTTTTAATAAAGTGTACTATTTCTGGTTTCACAAAATAGTCTACTATTGCGAAAGCACACGCATTATTAGTACATTGCGGGTGGCCATGGCCATTCATTGATGGACAAATTTGTTTGTGAACGCTTGCTGTATAACGTGTTTTGTATAACCACGCGGCGTGCCCCTATGACGTGGGTCGAGGAGCAAAGATAAAATACTCGTACACCAAATACCAAACACACACCAGATGGGCCAATACTGTTCTTGTCAAAGGCCACGCAAATAAACCACCGGATGGGCCAATACCGTTCTTGTCAGAGGCCACGCACATAAACCACCGGATGGGCCAATACCGTTCATGTCAGAGGCCACACCACATAAACCACACACAGGAGGGAAGCCGCACCAACGTTGTCACCGGCTGCGCCACTCACATATAGACAGGCAGTATCGTTGTATCAAAGCCCGGGTCGTATCATTAACATCGGCGACTGCCCCCATAGGACCAGCTTCATTCCTCCAGGCACGAGGCATATTAAATAATGCCCCGACACAGAATACAAAACCCCACAATACATGAAACCGCCAAATATATCCACCGACCGTATCAAGCTACCGCATACCACGAACAAAAGTTGATGAACTATTGTTGGCAGCAATACTAGCGATCGATAGACAAACTGCTTTGTTTGGTCTTTTGTTCCAAGTTGGCGAAAAGGAGTGGGTAAAGGCGTTCACAAGGGAGGCTGCATTATTATGTCATGATATCCCCGTTTCCCCTCTATTTGTTGTGAAGGCGTTTCTATATATATTCCTCTGAGAAGAGGAATACTACTTGCCCTCCTGCTCAGAACTTCTGGAGAGGGAAATAACCGCTAACAATATGAACCAAACACGTGTGAGTGATCCAGAAGAGCAACCAGACAGAGTTAACCTGCACAGTAGTCGGGCTTGCCCCATACGGCCTAAACTAATAATGCGTGATGCCGTAGCTGTAAGGCCGTGGCGTCTCTTCACATTTGGCGTCGTCGGCAGGGCACTCTTCACAATTATTGGTGTAAGTTTGTCAAGTATTCAGGTATGATTGATGATTAGTACATAGGTATCTGTGGCGGGATAGGATACGTAGACACTGTCAACCTCTGATCACAAATGCCAACCCTGAAGATACGTTAACCAACGTCCGGTCTACGAGACCCGAGACCTATCATCATGGATGGTCTTCACATGGTTGACGTTCGGGACTACCAACCCAGAATGCTACCAGGGAGTGAATTGTGTTCTACGATAATTATCCCCAATTCCACTCCCTTTTCTATGAGATATCTCCGCGCGAGATGCGAGGGAGGTTTTGTAGAGTCAACTCCTTGCCACATAGTATAAGAAAGAAAAGTGCGCGTCAAGGCCTCGGCCAAACCTGCCCAAGACCTCCACACGGCCGACATCATCTGAGGAGGCGACCTCCATATGTATGTATATATGAATGCTATGGTCGACATAAGAGCTGCAAGTTGATTGTCAGATGGCAAATTAAATAATGATATTAATGTTTCTTCAAACAATGTATTGGTATTGTGATTGCTCCCCCGATATCTAGTGTTCCGGACAATAACCATCTATGGGCGACCTTTGCACTCAATTATTACAGCAAGGGAACATTTTGTTAATCGTCTGCTATTACATTGATCCCGACAAAATCCATCGATGGACAGCCTGGCCAGCCTATTGTGGATAACAATTAATGGCCCTTGATACGACCCACTTTTTGGCGGCTACTGTAGCAACAATATTTGTTTGTTTTCTATTATCCAAGGTGTAAGCAATTTCCGACACCATTTATCCCATGATTCTAGTTGTCTATTGCCCAAAATATCAAAACTTTGTTCGATATATCTTTCGAATTGCGTTGTATATTATCAGTTTCTGTGGCATGGGAGGGAGAGCAGCTGGCTGACAGTGTCATGCTCACATGCCTTTGCTCATAAGCGCATCTCCCTTCACTGTCTGGGTTGTACTGTACGAATCATCGGACAGCTGAGACACCCAATGGTCCAACACCATTGTATTCCTCCAAAACATATACCATGGTATAAACCCCCATATGCCACTGAAAATAATAAAAGAAAGTACACTCGGTGATAACAACCGAGAATAATACCTATATCCTCGTAAATGTCTCCATCCCCTCACCATCGAAAGAAAAAGGGTGGGTCGGCGGGAGAAACCACGAAATGCCGGGCCCAGCGTGCGACCGCTGCCCAGTTGCAAGCAACAGCCCTGCCTGTTCGCGTGTTTTACCAGTCTACCAGCACCGTTCCGTGCGGTATCCACTTGGTATTCCGACAAGCGCGACCAACCAAACAATGCCAGTTGCTGCTGTCAAAGTGAGCTACTTACGCACTCAGCCAAAGAATATGAGCCACAACGCCGAATTCTCTCTAGAACAACAAACTGCAGATTATTCTCATATCGGTTCCCGAGCCCTATTTTGTTTTCCCTTTGTTGTATATATGTTTGGAATTTCGTTGCATGTTATCTTTTTCTGTGGCATGGGAGGGAAAGCAGCTGAGTGACATGTCTACCGCTTTATCTACCTCTGTGTCATGCTCACATGTCTTTGCACAAAAACGTATCTCCCCCCCTTCACTGTCTGGGTTATATTGTACGAATTGTCGGACGGCTGAGACACCCAATGGTCCAACACCATTGTACTCCTCCACAACCGAGGTCACTCCGAGACTTCTACAGTTTGCCCCATATACTACGTTGGCCCGGCTGTCTTTGCAAACCCTTGCCAGCTACTAGTTGACAAGACACATGTCCCGCATCGTGCGCATTATTCCGGGTGTATGCCTTATATGTATTGGACATTCACCTTCCTTCTCGCTGTATGACTCGTCCCAACACGCCACTTCCAGCCGCAAGCGTCTAGGCACTTCCTAACCTCGGCGAGTGGAAGGCGGACTCTTTGGGGTTACGCCCCAACTTCCCAACTACCCTTGCCAGCTACTAGTTGACAAGACACATGTCCCGCATCGTGCGCATTATTCCGGGTGTATGCCTTATATGCATTGGACATTCACCTTCCTTCTCGCTGTATGACTCGTCCCAACACGCCACTTCCAGCCGCAAGCGTCGAGGCACTTCCTAACCTCGGCGAGTGGAAGGCGGACTCTTTGGGGTTACGCCCCACCTTTCCAACTACATCTCTCAGCGCTCGAGGCGCTCGTCCATATCCCCTCGCTCATACTTGAAAGTGACGCGCCTTCAGGTAGCGCTGCATGCCATGGCAGTAGTGCCACCATAAGAGCAACGGCTCCTTCACCCTCACCCAGCTCAGAACACGGGCCCCAAACCTCGCTCCGTGTGCGTACAACGACGCTTTGTACCAACTTGGGCCTGGTTTTGCCTTCATGGCCGCGGAATCGCACCTCAACACGGTCGTCATGAATGTATTGAAGACAACTTAACTGACTGTCGCCAGAAACGAACGCAACATCACTTCGCGTGAGACATGTGCTGGGTGCACCTCACCTGAGCCATTCGCAAATACCCCATCTGACCTAGCGAAGAAAAACAAATAATTAGCTCATGTCCAAACATAGCCAAATCACACTACCCCCAGAACCCCAAGAAGGTATGAGTTCCTGCCCCTTGATCAACATATCTCACGATGTAGGGAGCCGAACCCGTGAGCGTGTTGTCGCCAATGTATACGACCGTTAGATACCTTGCAATACACTCTTGATCAACGGCGTGCTTAGGATATTTATCTACCAAATATCATTTCCACCCGACTATGTAAGTGCGGGTGGTTAGACCCTTCATGTTGCCCAAATATGCACTGGTGAAAATTACCATTGTATCCACACCCGAAACCTCTTGTGCATGTTGCGAAATAATTGCAAACGTGATTACCGTCTACCTCTTCTGCCTTTTTCACGGAGGTTCAGCGAGGGAGTGGTGCGATATTCTGAAATATTTTTCGCCCGTTTTCGGCAATTCAAGAAATACCGACGACAATATCCAGGTGCACTATATCTCACAATAATCACCAAACTTCGCAGGACTGCCAATTCAGCCACCCAGTGTCACTTACAGCCCTCGACATTGAACCGGAGCCGTCAACTAGGCCACGCACACCTTGTCGAAAGTGCACGACTGTGCTCATTGACATTTGTATGTTCGGCTTGCTTTAGGAACTAATGTGAAGTACTGAAATTACATTGTGCCCCATGGCTAACACCCAGATAGTTATACCAGCACGAGTATGCAGTTTGGTTTTGCACATTACACAGCGGCATTGTACCGCTGTACATTGTCGTCACCTTGCCGATTTTGGAAATGTTGCTGACGGCGCTCACCAAGCAGTGGTTCAGTACACATATATTGTCTTTCACATACTGATGTTCAGCTAATAATTCATGCAACATGATATTTTCTGAGCCCCATTGCGACCACGCTGTAAGTGTACCGGCACGTATTATACAATGTCGCCCTGCCGCGACATGTGAGCAAAATAAATATATTACTGCTCACGGTTCACACATCAGTGTCGCGATTTCTGTCACTGAGATCGACTATCTTCACGTATCCACGCTCGAGACATCTCGAACGTTTGGCTGTGAAGATTCCCTCTCAACTCGTGGTGAGGCACTCATTCATTACGCCTTAGTAATATACTAGTAAATATTAATGTTGCATGCACGCCCCAAGGTCCGTTGTAGAGTTTTTTTTAGAAACTCTTACAAATTTTCTAAGCCCCTTTGCCACCGCAAGGGGTAACAGCGAGAATACCCGTGTAACCTATTGCTAGCGGCATGGTACCGCTGTAAGTACCGTCGCCCTGCTGGGACATGTGAGCGAAATATAAAATATTGCTGCTCACAGTTCACCCATCAGTGTTGCGATTTCTGCTACTGATATCGACTATCTACAAGTATTCACGCTCGGGATATCTCGAACGTTAGGCTGTAAAGATTCCCTCTCAGCTCGTGGCGAGTCACTCAATCACTACGCCATAACAATGTACTCGTAAACATTCATATTGCATTAAGCTCTGCTGGACGTTTTCAGTAAAGGTTACACATATTCTGCGCCCCATCGCTGCCGCGAGGGGTAACAGCGAGAATACCCAGATACATGTTTGCCAGCGGCAACGTACCGCTGTGAGTGTGAACGAACATAACAAACGTTGTTGGTCACGGTTCACCCATCAGTGGTACGATTTATGTCACTGCGGTCGTCTCTCTATGCCTCTCTACAAGTATCCGCGTCCCGAGACATCTCGAACGTTTGGCTGTGAAGATTCCCTCTTAACGCGTGGTGCGACACTCATTTACTACGCCATCACCATATACTCGTAAATATTAATGTTACATACACGCCTTGCTGGACGTTGTTAATGCATATATAACTGTAATTATTCTGCGCCCCATCGCGACCGCATTGGGTAACAGCAAGAATACTCAGGTGCACTTTTGCCAGCGGCGTCGCACCGCTGTAAGTATCGTCGCCCTGCCGCAACGTGTGAGAGAAATTGCAAATGTCGTTTCTCACGGTTAACAAACCTATCAAACGTTGGTGGTCACAGTTCCACTCAGCAGTGATACGATGTATGTCACTGCGGTCGTCTCTCTACAAGTATCTACGTCCGAGACATCTCGGACGTTTGGCTGTGAAGATTCCCCCTAAACGTGTGGTGAGATACTCATTCACTACGCCATACCCATATACTCGTAAATATTCATGTTACATCCACGACCTGCTGGGCGTTTTTTATACATATAAATCTGTAAATTTTCTGCGCTCCATCGCTGCCGTGAGGGGTAACAGCGAGAATACCCAGGTACATGTTTGCTAGCGGCACCGTACCGCTGTAAGTCACTGCGGTCGTCTCTCTATAAGTATCCACGTCCAAGACATCTCGAACGTTTGGCTGTGAAGATTTCCCCTGAACGCGTGGTGAGACACTCATTCACCACGCAATAACCATATACTCGTAAATATTCATTTACATCCACCGCCTGCTGGACATTTTTAGTGCATGTAAATCTGTAAATACTCTGCGCCCCATCGCGACCACGAGGGGTAACGGCGAGAATATGTTAGCATAAGGACGTTGAGATCCATGCGTATAGATTGTGATGTGCAGTCACTACGCACTGGTACGAGTATATGAGTATCTTAGTCTAGATATTCGGGCAAATACAATTTGCGGATAGATTACGAGTATATCTTACTCGTAGTGCGCTGTATTGTATGTCCAAAGCATCTCCATCAAGAACAATGCTGAGAACGTTGCTAGAACGTTACTATAACGTTGTAGAGAACATTTCAGGGAACGGTACACACTACGGTAGACTGTAACTGTCCGTAGCATGGGCATTGTACCGAGATGATCAGGTGCAGGCATCCCCCACCTCGATCACTCTACTCTACTCTACTCCTCTCTTCCCTTTTCTCTTCTTCTCTTCTCTTCTCCCTTTCCATTGATCTCCTTGAGATCAATATTCTTTCCAATATGGCCAAATAAGCGCCTTTTCAAACTATGACTTTTCTTCTTCTTCACAAGTGTTCTTCACAGACACTTCGGTGCCACCTCTGCCATCTCTTTCCACAGAGCCAGAGCCTCGACACACGCGTCATTATTTCAGTTCATGAGCCTCGGCTTTGGTCTACGCACCGACTGGCATTACGGAACGACGTCTCCCGGCAAGCCCGGCAAGTTCGTCACGTTCTACATTCGAAGAAATTTCAAGTTTTGAAGTGCGGAGGAATTTGATTTTTGCTCCAAACATCAGAAGATTATCATCTACCCGACTGCATCGACATCGACTTCCTTCATCGATTTTCATCAAGCTCGTTCGGCAGGGTTACTACAAGGAGTACTTCTTTCACGCTTCTACGCGCGAGGCAGGCAAGGAGACTGCTGTCACACTTTTACGCGGATAGCATGTGCGAGTAATGAGTCCGGTTTCACGCTTCTGTGCGCGAAACTCGTACTCGTACATTCGAACATCGTTTTCACGCCGTAAAGTGCAAAAATAAGCCACCGACTATTTTTGTAAAAACGCACGCAAAGCTTTGTTTCGATACTATGATACTTTGAAGCTGTAAGCGCAAAACAAGTGACAACACTATTTCTGCTCATCACACGCGAAGCTAGTTACCCACTACTTCCACGCTGTAAAGCATGAAGAAACGTTACAAGACCGCTGTTTCTCCGCCATCACAACTAAAGTTAGTTTCGAGCCGGCTCCACGCTAGTCGCACGCGTGCGTTCGTTATCATAACCGTTTATTTAAGCTACTATGCGCGAAGTACGTACATATAGAGTTGTCCTCGTGCAAGTATCGACGGGTAGACCTACACGCGAAGCAGCGTACAGCCAGGTCGTTGACGAATCTGCTACTCCGCGTAGCGTCGGGGGAATCACCTCCAGCCTACATCTAGGCATCCTTTTCCAGCAACTGCTTTACGCTTTTACGCGGAAGCACGACTTAAGACTCGGAAGGGAAACTCATCCTCGCCCACTGTATATGGGGGAGAAAGCCAACAAGCGTTGCATCACGCAGCCAGGCCGTGGATGAAATCGACTACTCAGCCTACCACGGGAGAGTCAACTCCTGTCGGTTTATCTGCTACTATCAGCTTCTGCATCTACTTCGACTACTGCTGTACGAGCAACGCTACAACATCACTACCTCGACTTCTGGAAGCATCGACGGTCTGCTCTGCAGCAATCCATTCAATTTTTTTATTTTCAAGCTTTTCTTCAGAATCGGAGACGGCAATATCGCCATTTGCGTTCTCACCAAATTTCAGCCAAACACCACCACCACCGAAGCCTTCATCAAGCAGCTGGCCATCACCATCTCCAGCGCATTAGGGACCAGCTACATATTCGGCGACATTTAAGCCAAAACGTTAACACTGCTCTGGGCGGGGGTTGCTGATTTTTCGCAAACCAGGGAGTTCGAACATTTTCTCGTTGCATTCCTGTCGATTTTTCATATTGCACTGCAACAAGCGGCACAACCGCAACAACAACAACAGGCACTTGCACACTTCGAGCAACACGGCCCAGCACAACATTACGGACTAACTGCGAGGACAGGTCTTCACCACCTCTTCAGGTCTACGTCGCCATCATAAACATCGTTTCACAACCATCATCTACTCGTACACCTTGGTCTGCTCTGCTACGACTAGTTCTTCACAACAAGACCGTCTACAGAAGACCATCAGCAGCAGCATCACTTCTTCTCTTCAACTACACAGCAGTACAGCATATCTACACAACAACGGCACGAAAAACGAAGATCTTCAGCATCACGAGCAGCAACGACTACGACTACGACTGCAGCTGTAGTGTACTGCAGCAGCAGTAGTAGGTTGTTATTTTTCTTCTTTTTCTTTTTCTTGGTTTTCGTGGGGGGGGGGTATATTTTTATAATTTTTCTCTGTTGGCTTTGCTTCTTGCTGTACGTAAAGTATTTTTACACGAGTACGTTTTATGTAATATCAAACATGATGCGCACTGCTGGATGCCGTCATGGATAAACATCTGCCTTGTTATTAGTTGTCATTTTAGCCTTCCACAGCTTTCCTTTGAGTACGTATCCTTAATACACACTCACAATGCTGAATGTAGTACACACATATCAGTGTATAGCTGGACATACACCTGCATACGTCCACGGTTTCTTCACATATCAGTGTATAGCTGGACACATACCTGTATACGTCCACGGTTCCTTTCGATTTCGATCGATTTCTTAGTCCTAGGATCCATTGGGGGGGCGTAGCATAAGTACAGTAGATACTTTCTTACGCCTTCTTTGCCAGGATATAGCTCGCTGGTCATCACCACATCACCACGAGTCTATTTTGCGATACGATTGCGCCCAGCGTAGTCTATTGCCGTACTGTCGGCACTCGTAGATATTCGAGTACGTACGTACGTACATACATGTACACAACTGAATAGTGCACTTTTCGTTGTACTCGACGAACGTCATCAGTTTGCTACTTCGATTTCATGTTGCTCTAGGTATCAATTCAGGGAGCGCGTTGAACACCCAGCAGACGGGTTGACGCTTCTGTTCTAGGGTATACATCGCTGGTATTCCCCCCACGATTTGTTTTCTTCATTAACTTTGCTTATACCAGGTACTTCTCTGTAGGATTCATATGAGTACGTACGCACGTCTATACTGCACACTGGACACGCGTCTCAGTTTTATCAACTGTCTCTTCAACTATCCAATGTTGATTGCTGGACAAATGAGTATTCACACGTACTGGTACACACAGTAGGTCATTGCTTTTTTTTGTCTAGGTACACATCCACCGACTTTCTATGTTTCTGCAAGTTTACGTACTATTTCCGTAGCTCTAATATTGTAGCATTCAATTGAGGGGGCGGGTTGCAAGTACAGCAGATAAATTTCTACCCTTTTCATTCTAGGTTATGACTCAGTGGTCATGCACTATGACTCAGTGGTCATGCACAACCACGATTAGCTTTTCTGACATGAGTACAACCATAGTGCCACCGTCATCACACGGGACTGGATATGTAGTGAACTTTGTGTTTACTGTATTCCATATTGCCGCTGTATTCGCGCAGGACTGAATATGTTGTACCATTATTCAATCCTTCACTCGTTCATTTTGATTTTTGAGTATCAGGTTTCTACACCGTAGGCGTTACTCTAGTTACTGACTTTCATCATGGGGGCGTGTTAGCATATGGACGTTGAGATCCATGCGTATCTATTGTGATGTGCAGTCACTACGCACTAATACGAGTATATGAGTACCTTAGTCTAGATAGCCGGGTAAATACAATATGCGGATAGATTACGAGTATATCTTACTCGTAGTGCGCTGTATTGTATGTCCAAATCATCTCCATCAGGAACAATGATGAGAACGTTGCTAGAACGTTACTATAACGTTGTAGAGAACATTTCAGGGAACGGTACACACTACGGTAGAATGTAACTGTCCGTAGCATGGGCATTGTACCGAGATGATCAGGTGCAGGCATCCCCCACCTCGATCACTCTACTCTACTCTACTCTACTCTACTCTACTCTACTCTACTCCTCTCTTCTCTCTTCTCTTATTCTCTTCTCTTCCCCCTCTCCATTGATCTCCCTGAGATCAGTCTTCTTTCCAATATGGCCAAATAAGCGCCTTTTCAAACTATGACTTTTCTTCTTCTTCACAAGTGTTCTTCACAGACACTTCGGTGCCACCTCTGTCATCTCTTTCTACGGAGACAGAGCCTCGACACACGCGTCATTCTTTCAGAATACTCAGGTGCACCTTTGCCACCAACATCGTACCGTTGTAAGTCACTGCGGTCGTCTCTCTACAAGTATCCACGTCCGAGACATCTCGAACGTTTGGCTGTGAACATTCCCTCTCAACGCGTGGTGAGACACTCATTCACTACGCCATAACCATATACTCGCAAATATTCATTTTACATCCACGCCCTGCTGGACAAATGAGGTGGACACGATGGAGCCGGAGGTCGAGACGGAATTTGTCCCTTGTGTAGAAGTCCGGGGAAAGGGAGTAGGCTGGGCGACGGTGGTCGCGGTATACGGGGTTTCTACGGAGCCCAAGCCGTCCTCGGTGGGCACGGCAAAAACCGAAACGAAAGCGGTGTCGGCGGCAGGCGAAATCGGCCCGCTGCCGGCACGGCGATCGACCGTGTCGACGGACGCAGAGGCACGAGCGTTGAGGAACTCAAGCTACCGCTGGACTCGCGCATTGTGATTCCCCATCTTGTCTATGCTCTCCAATACCTTGTGATCGGAGAATGTGCGGAATTAGGTTCCCCAAAGGTAGCCGCGTACGCGTTTAAGAGCCCAAACGGTGCTACCAGCCTTCAGATCAAGAGGAGTCCAATGCTTCTATGAGTCGAGCGTAGCACGGCTGATGTACGCGATGGATTTCATGGAATCATCCGACTGTTCCTGGTGAAGAGCGGCACCAAACCCGCCCATGCAAGCGTCTCAGTACACGTCGAACGGGCATGGCCCGTCGGCGACGGCATCCTAGTTAGGAAATATCATAATAGGCGGAGTCGCCGGCTCCGCGAGGGTTTCTTGCATTAATTTGATCATGGCAGGCGTGAACAAAACCTTAACTCCCTTACGCAGAAGAGAGTTGGTCGGGCCGAGTCTTTTGGACGGGTCGGGCAAAATGTTGCTATAATAATTGATATTGCCCATCAGTGCTCGGACTTGCTTCACATCCTTGGGCATTGGTATCTTGGTCAACGCCGAGACTTTTTCCGCATTCGGGCGTAGACCCGCTGGGGAAATGGAGTGATCCAGAAAGTTGGCATCAGTGGCGCCTAGTCGGGCCTTCGAGGGGGAAAGCTTTAAGTTATGCTTACGCAAGCGCTCGAAGAGGAAACGAATCGTCCGAACATTATCTACCGGGTTGAAGTCAAACACGACGACATCGTCAAGGTAGTCTTCGACCTGTTCCAAACTCTTAATGACTTTATTCATCACCTTGACAAACCACCCAGGCGAAGCACTGCTACTCTGGGGCATGACGAGCTACTCGTAGAGGTCCGTGGGTGTGCAGAACGCCGTGAGGGGATCTGTGTCCTTGTGCGTGGTTATCTGATGGAACGAAGAAACCACGTATAACAAAGAAAATACCCGTCCTGAGCCCAAGAAGTCTAGGGCTTGCTCCACGCGGGGAATGGGCAGTTGGCTCAGCTTCCTGATTTGAACCAACTTCTTGTAATTCACCGTGATCCTCACGCCACCGGACTTCTTCGGGATGGCCACCAGTGAGTTCGAATACGGAGATGTCGAGTGCTGGATCAGTCCGGCCGCGAGGTGCTCGTCGAGGGTGGCTTACACGTCTTTGGTCAAGATGGGGTTAATGCGATGGGGTCGGGAAGTGACCGGAGCACTGTCTCCCGGGACCGAAATATCGAACGGCATCAGAGAGCAGGAGCCAAATTGTCTTAGACGTGGAAAACACATCAGGAAATTTGCAGAGTAGACCGCCCAGCTGTTCGATAACCGAGGGGGTCCACCCGGGGCCATGTAAGTCAAGCGTAATCTCCTTCAGGTGCGGCGACAGTTGAGCCCAGACGCGCAGGAACGAAGAACACTGGTCTTGGTTTAATCGTGCGAGTAGAGCTGGCGAGGGCGACGCGGCGGCCGTAGCTGCTTCAGCTGGAGAGGGCGAGAGAGTGAAAGCTGAAAGCTGAAGGGCTGCGGGTTGGCCAAAGCTGGAGTCAGTGGTGCGATAGTCGTGCTGTAAGGTGCTCAGCGGGACACGCAATTGTGAGGCGTCAGCGACCCCGATGAGGTCACCCGGCCCAAGGTCGGCGACACCTGTTAGAGGAAGGACCTGTCGCCCTGAGGCAACGAAGTGGTCCTGCACCGGAATGAGGCCCGACTGTGAGAGCGTGTCAACAAGGTATTGCCCTGTCAGCGCAAGGGAGCCGCTACTGCGTACCAAGTTGACCTCAAGCAACTGAGGCTCGTCTGGCAAGGTGACACTCACAGCACCACCATACAGGAGGTGGAAACCACCGGCTGTAAGTTTGGGGCCTGTAGTGTAAGCCGATACGCCCACCGGGGCGTGGTGGGACCCGATCATCTTTTGGTCGGGGGGGGGGAGGGTGTGGTACGAACGCGCGGCTCAGTAACACTGCGTGCCGCATAACTGAAGGGGGAACCACACACGCCCACACTGCAAGGGAGCACATCGGCTCAGTGGCGTGAAAAAATCGGACACTCAGGCGGATTCCGCTTGAAGTTTGCGAGGGGGGGGTTCGCCGAAACCTCCCTAGGAGCGAGTACCACAGGACTGCTCGCACGCCATCGAGGCGGCGCCCACTAGGGGCATACGGTCCAAAACGTCTCGGCGGACGAACGTTTGGGGGGAACCTTTGTCAAGGAGCGCGATGCACTTATAAGGTGCAATGGCGCCCCCTCCACTATGTATGGCGGTTTTAGTGGTGAACGAAGCGTCGTCTAGCGTCACGATGCCCCCAACAAGGCGGGGGCCGCGTTCTGACAACGTAAGGCCAGAACCGACGCCAGACGCTATCGCCAAAAATTCAGGGTTTTGATCGGCCGGCGCGTCTGAGAAAAAGGTAAAAAAAACTCCAAAGGAAGACCCTTGAAAGCGCTGGCCGCGGTTAGCGGAACAGGCTCCTGGTGCTCCCGGTGGGAGTGCAGAATTGACGAAAGGAGGCGGGGTGAGTCAACCCTGCCTAACTTTCGCGAATTATCTCGCGAACGGCAGAAAGCGCCTCACCGAGCATGTTTGACCCTCTCTACTTGCAGGGGTCACTGACCCTGGAATCGTCCGCCCGGAGACCAATGCCCCACACTGGGTCCAGAGCAGCTGGCGCGACCCCTGGTGAAGTAGACGGTGTCGGCCCGTCTTCCCTCTGGCGATGGTGACTCAGCTGGTGCTCCGGTGATGCCAGATGACGTTGATCCAGCTTACGCCCCGGGGATCCCAGATGGTGTTGATTCAGTAATCATAATCCCAGGCGCTGATACTCCGATGATCCCAGATGCTGCCGATGATCCCAGATCCTGATACTCCGATGATCCCAGATGCTGATGTTCAGATGATTCCAGATGTGGATGCTCCGATCATTCCAGATGGTGATGATCCAGTGATCCCGGATGGATCTGTTCCGGAAATCCCGGGTGATGCTGCTCCAGGGAGTGGATGGCATCTTGGTATTGTGTTTGGGATTTTGGTCACCTAATTTTTCTCCTCCGAGTAGCGAAATTGGTCTCTATCGGTGTAGGCGAAATCAACGTGGCCGGGGGGTCTTCCGCCGATGCTCTCTTGGGTCCATGCTGTCGAAGACCTCCTCGACGCTTGAATTGGGTCTCATACTGGCGGTCTTGTGGTGTGGTGCGTCCGGTGTTACCCCAGCCAAAGTAGAATATTGGACCGCGGGCGAAGCAACCGGTGCGTCGCCGGGTGAAATCGAAGTTGTGACTCCTGATGATGATGACACTCCAGCTTCTTGTTGTAGTATTCCAGTCTCTGGTTACGGTGTCCGGCTTCCGTCAATGGCACCCCAGCTACTCTCGGTGACTTATCCTCCTCCAGAAGGTTGGTTGCGCATTGCTGCGGTTTGTCCGATTTGCACTCGTTGGTGCTCCCTCTCTGCGACATCATCCTCCTCGGTCATGCTGTCTTAGGTTTGCGCACGTTGACGTTTCGTCTCAGCACTAGGGGCCTCCGCAAACGTGTTGTTACCGGCCCTTAGCACGCACCTGTTGTTGGCCACAAGCGTTCGTCCATCCCGCTCGAATACCCCATTTTGTTGGGGCGTCGTTGGCGTCGTTTCAATCGTGCCTCCCAGGACGCAACAAATAAATAATTCGTACAAGCACAGATCTTTGTCCTCAGAGTGTTGGTTCAGCGGAAGCAAAGTGTTGCTGTTGAGCTGCTTTCCTGTCTCGAGGATGGTACTTACTCCTGAGTTCATTGCTTTCAGGGAGGAGAACACATCGCGTCCAAATCCAGGTATGATCATGGCGGAGGCATGCACTAGAACACGCTGTCCAGCCTGGTCGATGATGTATCCCCAGACAGTGCCAGCTGCAGTCGCGAATATTTTCCTGTTACCGGTGGTGACGATGGACTTCCGCTTCTGCAGAGCTTCTTGTAACCCTTCATGCTGTCCCACAGTCTTGGAATATGCTCATCGTCTACCAAATGGTCCGACGCGCCGCTGGCCACAATCATAGTGGTTCCGTCAGCGTTGGGGTGAAAACCCTTCCGGCGTTGCCTGCCACCAGCCCCATAAAAGGAAATCGCTTGTGGAGACCGGACGACTTATCGTCGTCGTTGGTGGATGGTGAGCTCGTGCTTAGTACAGCAGAGGCGTTATGAGCGCCGTCGTTCTGCGGCGGGCGTTGTGCTCCATGTGCGTAACAATCCGCGTCGTCACGAGAAGCAGTACTGTGTACAGAACACCACTTCTACCCAGCTTCATCCTCGGATCCTGCCTCGATCTTGGAAGATTCCTTGTTCTTCTGCCTGTCGTGTCCACCCGTAAGCTTGCTGTTGTTAGTGTCCTAGCCCTTGCAGTTTCTCGGCGTGGTTGTCTCTTCTTGCCACAGTTGTAGCAAGGTCGATGTTTTGGCTGTCATGGCGGCGCCACGACCAGCAATCACCCCCCTTTGCCCCGTCTCGCTGTGTGACTCGCAGTCAAGGCACAGATGACGCATTCTAGTTTTTACCTGATCGACGTCTGTCAAACGCGGGGTCGCGGTATATCATCAGCTGTATGTCCTTGTACTTCGTTGCCCAAGACGCGTGCTAGGATAGAGGTATGATGGCACTTTTTGGCCGAAATATTTCTGGCTGGCGGATCTATTCAACTGAAGAGCTACCCGGTGTCCCATTTTTTTGTTACACAATATATTTTGTCAGCACCTAGGCTATGATATTTTTTCTGTCGTCGGGTTAGGCCTACGTCTTTTGTCGAAAGTCTGTTTTGGGTGGGTTTGGAGCTCCTCAAAAGTGTGGGGCTCCAAAAAGGTTAAGGCGCTACCCTTATCGCACGTAGCACACGACCACTACTCCTTGAACCTGCGGTCGGAGATGGGTTCACCCGAATTTTCGAGCTCAGAGCGTGCGAGGGCCTTTGACGTGAAGAATTCGTCGGAGTCCTGCCCTTGCTTCGTTGAGGTGCTTACAAGCAGGCTTTTACATAGTCGCACGGACGGCTTCGTCAGCCACCTTGTTGTCTTTAGCGAACAGCTCTTCAAGGCTTTCTGTCCATTTCCACTAGTACCACTCTCGTCTTCATGCTTGACTAGGAGTATCTCTGCCGGCTACTCTGCGAGCAGATACAGGTTTGCTTAGCGGTCTTCATTTCCATGTCGAACCCAGCCTGCGCCGTCGAAACCGGCATAAGAATGGTGTCCGTGCAGACCGTCATGTCGGCTGATCCGATATTTCCTTTGATCAGACTCGCGCTGTCCCGGGGTGTGACTCTAAGCACAACTGGGTGTATGTTATGCCAGTCTCGAAAGTCCCCTGACTTTCGGCTATCAAACTTCGTCAGTCCTTTCATAGCGCTGGTGCGATTGCCACAATTGTCCCAAATGATGATAGGTACTTAGTCAAGCAGTTTTGTATTTATACTAATAGCAGCAGTAGCACCGAATGATACAACTGTATCGTATGTTAGGCCCTCTCGCGATGCGGCCCGCTCGCTCCAGCATGCAGCGGACGTTCACAAACCCTCCGTGGAGTCACGAAATGAGTACCCGCATGTGATTGTCCCTCGGCCCTCTTGCCGAGTCGTTTAGAGCAGGACCGCAGAAGGTGCACGATGCTTCTGTCTCCTCCCCCGTCTTCCATTTTGCGTGTTGGTCTTTCTCGCCTTGGCTCGCAGCCTCCTGCACCTCCGAAATCGCTGACCGCCAACATCCCGTCAACTGTCGCCGTCGATAGGAACCGCCGATAAGAACCCCACTCCGTACGTAGCGCTGTTGTGTCGTTGGTGGACCCTCGGTAGTATTTCCGTGAGGCGAAACGTTCTCCGACAGGGCGACCCAGTTCCTTATCTTATGGCTACCCCGAGCCAGTCGTCTCTTCTGTTGGAGTCTCCCTGTACGTCTTCCACGACGAACCGGCGACAGCGATTATCTGACGGTCTAAAATTCTCTCCCCACAGGACCCAAACGGCCCTTCCACCTGTGGGTGCTGAAGGGTCGTGCCACGCCAATCTTCGTCGACGCCCTGTCTTCTCCTCTTTCGGTTGCACTCCGCGACGAATCTACCGTTTCGATCGGGGTGATGAATTTCCTGGAGAGGCGGCGCTCAGGTGGGATGATCGTGGCATCTATGGCTCTCGCCTTCTCCGTGTCCGCCAATCCGCCCAAGACCACGGATCTGTTGAAGAATGAGGTGTAGATCTACCTCTTGGTGCACCACATGTAGGGCCGGATTGGTGCACGTGACTCGGTGTGCGAGAGTGTGTGCCTCGTTAGCTCTGGGTCAGGGTATTTCGTCTCCAACGAAGACTAGGGCGCAACGGTGATACACGTCGCATGAGCAAGACGGGTGCACGAAGGCGGTTCCCTTCACAAAATATAAATATTATTAGGCCTCGTCTCGAGGCCGCCAACTCTCTGCGGGCGTCGCCAACGCTGTCCATGGTGGCAGAGGCGGCTCTAGAGTTGGCGCGGATCCCGGAGCCCTCCCCTTCAGTGACCCCGCCGGCGTCGCCGGTGGCGGCCTCAGTAACGGTATCCCCGCCGGTCTAGTCGCTGACTGTGGTGACGCTTCGAGCGCCAGAACCACCTCCGGTGTCAGGATTGGTATTCCTGTCAACGGGAGGGTGGGGGGGTGTACTTCATATTCATGCATGGCCGTATTCAGTATGAGCATAGACCCTTGCATGCCTACAATGTCGGGACGGAGCATGTCGTGGTTTCACCGACCAAGCAGACATTGCTAGCACCAAGCGCGAAGCGCCGTGAGGTGTTGGGCGAGTCGCATGAAGGATGAGTTACATCCCACTATGAACCGCTTGTAAGGCGGATATGGACGACAGCTTCAATGAGTTCACAACGCGGGGGGGGGGGGGGGGGGGGGTCGTGAACGGCTGCCGTGGCAATGCCACAGGTGACGGCAAGGATGGCCTGGCCGACGGTGATGTAGTCGACGGCAGTCGTGGCGTCGTGTACAGTGACGGTGCGAGCGTCTTCCTCGCTGATGGAGGCCGCGGCGGTAGATAGGACTGAGCCTTTGGCGGAGGCTGCCTTGAGCGCGACTCGGACGCCTTCGGTTGCGCCGCCATATGGTAGGTGCCTCCCGAAGCGGCTTCTGCGGCGGCTGTGGGGGCGTTGGGGGCGTTCCTCTCGGAGTGGGACGCGAACCCACCCGCGTGTCCCATTTGTCGGTTTTGAAGGCTGGCGTATCCCATTTGTGGGTGCCTGCTTCCTACCGCAAGCACCAAGTCTGTGGCCGACCGGCACTCGCGCCCCCCTCGCCGGCTTTACCGCCCCTCATCCGTACAGTGGTTACGCTTCTCGAGGGAGTTAGCCCCCCTCCTGACAACCCCGGGCGTTTGGCTCGGGCGACTGGTGCCTATCCGTGACGTACAGTGGACGCCTGGTTTTGGGTGGCTTCTGCGAAAAGGTGACCCGGAGTCGCTAGCGGAGGCGCTCCAGAAGCCCTGATGGGGAGGAAGCAACCCTTCGCCGGCACCCCAAGGTCTCTAGAAGGGATGGGGGTGGGCGGGTGGTGTCGCTCCCATCCGAAGACCTTGGCGACAGATGTCTTGAAAGCGATTTCGGTCTTTTCGAAGGCCCGTCATCTGATTCTGGCTGATCCCTTGGAACCCCGGTTATGGAGTTCAAAACGGGTACCCGGCCCTACCTTTTCTCAGCACCGACCTGCTCGAAGCCTGCGGTTGGAACGCTCCCAGTTCAAGAGGTGGGGTTTCGTTTCTCGTGCTCACCCATACAATAGTGGTTGTTTGCTACGTGCACGCCCCAGGCGGCGGGACTGCTTCTAGGTGGGTCACGACTGTTACTGGTACCCGACTGCGCCTCTGCTGCGCTCCCCTCGGTGCTAGGTACGTCACCTCCTTTACTGACACCCTTCCCTCCCCCTACTGTGCCCCTCTCGACGCATGTTTCCGTAGGCACCCTGCCGCGATGGTTGGTCCTCCTAGCCTCTCGTTCACACGGCACCTTTGCCTGCCGTCCTCGCCCCACCGGTGGTGGCATCCAGACTTGACCCACCACACCTGCCGCACGTGAATGATCCCAACTCATCTGTGTTGCCGCTGGGGTTGTAGCCCCCCAGCGTGCGGGCCGGCTCTTCGTTCCTCGCACTCAGCGACGCCGGAATAGTCGTGTGTTTCCCGCCGCCCACCCGAAGCAGAACTGCCGCTCTCCGCTTGACTTCCCGGGGCTCCTTCTTCCCCGTGTGTACGAGTTGGTGTGAACTGCCTGGCGTAGGGGTGCGCCCTGAGAGCCACGCCGCTGCGCCCTGCCCCTCCCCCGCCCAGCTGATATTGTTGCCGCTCCTCTCTCTTGCATAGCAGGCGCCTACCGGCCTCTTCACGGGGTAGGGGGGGGGGGTTCGGCTGGCCTACCTCTTCCGTGAAGCCCAGCAGATGTTCCCTCCGCCTTTGTCCATCCTCCCCTTCGCAAGGGCGCTCCCCCCCACTGCCCGCCACCTCCTCCCCCGCCCCCCCCCCTTGCCCCCTCGGCGGAACATCGTCTTCGGCATAGGAGGCTTCCAACTGGAAGTGAGGTTATTTGCGTCCGGCGTGCCTCGGTCGTGTCTCCGTTGGTGTCGTGAACCTCTCCCCCCTGCGCCCGTCGGCTGCCGTGGCGGTTAGCAACTCCTCCCCCAACGCCCCTCCCAAGCCGGCTCCGGCTTCCCTGAAGCTGTGCCGCCTCGATGCGATCCCTTCTTTTGTGATGGTGAGCCCAGTAGTACCTCTTCCGCTTGCGTCTGTATCCCCGGGGAGCCTCGCTGCGATGGTGACGTACGGAGTGGCCCTCCGGCGCACGCACCCGCAACCATTGCTCCGTATACGCCGTGGGAAAGCACGCCCTAAAACCGGGTTGAGTATGAAAAATAACCGGAAGTCCCCAACACCGATGAACAGCCCCGTGGATGGCCGGCAGTAGACATGCAACGAATATTCGCAGTTTCAAAAACACAAAGTGGTATTCCTTTTATACGGCATGCCTTGTTGCGTACGGATGCTACGGTAGAGGCAGCACTGTTTGGCCGAAATTTTTCTGTTCGACTGGGCTCCTTAACCCAATACTGTTGGCATACCATTACGAATACCTACTGGTTTTTGCCCTATTTGTCGTGACATTACCTTATGTAGGCCTGTGGGGCTGTTCATCGAGTTTGGTTGCACTTGTTTTAGCTTTTCTCGAAATCAGTTTTTGTTTTTGGTGAGGGATACGTAGAGCTTCTATACTATAATCAAGTGAAAAACACACCCTCAGAAAATTTAGGCGCTAACCCTCTAAGACACGCACAACAAATGCTACACGCGGGGTGCTACGATAGAGGTAGCACCTTTTGTTTTCGGCTGAAACAACATTTTTTTCAATAATCGGGTCCCTTATAAGGGCCCGTTTTAACGAATATAAAATAGATTCAATTTGGAAAAAAAAAAATCAAATTCGCTTTTCATTGGTCAACACACGCACTAGCACCACATAGTATACCCCAAGATCCTATTATTTGGTGCTGGTGCGTGTGATGACCAATGAAAAGCGGATTTGTTTTTTTTTTCCAAATTGATTTTTTTCTTTTCTTCGTTAAAACGGGCCCTTATAACGCAACCAAATTGTCGGCCCCTTTCAATTCTTGTGTGGGCAATATACCTCATTTGTATAGGTTGACCATGGGTATACTCTTCATCGGGCTCGCATATACATAGCACTCCCCCCCCCCCCCCCCCCCCTCCAAAATCCGTTTTTGACTTGCTATTAGTATAGAGCACCCCAAGTGAGGAGAGGGTGAGCCTCAGCAAATGTACTGTACGCAGGTGCGCCTCTACCGTTACATGCGTCATACCTCTATCCCAGAACGCGTCTCTAACGCCGCGGGAGTGGGGAAACCCACCGCGGGGGGGTAGGCAAGACCCCCGACGTGGGTCTGGACGTGGGTAACTAGCCCTTAAGGCAGGTCGTGGAGCCGACATGAGCCGGAAACGAAGTCCTGAGTTTGGGGACAGTATTTTGTTTTCCCCCAGAGACGTCTGCCGAGCGATCAGGAGGAGGAGGAGGAGGAGGGGGGGGGGGAGGGGGGGAGGAGGAGGAGGAGGAGGAGGAGGAGGAGGAGGAGGCGGAGGAGGCAGCCGGAAGAGCGCTCCCCATTCGGGAGGTGGCCGACTCAGCCAAGGGGACGTATGTAGCGCTCCCCCGATTGATCGAGCGGTGGATTGCTCGATTGATTGATTGATTGATTGATTGACTGGCTGATTGATGGATGTATGGCTGGCTGGCTCATTGCATTGCTGAACGCCTGAAAGCATCAATTATATCATCGATTCATTGTCGAACGGACGAAGAGTGAGGTCGAAAGCACACCAATAAAATACATGGCGCTCCCCGGAAAGCCACACGATGACGGTTCTACATATACGACCAACTCAAAACGCACGATGGTTCAAGGACCGACGGTTCCAGGATGGCACTGACTGGTGAACCCGCACGGGAAGATGGCCGGCCATTCCGCTTGGAAGGCGCTCCACCATTTAGAGGGCCCAGCAGGGAGTCGGTCTGGTGAGTTGTCGAGGGAGGAAGGACCCACTGGCACCATGTGGTTCCGTGGCTTTTATTGGCGCCGACCACGACGACAGCGTGGCGAATGTTGGGTTGCCGTACGGCTGTTGTTTCGGGGGCACCGAGTGGTGGCACTGCCGCGTGGATACCGGCAGGTGAGATGCCCGGCAGCAGTGGTAACCCTGTTGTCAGGTGCTATGCGGTGCAGGCACCGCGGCTGCTGTGCGGCGCACGCGGGTGCAGAGGCCGCCATCGGAGGGGGGAAGTCTCCCTCCCCTCTCGATGTGGGTCAGGTGCTTGCACATCTCATCTGAGTCGCGCGCAGAACGCGCGTAACCAACAATTTCGTTTTCCCAGCCCGCGACATGTAATCAATGGATGACTTTCGGACGAGGAGTATACTGCTGTAGCCAGCCATAAACTCACCACCATTCCTCAGGGCCGTGAGTGGAAAGCTTTTGACGGCCCGCCGGAAAAGGGAAACAGGCAGCGACTTAAGAGGAAGAACCCTTTACGTAGCGACTTTTGATGGGGAAAAAAACGAGCTATCTACGGTGGTACACAACAAGAAGGACACACGGCCCCCCTACACGACACGTGGCCCGGACAACCACCCCCCCCCCCTCCCCCCTTTTTGCATAATGTGGGCGTAAAAGAAGCATCCTTCCTGTGGAGATATTGAACTAATAATGTAGACACCTTGTAGGGTTTGCTATATTATTTTCCCTCTTTCGCTAAAGTAATTATTACGGAGGACCATAGTAAATAGGACCAAATATTGTTAGTAAAAATAGGTAAATGTATAGGTTTTTGTGTGTACCATAGGTCCTATTAACTATGGTCCCCCGTAACAATTGTACCCACTCCCCACTATTATATACTTCGTATCTTAATAAAGCACGATTCCCCCTTCAGTTAGTCGTAGCGTACGTAGGGTAGTGAATATTCGTTTGTCAACAGCATTCTTACATGAAGGTTGGTTTGTATTTTCCTCCCCCTTTCGCTACATTAATTAATGCATTCTCCCCCTTTCGCTAAATTAATTGCATTGGTCTCCTCCTTTCGCTAAATAAATTTTATATATGTATATATATTAAAAAAAATAAAAAAAAACAACAGCTGTGAGCTCGAGGATTTCGTCGAAGCTCATCTTTGCTAGCTGAGTGTAATACTTCGACCGCGCGTACTTATATATGTAATATATCATGGGGTCTCTGTCTGTCCCGAACTATCTAGTTACTGCAGGTCACGAAAGGGGGATGGAGGGACGACATGTTGTTTCCGTGTTCTCCACACAAGGACTATTTTTTCGTCCACATTGTGTGCGAGGGGGAGGGGGGGGGGGAGGAGCCCGGCCACCTGTGAACATGTGAACAGGCAACAGCGCGGTCCCCTATTAGTAGACGCATGCTACGATAGAGGTGCACCATGTTTTTGCCTCATAAGGGTGGTCACTTGAGGAGCTCTATACCCCACTAAAAAAAAAAAAAACTGATTCGGGAGGAGAGCAAAGGCGCTATGCCCGACGAGCAATCCCAATGGCCTAACGAGGACAACGAAATTTTTATCAACACACAACAACAAAAAAAAAGGTGGAATTCCGACGATTTGGGGGGGTTAACCCTTTTAGGACTGCAGTCCCGTTAGGGCCCGTATTAACGAGTATAAAATAAATTCAATTTGGAAAAATAAAAATAAAAATTCGCTTTTCATTGGTCAACACACGCACCAGCACCAATTTTTATGCCCCAAGATCCTAATCTTTGGTGCTGGTGCGTGTGTTGACCAATGAAAAGCGGATTTGAATTAAAAAAAAATCCAAATTGAATTTTTTTCTTCTTCGTTAAAACGGGCCCTTATGGGGACAAACCACTCTAATTCTAAGTAATGTGTCCCCACGACAGGACTGCAGCTCTTAAAAGGGTTAAGGTGCCCTTAATAGGTACATTCAGAAAAAAATTCGGCCAAAAAAAGGTATACCATATACCTCTATACCTCTATCTATCGTGGCACGTGTCATCTCAACCATTTCGGAAAAAGAGCTTGAGCTTGCAACAACACAGCTGGCGGCGACGCGTCTTCTGGAGGGACGCACGGATGGACGGAGGGCCCTTATTACCCAGGAAAAGGTTTCTGCGTGGACCGGTTGCGTATGTGTGCGCCTGTGTGTAGCTGAGGACCCCGGAAATCCCGGTTCGATTTTTTTTTTTTTTCAAGAACCAAACATGTATATTATATTTTTTGTCAGATGTACATGTTGTATACCAGGTATATACCCGAAGCCATTTCGATGACCACCCAGGTCGCGAGTGCCATCCATGTAAGCTTGCGCCGAAGGGACCGCACTGCAGAGGTATACAGCAGTTGATCCTGCTACTGCTGCTGTTGCTGCTGCTGCGATAGCTACTACTGTTATGTTTTTTAGTGTTTTATCCTCATGCGGATGGGGATAAAAACACTTAAGCGCACCACACTTATATACTCCCTACACGGGAAAAGTATTTGCCGTGTGTCCATGTAAACTCTGTTGTTGTAGTACACAGCGACGGTTGTCAACAATACCGAGCGGTGCTCTTGCCGGGGCACCTGCTGCTATTGCTACTGCTGCTGCTGCTGCTGCTGTTGCTGCTGCTCCTGGTATCGAGCAGGAGAAAAAAAAAAACCCGGTGCAGCAGAGTAACAACAACGCCGGCAGCAAATAATGGCGATGTTCGTGCTACTGCTACTAACTATAAACGCTCCCACTCCTTCTTTTCATTCGTCCATTGTTTTTTTTTCTCTTTTAATGTTCAAGCTCAGCTTGTATCGTAGGAGAAGCTTTTTCCCCTCAGAGACCTTCTAGACAAGCTGTGTACAAAACTATGTGCCCCCCGTTCTTAGCAGGATGCAGCTCACCCTTTTCATGCGACTCGCCCAACACCTCACAGCGCTTCGCGCTTGGTGCAAGCAATGAATGGTTGTGGTGAAAACCCAACGTGCTCCGTCCCGGCATTGTAGGGATGCGACGGTCTATAGTCATACGACTAAGGCCATGCACGACATGAGTACACCCCCGCCGTGCCCCGGTACCAGCAGCCTTGTGGGAAGACCGTTGTAGCGGGTGTCCGAGGCATCTACATTCCTTGTGACCCCCCCCCCCCCCCCCCCCCCCCCCCGGCATCTACTTGCCTTCAAGTTATCGCGCATAGGGTTTTTGCTCATTCGGCATTTGTTCCCACTGCTCGTCAAATTTTTAGTCCGTGCGCATGTTTACAGTATATAGCATACCCCCACCCCACGCAGCAAACAGCCGCATTCGTCATCAAACGCGTCAACGAGGGGGCGCCCCACCTATAGCGCATAAACCATACAGGCAAAAAGTCCCTGTACAGGCGAATAACCGTGAACCGGTATATACTATAGATTACATACGTATACCTGGTATAGATGGGCAAATAACCATACAGGCTAATCCTACTACTACTACATGTAGTAGAATCATGGTAAATTGTGAAGCCCTGAAACCGTGTTCTGTCGGTGAATGAACAGGTGCGATGGTTCTCTCGGACATTATGTGGAACGCCACACGTTATTTTTCACACCTCGTTTTTGCTTCATTTTGTTTTTACTGCTCAATATCTTTGAGGTGCGGTGCCCCCAATCATAAAAGTAGAACTCCCGTACTCCTTTCCCTCTCTACCCCCTCCTACTGCCCTCCTACGGCCCCACCTTTCCTCCTCCCTCGGGTGCAAGCCGGCAAGAGTGCATTTATTTAGCAGGCTCTGGGGGTACCCGGGTACATACCCGACTATATACCCTGGGGTTTCCCGGGTACCTACCCGACTATATACTATGAGGTTACCCGGGTATCTACCCGGCTATATACTCTGAAGGTACCCGGGTACATACCTGACTATATACTCTGGAGGTACCCGGCTAACCTACCCGACCATATCCTTTTGGAATACCCGGGTACATACCCGACTATAACTCTGGGGTTACCCGGGTACTTATCCGACCATATGCTATGTGGATACCCAGGTACATACCCGACTATATACTCTGGGGTAATCCGGGTACATATCCGACCATATACTATGTGGGTACCCGGGTACATACCCGACTACATACTCTGGGTTTATCCGGGTACATATCCGACCATATACTATGTGGGTACCCGGGTACATACCCGACTATATATTCTGGGGTTGGTACATATCCGACCATATAGTATGTGGGTACCCGGGTACATACTCGACTATATATTCTGGGGTTATCCGGGTACATATCCGACCATATACTATGTGGGTACCCGGGTACATACCCGACTATATACTCTGGAGTTACCCGTGTACATATCCGACCATATACAATGTGGGTACCCGGGTATATACCCGACTATATACTCTGGGGTTATCATGGCACATATACGACCATATACTATGTGGGTACCCGGGTACATATCCGACTATATACCCGACTATATACTCTGGGGTTATCCGGGTACATATACGACCATATACTATGTGGGTACCCGGGTACATACCCGACAATATACTACGGGGGTACCCGGGTACATACCCGATTATATACCTCTGCGGGTACCGGGGTATATACTGGAGTATGTATGAAATAACCAGGTTTACTGAAATACCCCGGGCACCTCAGATGTACCCTACTATGCAAACCCTTGCAAGCCAGGTATGTCTCTCTATTTCTCTATCGCTCTATGATTCCCCGCTTGTTCCCAATGTACTATTCATTCGCAGTAGAGTCTCCCCGCCCCCCCTGCTGGTGATGCGTTGCCAATCAGAATCCCTGCCAACTGAGACAACCCAACGGCTATACAAACCCTACTCCGAGCGTCGAACGGTTATTGAACACCTGTACGAGTAGTTGTAAAGAGAACGCTAAAAACCCTTGCGCTCGTCAACAGACTTTTTCATTATGTTTTTTTTTCCAGTTATTCTCAAGTGTTTTTTTTTTCTTCTTTTCTTTTTCGCCTCCACCATTCCCGTCACTTGGGAACTCCCCCCTGCGCCTTTTACACGGGGGGGGGGGTGACGATATTGCCAAGCAGGGCGGTCGTTTAATAAAAGAACTCGAGACGCTCGCGCACTTAACTCGCCCTCGACACTTACCTCGCTCGCGCACTAAAGCGACCGAGAATTTGATAAAAATATGCAAAAACAAAATTGGCGACCATGGATTTTAGATGTGGATGCCGCTCGTACGTAAAACACGCCAGTCTGCTCTTAGATATAAGGAACATTGAGATGACCACAACAGGTCAAAGTGCACCTTGTATTTCCGATCAGGCTGATATTTGCGACAACCAAACCCCACCAGCCCCCCCCTGCTTGGCCCACGCCGAGGCGACTTCTATTAATAAGTAGTAATAGACTCTTCCAGGTTTCGAAACACCTGTTTCCCTCAAAAGCACCCCAAAACCCCCCGCCCCCCCCCCCGTTTCCGTCATGTACAGTAGCAGCTTACGAATAGTTGGGAGAGCAAGAGAAAAATAGCAAAATCCATCCCTCACGTCCATCTTCCGTGTTGGGGAGCGTTTGATGACTCTTAAATAAAACGCGGGGAAAAAATGTTCATCCCAGCCGGCCACGAAAATCTGGCTCTACACTCGTAGCTGGGAGTTGAAAGTAGTTTTCTGTTTCCAAAACACACATCAATCAAATATATGTACGGGTATACTACTGTATATGTCCAAAATAGTAGGTCCGTTTGGGTATTCATATAAATACCTAAAGGTTGCTTATATTTCCGATCATGTACGTAGTCGCTACCTCGCCTGGCTCGGTTCTCTCTCTGGCTCTCTCTTTCTCTCTTCCCTCCCCCCCTTCCGCGACACACAGTAATCATCCCTCTCCGCCCGAACACCCTGACCCCCCCCGCCCTCGACCTCGGCCCCTGTGTCCCAGCGGTTGCCGTCGAGCGTCCCCTGCTGCTCGCACAGCCAACATCTCTTCTCGAACTCTCGTCCCCCCCTTGAAAACCCAACGTGCTCCGTCCCGGCATTTTAGGGATGCGAGGGTCTATGGTCATACGACTACGGCCGTGCACGATATGAGTACACCCCCTCGCCCCTTCTCCACCCATCTACGCCCTCCTCGTCCTATCCCCGTCCTCCCTACATATATACAAACCCGCATACGTATACATATAAAGCAAGCGGTTTTCTGCAAACAATCTACAAAAACGGCAAGAAACCACCCACCATATTACCCCCAGGTTTCATAGTATGGTTTCAAAACAAAAGGCGTTCACGGGGGAGGGGGGGAGGGGGTACTCATGCCCGTGGGGGCGGGGAGAGGAAGGAACTCATTGAGCTCTTACCTCTGGCAAGCTTAATCTCTATTGTACGTCGAGCAAAAAAAACAAACACGGTTCGAACTTCATACTTGTATACCTATATATGTAATATAAAAGGTACGCGCATACGCCTCAAGAGTTAGTGCAAACCCCAGAGCCTCCGACATTAAAAAAAAACGCGGCGCGTTTATCTTGGAACTCCCCCGTCCTTCGAGAGTTAAGAGAGGGGGCCCCGGCGACGCAACCCCCACGCTGCGTGTGGGCGCGCGGCGCTGGAAACCCAATACCCGTATATAATAAATAAGTTCCTTTTTTCCCCCGTCTTAGTTTTTTTTTTCTTCTAATGTGTATCGGGTAGACCATTTCTGGACGGAAAAATCTGAGGGCCTTTTTGGTATTCTATGAAGACCAAGTTACGGTCCTTAATTTTTCGCCCAGCAGAGCGGTATATACCACCACCGCCCTGGATATATAATATATATATCATATATTACATAGTATATATATATGTATTATGTAACGAACAAATACTCTCGAAATCATCACCGACCGACTTTGATTGTAGGAACGACGCGGAGTATGTACGCGAAAAAAAAAACGAGTAAAAAAAAAA
>MEHQ01000086.1:299701-313080 GCA_008828725.1 Saccharina japonica | reverse complement strand
ACCCCCCTCCCATCCCTTCCTCGTAAAATGTCTATATATAAACAAAATCACATTTACATTTTGCCGCTTGCACACGGCAAACGCGACCGCCCGCTTAATACGTTCCCCTCTTGCGGATAACGCCTGCCTCTCTCGTGCAAACCAGCGTCTAATAATACAAGTAACGACCCCCGAGAGAGAGCATCCAGAGCTTGACCTGGTCTTGACCCTGACAACAAAAAAAAAAAAAAAAAAACACACACACACACACACACACACACACACACACACACACACACACTTACTTAGTACCAGGTAGGCGTTTTGTCACAAGAGGAAGACTTTTCTTCCAAAAAAAACAAAAAAATGTACACGGCGGTGGCATGGCAGCTTGACACCGCGCGCCAACCCCCCCCCCCCCCCCCCCCAACCCCCGTTTACATTTCCCCGGCCTCCATGCGCTAGACGCTTTCTGGAAACCCGCCGGGAAAAAAAAACGTACGCGGTGGCAACATTCTGTTCTCATTCTTGAGTATGTTACAAAAGTTGACCCCGCGCCAATTGCGATTCGACCTCCGCTCCCTCCCGCTCCCGCCCCCCCCAACCCTGCCGTGGTGGTACATTTCCCCTACGAACCTCCCGCGCGCCAGGCGTTGTCTGGAAAACCCGCGGGTGCTGTAGTGCCCCCCCCCCCCCCTTTCCCCTCTGCCGTCGCGGTCGAACACACTTTTTAAGGGAGTTTATTTCCCAGCAGTGTCACGGGACCAATGCTTAACAGGGGGTATATAGTAACTTCCGGGTTGGCATGTGGTAGTGGTGGTGGCGGCGGTTGACGGTAGCAGCAGGAGCATACATACCGGTATTGTTTAGAGCTATACACTGCCGGGTTGGCATATGGTAGTGGTGGTGGCGGCGGTTGACGGTAGCAGTAGGAGCATACATACCGGTGCTGTTTAGAGGTACTGCCGGGTTGGCATTTGGTAGTGGTGGTGGCGGCGGTTGACGGTAGCAGCAGGAGCATACATACCGGTATCGTTTAGAGGTACTGCCGGGTTGGCATTTGGTAGTGGTGGCGGCGGTTGACGGTAGCAGCAGAAGCATACATACTGGTATTGGTTTAGAGGTACTGCCGGGTTGGCATTTGGTAGTGGTGGTGGCGGCGGTTGACGGTAGCAGCAGGAGCATACATGCCGGTGTTGTTTAGAGGTACTGCCGGGTTGGCATCTGGTAGTGGTGGCGGCGGTTGACGGTAGCAGCAGGAGCATACACACCGGTACTGTTCAGAGGTATTGCCGGGTTGGCATCTGGTAGTGGCGGCGACGGTTGGAAGCCGCGGCGGTAGTAGCCGGAGCGGTAGCAGTACCAGTAGCGCTGGCGTAAGCGTTAGCATAGGTGCCAGCATAAGCCGAAGGGTAAGGGGAACCAGCAGCAGTTTTCGCAGACGACGGCGATGACGACGACGACGACGCTCGGCCCCTCCCCAACGACGCGTTGCGAGCCTGATCCACGGCCCTCATCTGGTGCAGCTGCTCCCTAGACCACCAGACCTCTCTAGTCTCGCTGGAAAAGTATAAACATATTTGGTGACGTTTTTGCACCGGGGGGGAGGGGGGGGGGGGTTGCCGGGGGGGATGGTAAGTTGGGTTTGCGGTTCGGGATGAGGGTGGGGGTTGGGGTGGAGGTTGGGTAGGGGAGAGAACACAAGGATGGGGTTCGAGAAGACATGGGTGCGTGCACCGGCGGTGGGTCGGCGGGGATAAAGTTACACGACGGTGTGGCAAGTAAATCGCCGTGGCAGCCTGCTGTCCACTTCGGAGTGTTTTAAGTATTCTCGTCGAAAACTGCACCCCCATTATGGATACAAAGTACTTAAAAAGGATCTTAAAAGAGTTGGCTCAATTCCGTATGTTAAGGTGATCCAGTTTGTTCACACGACGGACAGATCACGAACTACAACAATAGCAGCAAAGATAATAATAATAATAATAATAATAATAATAATAATAATAGTAATCGTAATAATAATAATAATAATAATAATAGCAGCAGCAGCAGTATTACGATTTTTTTTTTGCCCATCCCATTTATTATCTCCGCACTTCCGTCTTCCTCCCTCCCTACTCGTAGTCGTAACTCAGATCCGGGGTCACAAAGTAGGCTCCTCTCCCTCCTCTCCCACTACGGTTCTTGCCTTGATTTTTATCGCGCAGAGGGTTCAGCCTTCGCAACGCTCGTCGATTTTCATCGAATTTTGCCAACTCACGCTCTCGCGCTTTCCGCTATTATTCAAGATATTTTTTGCAAGAAAAAAGTCTCTACGAGCATGCACTCGGCGGGGCTTGAACTCGCGATCTCGACGCTAACAGGCTTCGTGGTTACCTGCTAGCCCACCGGGGCGACCGGCTTAACTAGTAAATAGGACCTACGGTATACACAAGAATCTATACATTTCCCTATTTTCAGCAACAATAATTGGTCCTAATTACTATGGTCCCCCGTAATGGTGTATCATATCTGCAGATCCTATAACCTGCCGTTAGGAGATTACGTGCACCCGGATCTTCCGCAAAGTACAACAGATCCAACCCAGCAGGAAACATGCCGTACAATACATCATGGTGATTACAGGGCTCACACCCTGTACGTATTGCGGGTGGGTAAAGTAAACAGGACCAAATGTTGTTAGTAAAAATAGGTAAATATATATATATATATTTGTGTGTGCACCAGGTCCTATTTACTATGCCCCCCTGTAATATGTGCTGGAGACACGGATTTCTAAGGTAGAGATGTGCACCGCCGTTTTGTTTCTGAGGTTCCTCACTTAGGGCCCGTTTTAACGAAGAAGAAAAAAAATCAATTTGGAAAAAAATATATTCAAATCCGCTTTTCATTGGTCAACACACGCACCAGCACCAAAGATTAGGCATAAGATTTGGTGCTGGTGCGTGTGTTGACCAATGAAAAGCGTATTTGAATTTTATTTTTTCCAAATTGAATTTATTTCATACTCGTTAAAACGGGCCCTTATTGAGGAGCTCTATACTAAAACTATTACGGAGGACCATAGTAAATAGGACCAAATATTGTTAGTAAAAATAGGTAAATAGGTATATTTTTGTGTGTGCAGCAGGTCCTATTTACTAGTATTTACTAAGGTCCCCCGTAATAGACCAAAAAGTGATTTTGAGCAAACTGAAAAGTGCAAACCAAAATGAACAATCCCATTCTTCATGGCCCACGTACTAGGACCTGCTGCACACACAAAAATATACATATTTACCTATTTAAATAGGACCAAATATTGTTAGTAAAAATAGGTAAATATGTATATTTTTGTGTCACACAAAAATATACATATTAATATTGTTACTGTAGTAAAAATAGGTAAATATGTATATCAAAAATATACATATTTACCTATTTTTACTAACAATATTTGGTCACACAAAAATATACATATTTACCTATTTTTACTAACAATATTTGGTCACACAAAAATATACATATTTACCTATTTTTACTAACAATATTTGGTCACACAAAAATATACATATTTACCTATTTTTACTAACAATATTTGGTCACACAAAAATATACATATTTACCTATTTTTACTAACAATATTTGGTCCTATTTTTTTTTGTGTGTGCAGCAGGTCCTATTTACTAGTATTTACTATGGCCCTTGCCCGTAATAGACCAAAAAGTGATTTTGAGCAAACTGAAAAGTGCAAACCAAAATGAACAATCCCATTCTTCATGGCCCACGTACGAAGGTGTACAAAAGATTCACAAGGCAAAACAAAACGGTATTCCAACGATTTGGGTTAAGGAGCGAAAAAAAAAACATTTTTAGCCAAAACGTGCCGTACGAAGCATGTCTCTGTCGTAGCACAGGCGTCTGGATCCTATATATACAGATCAGGGTTGTTATCTTCCCTGAAATATCTTTAGGTGTATCATACCTGGTATATATATTAAAAAATTAAAAAAAACAACAGCTGTGAGCTCGAGGATTTCGTCGAAACTCATCTTTGCTAGCTGAGTGTAATATATATAGCAAGAAGCGAGAATCAATGGTTTTCTCAATAGGCGTGAACTTATCAGGAGGAACACGCGCGACTATACGCGTACTGCTGCTGCTGCTGCTGTTACACCAGGGATGCATACAATATTATACTCTGAATGCACTCTGAAGTGCTATATATACGAGTACGATCTTTCGCGTTTTTCGTAGTTTCATTTGTGATTGGCCTGCCATGCCCACATGTCCACCCTGATGGTTTTCGATCGAGTCGGTCGTTTTTTTTTACCGCTGACATATGACGAGTACGCAGTATATACGCATATATGTACATACATATATACTCCTGTGTATGCATGTACCTGGTATGCAGCAGTACAACAAGAGCAGTATAAACACCAACAACAACAACAAAAACTGAACTTTCACTTTTCATACCGCGAGCAAATATTCCCGGTAACACATCACTGGTATGATATCAGAAAACAAACACAAAATAATACCAGTACAGAACACAAGCAAGGGGAACGAGCCAGAACAAACAATGGAACAACCCCCCCCCCGCCCTAAAAAAAGGAGTTGCACTCTGTCTCCCTCCCCTGTGCATGATGAATGACGCGATCGGAGTCATCGATTCCCCCCCCGACCTTATCAGCCAAATTTCACAAAGTTCACAATTTTCGCAAATTCGACCAATTCGACACTTCTGAGTGGGCAGAGCATCGACTCATCGACCACTACAGCCCATACCTGCCTGGGTAGCTGGCTGGCTATGCTTTTGACGGGTGTGACACGTGTGACAAGACGAAAAATAAGTGACGAGATGGACTCTTGGAGCGTTCTGGGAGCTGACGAGGCTTACGTCATTCGAACAACAAAAAGTCGGAACCAAAACACACATGTGTTACAAAAAATATACACATACAAAAACAAAAACAAAAAACACGTGCGTACGCGTGTGCCGTGTGTTGTGTTCCGTTCACTTTCAAGATTGGTGGGATCGTATCAGAAGGGCCAGTGCTCTACGCACGATCGAGGTTTGTTACGCAGTACGGAGAACCATACGTAGTAGATAGGACCAAATATTGAATATTGTTGGTAAAAATAGGTAGTAAATATATACCTGGTACCTGGTAGGCTTCTGTATGTACCGTACTCGTACGAGGTAGGTCCTATTAACTACCAGGTATGATGGCCCCCCATGGCCCTCTCACAAGAAACCATTTCGTACTCGGGCTCAGGCTAAAACTTTCTCGTCATGGGCGCGCGCGAAAAAGCACACCTTCTTATGTTGCCCTTTTTCATTTGGTCCTTTTGAGAAGCCGCTATCCCTACTATATATATCACGGAGGACCAAAGTTAACAGCACCTACGTACGGTACACACAAAAACCTGCCAGGTACGTACACATTTTCCTATTTTTTCTCGTAGCAATATATGGTCCCCTATTTACCTACGTTGCACACAAAAACCTACCATTTTTTCGGGCTGACTTTTTTTTGTGGGGTTATTTTCTTATGAGCGGGGGGGGGCGGTACATTGCTGCTGTATATATATAGCACATTTTTGACATTTTTGTCTGGCTGACGGCGCTCCTGTGAACAGAGGTGTTAAGGACCAATCACCCACCCAAGCTAAGCCTTATGGCAATAGAGTAGAACTTCGTACTCAAAACCATTGGAACCTTACTGCTCTTAACAAGTACCGCACTTGAAGAGGAACACATACATACATCTGACGCTATTTCCAAGCAATTTTCCCTCAAATGAAGTTAACCCCTTAAGAACCGGACCCACGATCTCGGCCACAAACTACTTGGAATTAGTGTGGGATAAGTTTTGCCTTTCTGGATGGGTCAAGGAAGGAAGGGGCAAGGACGGCAAATCAAGTGGAGTAAGATACCAGGCACGTATATATGCATATGTACCAGGTACCTGGTGCAAAACAGCAGTACGAGGGTACAAACAAGAAAGGGGGATAGACTCGTATATACTACAGGCGTATATATCGCAAATACAGGTATAAGTAAGTATGTACAATATATACATGTACCTGGTATATACGTCGTAGTCTAAATGTTAATGTTTCCTTTGTTGTTGTTTTTCATTTCCCATGTTTTTCCTTCTGGAAATGTTCCTGAGTGATCAACGTTGAAACTCTCATCCACTCATCCTGCACATGGTCGGAACACAATAATCTGTATGTTACTCGTACATTCTTTCGGAGTGCTGAGTGATCAATATTGAACCTCATGAAGCACGTTTATTGTCAGACGGTAAGAATAATAATACTACAAGCACCAATTTGTTGTTGTAAAAGCACACACCAAAAAGAAAATTATGAGAACTCCTAACAAAAACACTACGCACGAACACAAACGCGTAAATTTGTATATTAGTCAGGGAGAAATTCGTCCAATCAATGTCTAAATGTGACCATATACAATACTGGTATATACCATATTGTTTCCAACGGATTTACTACGGACGTACGTAGCCCCAACGGTAATATTTCGTCCGTGCTATCTACAAAAGTAGTAGGGGCGGGTATAAGTCATGCCTTGGCTCTTGGCTGCACTTGACGGCTGGCGATTAGTACCTATTACGAGTCTAGCGGAAAGCGCGAGAGCGTGAGGTAGCATAATTCGATGAAAATCGACGAGCGTTGGGACTGCTGAACCCTCTGCGCGATAAAAATCAAGGCACGAACCGTAGTGGGGAGGAGGGAGAGGAGCCTGCTTTGTGACCCCGCATCTGAGTTACGACTATGGAGGGAGATGGACAGAAGTGCCAAAATAATAAATGGAAAACCCCGCCGGCTGGGAAGCAATAATTTATGTTGTTTTCGTAGACGGCGGACACCTACCAGGTATATAACACACATAGGTATGATTACATAGGTAGGTTGTTCGTGGTATGGGGGGGTACAATTAATTAATTTAGCGAAAGAGGGAAAAGAATGATACATCCCATACTCACTTGTTGATGCAACCCGTCTGTGGTACTCATTCATAAATAGTACCCGCCGTTTTTTTCTTGAATCTATCCTTAGATAAACATGATTACATAGGTAGGTTGTTCGTGGTATGGGGGGGGTACAATTAAGTAATTTAGCGAAAGAGGGAAAAGAATACCACTGCTGTGTAGGAAAAAAAATATCGAAAGGCTATCATACGATAGAGGTAACATTTTTTGGCCAAATTTTGTTTTCCTGATGACGGGGCTCCTTAAGGGCCCGAATTAACGAGTATAAAATGAATTCAATTTGGAAAAAATAAAATTCAAATTCGCTTTTCATTGGTAAACACACGCACCAGCACCAAACATTATACCCCAAGATCCTAATATTTGGTGCTGGTGCGTGTGTTGACCAATGAAAAGCGGATTTGAATATTTTTTTTTCCAAATTGTTTTTTTTCTTCTTCGTTGAAACGGGCCCTAATAACCCAAAATCGTCAGAATTCCCTATTTGTGTTGCCGATTTTTTGGTTGTCTAGATATAGGCCATGGGATTGGCCCTCGGCCAGCGCTTTTGTTTCCTCCAAAATCAGCTTTTGACTCGGTGTTAGTATAGAGCTCCTCAAGTGACCAAACACCCTCAGAAGGCAAAACCTTACTGTCCAGCAGGGTGCACCAGTCGCGGCGTTTTTTCAAAAGTGCGGCGTCTTTTAAAAGTCGAGAGGGAGGTGCTGCTGCTGCTGCTGCTGCTGCTGCTGCTGCTGCTGCTGTTATTGCGTTGTTGCTGCTGTTGCCTTGCGAGTCGCGGCGTTTTTTCAAAAGTGCGGCGTCTTTTAAAAGTCGAGAGGGAGGTGCTGCTGCTGCTGCTGCTGCTGCTGCTGCCGGCGGCTCTAGCGAGCTGAAGGGGCAACACGGCGAGACCCACAGCCTCGATCCGTTCCCCCATCTGTTCCGACGTGCGTGACGAGGCTGCATCATCGTCGGGGGGGGGGAGGGGGACTCTTGGGAACGCTGAGTGACAAAAACGACAACATGCATGCAGGAATGCTCCGTGGACTGCTTACTCTGCTGCTGGTCTGCTGGTGCACTTGGTGCGCGCGAACGGACCTTTGAGAAAAGTGACCTCACAGTAAAGAAAAAAAATCGAGGTCAATATTGTAGTTGGAAAGTTCTTCGCTCGTACATATTCCACTCGTATATTATCGTTAATTTGTTCCCCGACAGTGTATCGTCGTATATATTATATACCTGGTATACAGTATACCTGGTATATAGTATAGGTCGTATATATATATTTATATGTATACATATCCCATTTCGACTCGAATCGAATTCTTCCAAATGATACCGTGTGCGAGTTGCAACAACCCAAAAATAAAAATGGTCTGCTGCGATTTTGCAACAAAACCATGAACATAACACTATATTCAACGCGTGCAGCCTGTGGGTACATGCTGCGTGTGGCACAGGCATTCGCATTTGCATGGCAGCAACATCAACATATGTAATTAATATATTATGTGTACATATCACGCCAGTGTGTGTACATGTGTACATGCATATAAATACCAGGTACCAGGTACACGCGGGCCTACGATTTAAGAGAGAGGTGCCAGGCCTACTATATAGACAAATATTTTATTAGGAATCGGGAACCGATACAAGAATAATCTGTAGTTTGTTGTTCTAGACAGAATTCGGCGTTATGGTTAATATTCTTTGGCTGAGTACAAAGTACTATATACCGTTACTTACGTACTATATACAAATAAATAACAGTAGACTTCTCTTAGACCGGCATTCCTCTTAAACCGGAATGGGTACCAGGTTTACTCTATTCCTCTAGTATGCTATAGCTTTCGTTTGCCCGCGCCAAGCCGTTTGACCTCTCTTTAAATCGTACCCCCCCCCCTCTGTACCCGGTAGAACTCAATGAAAACGAGCTCTCCATCAATGGGTGGGCTCGAACCCTCTCAAACCGTACCGCTCACCCTTCATGCGACTCACCCAACACCTCACGTTTCGCTTCGCGCTTGGTACTAGCAATCAAATGTCTGCCAGGTCGGTGAAAACCCGACATGCTCCGTCCCGGCATTGTAGGGATGCGAGGGACTTAAGGTCATACGACTACAGCCATGCATGAAAGTGAAGTATACCCCCCTGTGAAGAGGTGACCGAGTAGAGACGATGATAGAAGGGAATGGAAGACGCTGGAATCGTTGCTTGAGCTTGTAAGCAAGCTTCTTCGATATGGAAAGACCTCTTGTTATTATTAGCCTCTGTAGATGTAGACTAGGTGAGAGACAAGCCTGGATGACGAGGGCCAGAATGAGAAGTGAGAGAGGTAGGCGAGAGTTTGCTATCTCAGATCATCGCGCTCTCTCTCTAATAACCCCGCTAGTCGGATCATTACGATACTCTTACCGCTAAAAGCCCGTTACTCGAATAGCTACAGCAGCCCATGGAACTTTCCTATGGTGTTTAGCCATTCTGAAGAAACATCTATTCTGTCCAAGGGATAATACCAGATCCTATCCAAGGGGTAATATCGTTCCTATGTTATTCTAAGCGCTACTCCTACGAGCTATCTTATCCATAGGAATATTCTAGTGCTTAGAACCTTCCTATGGACTTATAAGCCTCTGTGCTACTGTCTATCTGATCTACCCAAGGAAACTTCTGTATACGAGAACAATCTTAGCGCCACTAGGCTTTTCACCTGTATGATATTCTATCAACCAAATCTATAGCCGTAAGGACACCACATCACATTAGCCCACCCTGAATAGTCGTATATGCAGACCACACGATGGTCAATGGATGATAACAAAGTTCATCCTAAAAGACCGAGAGAGGGGGGTCGAAGATGCGGCTATTCAAACAATCAAAATGAGGCTATAGATTCTCCCACATCTCCTCGACCGTGCGGAACGGGTCGGGAGTGGTCATTAGACGACCGGGGTACAAGGTCGGCATAAGTGAAGGGTATTGGCGGCTCACCACGCCGCGTGCCACCTCGATTACCATAGCATCGCTGGGCTTGAAGGTTCTTTCAGTTCCCTGTACGATGGTTACGCGCTGTTTGAAGGCGCGGAAGAACCGACCGAACTCGGCGCGGGAACGACAACACCGAGTTCGGTCGGTTCCTCCGCGCCTTCAAACAGCGCGTAACCATCGTACAGGGAACTGAAAGAACCTTCAAGCCCAGCGATGCCATGGTAATCGAGGTGGCACGCGGCGTGGTGAGCCGCTAATACCCTTCACTTATGCCGACCTTGTACCCCGGTCGTCTAATGACCACTCCCGACCCGTTCCGCACGGTCGAGGAGATGTGGGCGGCGTTTGAGGTGCTCGCCACCAACAAGACCCCGGCGGTCAACGGATCACGGTTCCAAGCCGTTTCCTCTGGTGGTCACACCACCTACACCTCTTCGCCGACAACTCCCGCCCCTAATGCTCTACTTCGTACCAGGTACTTGGGCTACATATACATATCGGCGCTAGTGCGACTCTGTACTACCTACGCGCGGGGAAGCCACTGCCTACAGCACTAAGGAAAGCAATGCATGTTGCCTCGCTCACTCGTGTTGTGCTTGTTGGCTACATGCTACTTTGCTCAACGAAGCTGAAAAGATACTGAAGGCACAAATGAAATTACTTACTTCTAATTAACCCTTGTCTGAATGGGAAACAAAAACAGAGGGGAAAAAAAAAATCTCACATAGGGAAGAGAAGTGGAGGTGCTCCAAGCTCAGCGGTCCTGCCGTCGATGTCAGGTGATGCCATGGTAATCGAGGTGGCACGCGGCGTGGTGAGCCGCCAATACCCTTCACTTATGCCGACCTTGTACCCCGGTCGTCTACTGACCACTCCCGACCCGTTCCGCACGGTCGAGGAGATGTGGGAGAATCTATAGCCTCATTTTGATTGTTTTGAATAGCCGCATCTTCGACCCCCCTCTCTCGGTCTTTTAGGAGACCGGATGAACTTTGTTATCATCCATTGACCATCGTGTGGTCTGCATATACGACTATTCAGGGTGGGCTAATGTGATGTGGTGTCCTTACGGCTATAGATTGGTTGATAGAATATCATAAAGGTGAAAAGCCTAGTGGCGCTAAGATTGTTCTCGTATACAGAAGTTTCCTGGGGTAGATCAGATAAGACAGTAGCACAGAGGCTTATAAGTCCATAGGAAGGTTCTACGATTGTTCTCGTATACAGAAGTTTCCTTGGGTAGATCAGATAGACAGTAGCACAGAGACCTTCCTATGGACTTATAAGCCTCTGTGCTACTGTCTATCTGATCTACCCAAGGAAACTAGAACCTTCCTATGGACTTATATTATAAGCCTCTGTGCTACTGTCTATCTGATCTATCCAAGGAAACTTCTGTATACGAGAACAATCTTAGCGCCACTAGGCTTTTCACCTGTATGATATTCTATCAACCAATCTATAGCCGTAAGGACACCACATCACACCCCCCTGTATCAGGTAGAACTCAATGAAAATGAGTTCTCCATCAATGGGTGGGCTCGAAGTCTCTTAAACCGTACCCCCCCCCTCTGTACCCGGTAGAACTCAATGAGAATGAGCTCTCCCAACAATGGGCGGGCGGTCTCCGGTACGAGAGACTACAGAATACAAAATACAGAATATAGAATACATAATACAGAATACATAGTACAGAATACAGAATATAGAATACATGATATAGAATACATAATACATAATACATAACGTCAGGCACAGGCACAGGCACAGAAAAAGAACTGCACGGACCACGTTCCGGGGGGCAATCCTTGGGAACAGGCATAGGACTCGCCCGAAATGCAGGACGGACGGAGTATGGAGCGAGTTTCGTGACAGGCGCCTGTCTATCTGTCTGATTGGTCGTCGAGTATGGAGTGAGTTTCGTGAAAGGCGCCTGTCTGTCTGATCGGTCGTCGAGGCTGGCCAATCGGCTGCCGTTTCGTCTTGGGAAAAATGCCACCGAATCAGGCGGCGGAGCCGCGTGGCTGCCCCTGCCGACCCCCGTGCCCCCGAAAGGGTTTCGTAGGGATATAGCGTTACTGGGTTAGGGTTGGGGTTAGGGTTAGGATTGGTTTGTGCCTACGTGCAAGATTGAAATTGACCACAGGTTACTGCTGTCCTTCGCGAAATTCGTTGCGCCCCCCGTCCTGCATTTAGGGCCCGTATTAACGAAGAAGAAAAAAAATCAATTTGGAAAAAAAATCAAATCCACTTTTCATTGGTCAACACACGCACCAGCACCAAAGATTAGGATCTTGGGGCATAATATTTGGTGCTGGTGCGTGTGTTGACCAATGAAAAGCGAATTTGAATTTTATTTTTTCCAAATATAATTTATTTTATACTCGTTAATTCGGGCCCTTAGGGCGAGCCTGCTGGAAATAATGGAAGAGTACAAATCGACTTTTTTTTTGCAGTATTGTTATAATAATGAAGAGAACAATTGACATATTTTTGCAGTGTTATTATTAACAGCAGTGAAAAGCATTTAGGGCGAGCCTGCCGGAAATAACAAGTAGTGCAATTGACTTATGCAGTGTCTTTATTATCAGCAGTGAAAAAAGGAGCGATCAGCTCTATTTCTACCCTCCTTCCAGAGCTGCATCGTCGATTTCGACGATATATTACTTAAAGTTAGAGTGGGTATACTTTTTGCAGGTTGGCTAAAGTTAGAGGCCAATAATGATAACAAAAATATTTCGGGGAATGTTTAGGAGTGATCAACGTTGAACCTCATGTGCTGCATATCGTCTCCTAAAAACACTGTCCCGGAATATAAGAACCGTTTTTATTGAATATTAATGTGTAAAAGGTGATTATATTCCGGGACAGAGTGGTGTGTGGTTTTCTTCTTTGGGAGTGCTTATGAGTGATCAATGTTGAAGGTTCATGCTACACACTGACTGTCGGATGTACACTGACTGTCGGATGGCGAGCATAATCATAATAATATCAATTACGTAAGTGATTGTTTTTACCACAGAACACAGAACTACTCTGTTATCTCTCTAGGATGGAAGAATCGGCACGGACACTGCTGGGTATGCTGGATGTCGACGGGTAGAAAATACGGTTTAATGTGAAGAACACACACATTAATGTATACTGTTGTATATAGCTCGAACCATTAACCAATTGATTTCACCCACCCACCCACGCACCCACCCACCCAACCACCCAACCACCGTCTTTGAGCACGAGCACCAACCTCTCCATGGCCCCAGGAAAGCGACGGTCGATAGGCTCCCGAAACGTCTTGGCCCAGACCGACTTGCAGTCCAGAGGCGAAGCCTGGGGCACACACACAAAACGTCCAACAAAATATAGCATCTAGATTAGATCAAATCAGCTCGGTGGCGACAGTGGCGGTAGCGGACTACA
>MEHQ01000086.1:275534-298990 GCA_008828725.1 Saccharina japonica | reverse complement strand
AAGGTAAGGAAGGTAAGGAAGGTAAGGAAGGTAAGGAGCATTGGCATGTACAAAACGTTTCAGCCAAAAAAAGGTATACCTTGCTACCTCTGCCTCTATCGTAGTACGCGTCTTGTGAATAGTCGCGAAAGCCTGCCTGTCGCTCACAGCTCTAGCAAATGGACTATTTACGGGGGGCCATAGTAATCAGGACTCATTACATACACTAAAACCTACATATTCCAGTATTTTTACTAAGCGTATTTGGTCCTGATTACCATGGTCCCCCGTGATATATAGTAGCCCCAAAAGGCACCAAGGGTAAAATGACGTTGTACCGCCGTACGCACGTACGTAGCGGAATCCGACGCAAGTCGACGAGGGAAGAAAGTGCTGAATCTTCTCGCGATAAAAATACAAGGCAAGTACCGTAGTGGGGAGGAGGGAGAAGCCTACTTTGTGACCCCGGATCTGAGTTACGACTAAAGAGGGAGAGAGAAAAGAAGGGCGAAGATAATAAATGGGATGGACAAAAAAAAAAAAAAAAAAACGTACGAGAAGAAATCATCCTGCTCTGTGACCTTGGGGGAGAGAAACAAAAGCACGATGCAAATATTTTCATGTATGGACCTGGTCAGGTATGTTATGTATGATGTGTTGTTCCGCCGTTGTCCTTCGTGCATATGGCATATGTACCGCTCGGGGCGGAAATATAAGGGCCGTTGGGTCTTTATATTAATGAACAACTGGGCCTTATATACTTAACGCTCCAAGAGTGGGTACACATTTAGGCATGTATGATACCATACCGAAAGTACAGAGATATGCAATAAGTAGAGGACCCTATAAGGTTAAAACCCTTTCAGAAGTGCAAACGTATCCCACACTAATTACAAGTAGTTTGGCCTTATACTTAACACGCCTTAGAGTGGTACATACCTGGTACACATTTACGCATGTATGATACCATACCGAAAGTACAGAGATATGCAATTAGTAGAGGACCCTATAAGGTTAAAACCCTTTCAGAAGTGCAAACGTATCCTACACTAATTCCAAGTTGTTTGTCCCCCAAAAAGGTGGGACCGGTTCTTAAGGGGTTAAAGCTAAAGCTAAAGGGGCGGGAAGAGGTTGTTGCGCCCGCTCACCCCCCCCCCTCCATCCCCTCTCTCTCTTCCCTCTACCCCTCGCGAATTTTGAATTTTATGACACGCACGTGTGTTTTCCGTTCGTGCTTCGGACTCAAAAACGCCCCCCCCCCCGCTATCATATCACGGGTGGGCTTATGTGGTAAGAAGAGCAATCAGAGCCCAGGATGGACCCAAAAACTACATGTATACTCAAGTATGCCCCTATGTTTATATGTAAACGATATTTCGATTACTACTCGTAATAGAGCATGTTCCCGCGTAACACTGACGAAAACTCATGTGTTATTTTTTCAAGGGTGTGTTTGATAAGTCAGTGGTAAGCCAGGGCAAAGTTATATTTGTTCTGGGGCACCCGCCGGGTATGATACTTCTTATCCTGCTCCGGGGGACCTATGAGTCAATAGGACTAAATATTGTGAGTAAAAATAGAGAAATGTATACGAGGTTTAGGTTGTTTTTCTACCATGACCCTGTATATTTTTTGTCATACCCGGGTACCCATATATGTACCCGGGTACCCACAGAGTATATATATACTCCGCCAAAAATGCCTTTTAAGTTTTGTGTACGTATAGATCATGATCAAATAAGCACGCTACATAAGGAAGTACACCGTATATATGTGACCTCCCTTGAGTTCCACAGATGTCAGATTTTGTTCCCTCAAAACCCGTACGTAGTTCGCGCGATCTTAGTATCCCACTCAGCTTGCAAAGATGAGTTTCGATCAAATCCTCGATCTCACAGCTGTGTTTTTTTTTGTTTTTTTTTTTTCTAATATATTACTATTTTCTTTGCCATCCGACAACGATGAGCAGCGTGTGTCAATCGCAAAAAAATACGTTAGTTCAATGGGAGAAAAAAATACTGTTTGCTATACGCAGCGTGCAGAGAGAGATGACTTTCGAGGAGATTTTTGAAAATTTCAAACTCACATCTGACGTGTCTTTCTCTTCTTTTTTTTTTTTCAAATTTTGAAAATACTCAAAAGTCTGTACGTACTTATTGTATGATTTGTAGCCCCCCACGCTCCCTTCTCTCTTTCCCTTGCGACACGTGTGCCTCGGTTTGTGTGCTTTAGTCTCGACCACCCCCCCCCCCCCCCCGTACCATCATACTACTGTAATGATTCATACTTGTTATTAATAAGTATAACGAATACCTTCAGGGTAGATTATTTGACAACATAATGTAATACGATACCAGTACCACCCCCCCCCCCAAACTCTCTCCTATCTCCCTCTCTCTTCTCATCCTCGCCGCGCCGCTCCCCTTCCTCCTTGCGACACAGTGATGCTTCGGTTTTCTGCTTTCTTTTCAGACCTCCCCCCCCCCCCGCCCCATCTCATATCAGGTATCTATTAACATCATACTATTTGCCATCCTGCATCACCATACAAACAGCAAACCGTATCGTGATAGTTAGCCACAGTCTCCAGAGGGCGGCGTCGGTCCGATTTCGCGTTTTTTTTTTTTTGCTTGCCACTCTCATCACCTACGACGTACTATGATACAATAGTAGGCAGCACCACTCTTGGCCGGGAAACGAATCCCCGAATATAAGACCCGTTTGCGCTCTGATGTGAATATCAAACGTGGATTATATTACCGGACAAAGTGTTTTCCCCCCGGAAAATCGAACGAGGGTTGGTGGATGCAGTTACAGCGCAATATCAACTCTAATGCCAACTTTTTTGTCCCGAACTCTAATGCCAACTTTTTTGTCCCGAAAACGAGGGTTGGGGGGGTGGGGGGGGGGGGGGGGGGTACTCATTTGTTGCCTGTCTCGTAGTCATTCGACCATGGACCACGCATCCCTTTCGAGACGGAGCACGGGCGGGGTACTCGTGTCATGCATGGCCGTAGTGGTCGTGTGGCCATAGACCTTCGCATCCCTAAACACGCCGGGGGACGGAGCACGTGGGTTGGGAGGTGCAGTTACAGCAGCAACATGCTCAACTCTAATGCCAAGTGTTTTTGTCCCCAAAAAACGAGGGTTGGTGGATGCAGTTACAGCAACAAATTCAACTCTAAAGCAAGTGTTTTCGTCCAATAACGAGGGTTGGTGTTGCTGCAGTTACAGCAACAATTCAACTCTAATGCCAAGTGTTTTCGTCCAAAAACGAGGGTTGGTTGCTGCAGTCACAGCAACAATTCAACTCTAATGCCAAGTGTTTTCTTTGGCCCGAAAACTAGGGTTGGTAGGTTTCACGTACGAGGTACGAGTCACAGCAGTTAGCGCATAAACTCTTAACTACAGTAGTGGTCCCTCTAAAATGCCGGTGTGTGCCAGGCCTCGATACCGGCATTATAGCGGGCACCGGCATTATTCCGTACACAGATAAACTGGTTAAATGTTAAATCCCATCTGTGCCAAGCGATTTCACCGGCATTATATAGGGCACCGGCATTATTAAACCGGCATTATAGAGGGACCCCTACTGCTGTATAGCAAGTGTGTTGCCCCGAAAACGAACGTTGGTGGGGGCAACTATTACGGGAGAGGCCATAGTAAATAGGACCTACAGCGCACACGAAAACCTGTATATTTCCCTACTTTTGAGTAACAAGATGTGGTCCTATTTACTATGGCCCTCCGTAATATTAATACAGCAGAGACAACGCTATATTACAAATAGTTGCAAATGGGATATTACAAATAGTTGCAAATGGGTTGACCCCACACTTCGTATGTACAACTATTTTTAAGGGACGTTGCACGGTCATGATCCAACTCACGTGTCGAGTCAGGAGGTCTTCAAAAACTCACGAGTAGGGGCGGGTTGAGTCAGTAAGTATTCGAAATATCCCGCACCGGGTCGGGTCGGGTCGGGTCGGGTCGGGCCAGGTCGGGCTGGGTGACCCCCACCCGGAGTACAAGCTTCCCTTTTCCCCTCGCTGCCTCGGCAAGGTCTTTGCTTTGGCATGGCCCATAGCGAGGGGGGGGGTCTTTCTAGCGAGCAAGGCTAGACTCACCCTCAAGCGGACCGATACCTTCTTGCTGCTGCGCACCCGCCGCGAAGCGTGTGCAGCGGTAGAGTTGGATCGGCACTGGTGCGTCAGGCGCAAAAGTCCAGATGCACGGGCCTTTTTGGCCGTCGGTGTAGACAGCAATGTCCATCTCACTTTTGTGCGCGGAGGCAGACGCCATCAGAAAGGTGGACGGACACTACGTACACAGCCCTAGGTATGTTTGCTAGAGGGAGCTGTACTGTCTCAGTAACCTGGCTTCGCCATCAAAGGAGGAGGGAGCGTGTGGCGACGAGCTGTTGTTGGACTGGTCAATCCCTTCAGCGCGAGAATTTTTATTTTTCAGACCAAGCACCCTGAGTGCAACGAGAGAGAAAGCGAGGAGCCGACTGGGAAGGACAGCAACGAGAGCGTGTACGGACGGAGCGGGTCGAGTGTGGTCGTGCTAGGACTGGCCGAGCGGCACCGGAGCGGCGCGCCTGAGCAGCAGCACAGCAGCGCGCCGGCGCAGCAGCACAGCAGCGCACAGGAGAAGCGATCCGGAGCACGGACGACATCGACCCGTGACGGACGAACATTATTGTTTTTCTGTTTTCTGTTGACAAATTCTTCGCTTTTTCCCCCGAATGTTGTTGTTGGGTCGGTGTGGATGACGTCACTGGTTTTGTAGAGAGACGCGGCAGAGATGGCGCGGACACCCCGGGTGCCTTCATTGTGTGCCTGATCGTGGAAGACCCCTTCAATGTGGAACGATTCCTAATCAGTGTCGATGTTTATAATGCTGTGCCTAACACAGACCGTTCAGGATAGATTCGGGTAATTGTCAATGGACATGATGGCTTTGGTTGGCTGTTCTTTTTCACTTTGTGCCCGCGGACTGTCATTCTGGCAGCACTTCAGACAGCAGCTGCGTGCTCCATCTTGTTCCCACGCCTACCGTTTGTTTTTGTACAGACAGCACTTCAGACAGTAGTTACGCTGTAGTCGGCAAATTCATTGGTAAAGAATGGGGTGGGGGGGGGGGGGCGATGCTGCTGTAGTCGAATGGAGATTGCGGGCGTGTAGTTCAGTTTTGGACACGCATAACATGCTGTAGGGATTTTAGGTGTACCTCTTCGGACTTGTGTATCCTTTCCCTGCTAAGTGTACGTGTTCTTTAGGATTCTCTGATGGCTCTAGCACTTTTGTGACCACGGGCCGTGATCTTGCTAGATCAGACTATAGGGATTAGCAACTGAAACGAGTTTAATGTGAAGAAAAACAAAACAACCCGACCCGACCCGCGAAAATTGATCCGTCCCGTGAGCATCCCTGCTGCCATTATTCACTCGAAAACAAGAAACTGCACCTACAGCAGTACTGGACACCTGATAAGAAACAGGCTACTAAGAAAGCCAGGCTGATATCTAGAGGAAAACAAGAAATTCGGGAGTCGTTATCTTGAAATTAGTGTAGAAAGCACTCTCTCTCTCGAATAAGAAGTCCAGCCTGGACCATATTTCCTGTTTCTTATTAGGTGTCCGGTACTGTATACCCCTGCACCTGTTGCGCCCAGCCTTATTTCGGGAACAAACTTACGACGTACCAGGTATGATACAATAACTACTGTAGGTCCGTCGCTGTCGAAGGATATGAGATGCAGGGGGCGTGATGTTGGTTTTCAAGGAGGCTTTTTTTTTAGCGTCAAATCTGTTTGGGATGTCGTCGTACTTTTTTTTTTTCACGCTTTTCTTTCGTACGAAGTGGTCTTCATTTTCTGTTTATTTATTTCGTCATTTTTGTTTGCGATTGGTGACACACGCCGCACATTGCCGGATGGCAAACATATATACCGGGTACAGTATGCGTATAGTCTACTACTGTTGTAACGATTCTAAGACTTGGATCCTTGGTTTGCAGGAGTGTTGTTTTGCACGAGTAAAAGGGATGTCTGTATACGGAGAATGTAGGGGGCGGGGGGGTTATATGCAAGACTATACGTAAATGGCAGATGTGTGCGTAGGCGCGATGTATCATCTATACGAATGTATACAAAGCTTGCTGCTATCTGTTGTAGGGGCACAGCAAGCGAGCAATCAGGCCAATATGTTTTCCCAAAACACGAGAAGAGAGGGAGGGGGGGGGCAAGAAAAATTGAAATTTTGGAAAATTTGAAAGGGGGGAGAAATTTCCGGGAGAAAATTCAAAATTTCAATTTTTAAATTGCCTATGCACGAATATATCTCGTCCATTACTATTAATATTAGTAGTGGTATTACGACTCTGTACTGCTCTACGACCTGCAAAATAGAGCCACCATCCCGTTCCCAGCAACATGATTTTGTACCCGTAAGTACGCGCAATCGAAGTTCTCTCACAGCTGTTTTTTTTACTTTTTTGTACGATGGGCTACGACCCTCCAAAAAAAGAGGGTCATAGCCCATAGTACCAGGGTACCTGTTAATATACAATACCTGTTATGTACATATAATATGATATTTATATTTTTTGCTGTAGTAGTAGATTGCTGATGCCTGTCTTGTGATCACAAACTGCAACGTCGATTTCATGTGAGAAACACAACACAACAACAGCAACAGCTGGCAACAGCTGTATATCATGCATAGTAGTAACATCTCCCTCTGTTATTCGTACAGCCTGTATGTGCGAATGATATCTGGAAATGGCCGAGAGGGTATATAGCAAGCGGCCATTGGTCTATTACTAATTAATAGGCAGCGTAGCTCTTTTTTTATTGCTTGGTGCGGTGCCAGCTGGTGTGTACCGATACATCAACATGCCACCCGTACGTACGTACCAGGAGTACCTTTTACTGCACAGCAGACGATAACCACAAGGTTGCATACACTACCGGCCCTCTCATAAGAAAGTGCCCTACAAGAAACTCAGCCTAAAAATTACGGGGGAAATAAGAAAGTCGACAGCTATTATACTGGAGTTAGTGTGGGACACACCCCTTTCTCAAATAAGAAAGTCAGCCTAAGCCCGATTTCTGGTTTCTTATGAGTGGGCCGGTACTTGTATATCATATTCACCTGGTATCATATAATACCTGGCGTGGGGTTGCAGTGCAGGACACCTAATAAGAAACAGGCTAATGAGAAAGCCAGGCTGAGATTTAGAGGAAAATAAGAAAATCTGGAGTCGTTATCTTGAAATTAGTGTAGAAATCACCCTCTCTCAAATAAGAAATCCAGCCTCGACCAGATTTCCTGTTTCTTATCAGATGTCCTGTACTACTACTGTATGCCGTGTGTGAATACAATGCTGTTTGTATGGCCGGAATGGTAGGCACTAGGCGGCACTATACTGCTGTGTTGTGCATTGTGCAGCAAGCAATAGTAGTGTCGCAATTGGGGCGAAAAGGCGTCGCAAGCAAACCGCTCGTCATGCTGTGCGTGCACACGAACAAACACACACTAAAGTCTCGCTCTTCGCGCTCGCGCGCGCCTCTATTGATAGTCAAAATTGAGAGCAGCAACATCATATGGCAGTAAATATGCTATAAATATATTTCGAAGTATATGATAACAGGTGCAGCAACGGGTATCACAGAAAATAGCGTGATCTTGATGGGAATTTTCGGTGTGGAACCACTCTTATAGTTCGCCCTCCCCCCGCCCCCCGTCCCCCGCCCCCACGCCTCGCCCTGCCCAACCTACCAGCTATTACACTACGGCAGAATGAAGAGAATCACTGTCACCCGACAAACTAAACAACAACGTCCTCGTACGGTACAGACTTTCCTTTTTTTATTTCCGCCTGCTGGGGTGCAAAGTTCGAATAGATACCCCGTCGTACTATTCCACCGCCAGTACGTCGTACTGCGTAGTAGTAGTATACCTGGTAGCCTGCAAGGGGCTCAAATAATCAAATAATATTGCGACAACGCCGCGTGTCCAGTGAGTGGTGTGCTTGATGGGGAAAAACAAAAAAAAACTCAAAAACGATCGATATACGAACCAACCGCACTCCTAAAAAAACACCAAAATGAAAAAACATGAAAAAAAATGCAGTTCATCAGTGGGATGTTTTGAACGAAATTACTGTTATACGAGTATGTATGTACGAAACAGAAGTATGACCAGTGAAACAGTCAATACATACGGGTACGAAACACGACCTTTTCTGTTCATTTTGGTATTTTTCTTGGTTTTTTACACCCTGTGGGTCTCCCAAAAGGGGGAATTGTACAATAATAATTATTACAGTGAAGGTGTCGGGAAAGTTGCTTTTTCCCGTGTACCCGTGCATCATATCATATCCTTGGAACAACCTTGAGTTTATGGATATAACTATTTACAAATATAAACTCGTTTGTGGGCCGATCGGCCAGGTGGTTTCGTATCTTCTTTTTTTTCTTTGCGCACCTTTCACGAGCTTTTTTATGTTGCTTGTTTTTACCCGGTGGCTACGAGTGCTTGCGATTAGCTGGTAAATTCTGAGGAACAAACGCCTGCCGTGTTCTCTCTTTTCAGCTTTAGCTTGCCACACCCTCGAGATTTCGAGTCAAACACATTCGCGAAGGGAAGGGGAGCCTTGTACACATGCTATGATATATACCAATACTGTACTCGTCGCGCTCGCCCGCTGAGCTCGATTTCTTATTTCCAAATTTCTTACGCGTCCCCCAAAAATCGAGGCAGTTATTTTCTTAGTACTCGTATAGCTTATCTACAACAAATGGAGTGTTGTGGATAAATCTTGGCGGGAAGCAGACATAGAAGGGTGTTAGACTGTACGCACACAGTAGGTTTCCTTGGTTTCCGTGGTTTTCTGCAATTTGGGAATTTTATGAGTGATCAACGCTGAAGATCATGCTGCACATTGTCGGATGGCAAAGATAATAATAATAATATACTACAGTGTATGCACGTACAGCTGTAGTATACAGGACACCTAATTAAGAAACAGGAAATCTGGTCCTGGCTGGATTTTTTAGTTTAGAACGGGCGTGTTCTACACTGCTACTACTACTGTGGCGTCGGTACAGCGACTCCCGAATTTCTTATTTTCCTAAATATCTCAGCCTGCCTTTTTAACTGCCCATTTTCTCTAAATAGTTGGAGTTCTGTTCTAACTAGGATGGAGAATCGGCACGGCCACTGGGTGTGCTGGATGTCGACGGGTATATACATGAAAGAACGGTGTAATGTGAAGAATACACACTGCTGTCAGCAGTAGTACAGGAACCGGTATATACAACAGCAGTAACTTGAATCTTAAAAAGCGCCGCACACTGCAAAGAGTATATTCAGACGGTCAACACAAACAGCAACCGCAACAGATATAAACACCTGTAGAATACATGTTTTGTTTGTTTGTTTTTTCTTTTTCATCCCATTCATTATCTTCGCACTTATGTCCCTCTCCCTCCATAAAAAAAGTCTCGAGTTACAGTAACTCAGATCCGGGGTCACAAAGCAGGCTCTTCTCCCTCCTCCCCACTACGGTACAATACCGGTGACCTCGCCATATGGTAACATTGCATGAGCAAATAAAATACGCCGCACGCCATGACCGCTAACACGGTCATACATTTAGTCGGTACAAACAGCAACCATACTATCACACACACATCTCACACGAAAGAAAACATTTTAAAGTACATAGCATACGCATCACCCAATGGTACGCACCTCTCGCTGAAGTCCTTCGCCCGGGGGATAAGGTACACCTCCAAAACCAGGCAAAACGTGACGGCCCGCCTCCTCCTCCTCCTCCTCCTCCCCTCCTCCCGCCGCCGCCGCCGCCGCCGCCGCCTCCTCGTCCGCCTCCTCGTTCGCCTTCTCTCCCCCCCCCCTCACGCGCGCCCCCCCGCCCCCTCCGATGGTTCCACCAACAAATCTCGCTGACTCGGCATCATCGTCATCACCAGCGTCGCGCTGCTGCCGCTGCTGCTGCTGCTGCAGGGCAGGCGAGGCACGTGTTGTTGTCGCAGGTGCACGAAGTACCGAGCGTCCGGCCGAAGGATAACGCTGATGGTGCTGCGCGGGCAACATCGACACAGCAGCAGCAACAGCAGTCAACGACTCGCCGTCACCACCTTCGATATTACCGCGAACCCCCCCTGATCGTGCTGCTGCTGCTGCTGCTGGATCGTCGTTGAAGCTTGCACCGCGGAGCCTTAGGCTTGATGTTGGCCTGATTTTTTCTGCCCCCATTCTACTATTATTATTGCTATGGTCCTGCGCCTCCCCCTGGTCTTCCAAAGCCTCGATGACAGCAGCAGTAGTAGTGGTAGAAGCAGTAGCCCGCCCGCCTTCTTCTTCTCCTTCTGCTGCTTTCTCGGAAAATATTTTGAGGTCGTCCGATGTTGAAAATTCCGTGGGTGTGGCTGCTGCTGCTGCTGCTCTATGAGGGGCGACGACTAAGAGGACGGCGTCGTCAGCGGGCTGGTATGATGAATAGTCGTCGATACAGTGGTTGTCTTGGTCGTTATTGTTGTTATTGTCACTGCTGCTGATGCTGTCGACCTGGTCGTGCCTACTGGCTTGCCTCCTGCTGCTGCTGGTGATGATGTGTCCGGCGGCGGAGGTGGTGGTGGTGGTGGTGATGGTGGTGGCGGCGGGAATTACGTCCTCCGGGTTCTGAAGGTCCTGGTCCTGCACGCTGCTGCTGCTGCTGCTGCTGCTGCTGCTGCTGCTGTTGTGGCATACTCCGCTGGAGGCCCCCGTGGCGATTGTTGGGGGGTCGTGGGCCTTCTTGTGGGCCTTTCGGGGAGGAGACTGACCATCGCCGCCTCCACCACCACCACCACCTTCTACTCCATTCTGCTGCTGCTGCTGTTGCTGCTGGGGAGAAGGAGAATTCGGTTGTTGGAACGCTGGAGCCGACGACAGCAGCCGTGGGTGGTGGTGCTGATCGTGGTGGTGGTTGTGGTGGTGAGAGCGGCGTTGTTGGCGTTGGTGGTGGTGGTGGTGGTGGTAGTGCTGCGCAAGGTCGATGCCGTAGCCGGGGCTCGTCATCGTCCTCGCCTGCCGATGGGGCAAGAAGGGGAGCGACGAGCCGCCTGGGGTGATGTCCGCTGGCCCGGCCTGTCGCCGCCCCGTCGAGCCGGCCTTGCTCCCGCCTCGGTGGTGGCCGTCATCACCGTTGCTGCTGCTCCTACTGCTGCTCCTGCTGCTGCTGCTGCTGTCGATGATGTCGACGTCTGGAGCAACTGAGGCCCAGGTAGTGCCCGGGGCGAAAGAGTCTTGCTGTTGTTGCTGCTGCTGCTGCTGCTGCCAGGACGGAACCCTGGGGAACGAGGCTGCTGCTACTAGTGCTGCTGTTTTTTCGGCCGCCGCGGTTTTTGTTCTTGTCGCTGTGTCGAAAGAAGACCTCTCGAAAGGTGCACGTGCCGCCGACCTGAGCCCCCTCCCGGCCCTCTGGGGGGTGTAGGAAGGCCATCCCGAGCGGAAGGGATGAGGCGTTCTCGTGGGGTGCAGGACAAACGCCTGAGTATTGGTGTGTGCGGGGGGGGGGGGGTTACCGAGAGATTGTGGGCGACAGGCGGCACGTTAAGATGGAAGATGAAAGTGTTGTTAATAACACTGCTGTTGTAGTGTCATGATCAGACACCCCCTAGAAGATCTAAAGCACAGGCAGTATTACTATATGAACGAAACACAATAATATTCATGTTTAAAGCCCCCGCCCAATGATCACACACTGTTAATATTAATAGTAGTCGCAGACGTTGACGGTACGTAAAAATATGTTGCCCATCAGGCGCTCTCTACTACGACGTGATAAAAACTTGTAAGACTACCTGGTACCTTTTACCAGGTAGGCTCTATGACCTACGAGAGTTCGAAAACAAAAAAAGAACAAAAAGAAAAAGAAGAAAAACGTGTGCGAGCAGCGAGCAGGCGTAGTGAAGAAGTGCAAGTTGACGAGCCGGTCGAAACTGCTGTATCTGGTACGTATGATACCCCTATTTTTATGGGGCAAAAAGAGAGAGAGAGAAAACTTCTTTTTTTTGCCCCTTTTTTCTTTTTGAAAATGTTTTATATTTTGCATGATGGTTTTTCGTCATCATCACAACATCATCATCATCAGCGGCCCCGAGATTGTTTGGCGCGCTGAATGTAAATGTGTGGGCAGCAGGAAGGGACGGGCGGTAAAATAACACCACACACCTACCTGTGTGCCAGGAGGATCGTCTGGTATCGGGTGGCGCAAGGGAACAAAGCGGTGTAGCACGACGGTCGCTGCGAGCCACACACCCAAACAAACAAAAAGCCGATCGAAAAGCGCAAAAGCAGCGGCCATCCATGGACAGCGCTAATAAAACGTCGACAATCCGTCCGTGCTGACGTACGTTTACGAAGTATGCATGGAAAAGTTACAACACACGGGTCGAGGGATATATCGTAGCGGGGGGAATTTTATACCCCCGGTACGAATGTGTGTGTGTGTTTGTCTCCTGCTGCTACACAAGGGAAAAGGAAAAACAAAGAGGGGGAAAAACTCGGCCCGCACTCGATATATACTCCGAACAGCACAGTAGTAAACGAATAAACCAGACTACTCTACGACAGCGCAGCAGTAGTAGCAGTCTCTTGTGCACCGCGCACATTACGAGTATAACACAGCCACATATTATATGCATACTGGCATGATATATATGATGACATGATATGGTACTCAGATGAAGGATAAACGACAGCATACTGGTGGTATACGAAATATCGTAACGTCATAACTGCTGTAGAGATTTTCCAGGTTTTTCGGTGATCCCATGAGGTGCTACTATACAAACTTCGTTCATACGAATTCATACCTATAATGATACCACTCTGAACGGAAATATAAGAGACGCTGTGTTGAAATTAATATCGAAAACAGCGTCCTTAAATTTCCGCCCATATTCGTATCGTTTAAAAGGGGGCCACTGGCCACGGGCTTTTGGCTACTGTCAATAAAGCTCAATCTTCCTACGAGTATAGCGAGGAGACCCGGCTATTTTACGTACGTACTGCAACCGATAACCTATACGACCCGGTACCCGGAACCTGGTGTAGGATACCATGATACAGCGAGCTATTAATAGCTACCGATGAGAGGCTACTGACTGCTGTAGCTTGGTCTGAGCGACTATATACTATATACCCTTACGTACGTACGTGCTGTACTGCAGAGGGCGGCTTCGTCCCCAGCAATTTACAGCACTTCATCGTCACTTCCCAGAAGGAGCAGTTGGGTTCAGAGTTTACAATGCGCTATGTATAAACAAACAGTGGTATCCAGGTCTCCGAGTACCTGCTGTAGTGTGCTGGCTGCAGCAAGCAGTGCCACCAGGTATATCGGGTACAGCAGCAGCAGTACCCGTACATACCCGTACAGCACGCGCAGTTGATAACATCAACACCAGTACGTACACATTGACCTGGTATAGCGTACCAGAGGTACACATACATACGGTGACCGAATTCTGAGAACGACGTAAAGCGTCGGAACAACAACAAAACATTTTATTTCTGCACACAGAACATGCCCCACACTATCTATCGTATGATATGTACTGCTACAACTACTACTACTACTGCTGCTCTATGTGTGCTGCACACCAGGTACAGCAGCAGAGCATCCTGCCCGCGAGTCTTTGGAATCACGCATGGCGCGCAAGTTCAGGTAGAAAGGCACACCCTCGGTATCACGCTCACCATTTTCGTGAAGTATTTCTCTGCTCTCCTCCTCCTGTGTGTGCTCGTGGCTTGGATGTGATGCCTAGTACGCCGGCGCGCTTGAACCTCAATCCCCTTTTTTTCTTGAACGGCAGCAGCAGCAGCAGCAGCAGTAGAATACAGCTGCAAGCCTTTTATTAGTTTCTGTTTCTGGTTTTGTTTTTAGTTGCGCGAGTGTTTGTGGTGGTTGTGCGGATGGTCAGTTTGTGGTGGGTGGGGGTTGCTTATTATCTGTGGTAATTCATTTTTTTCTTTGCGTATAACCATTTCACAAGCAGTCGTGGGATCAGAGATCAGACCTTATGGGCATACGAGTATCTCCGGAGATGGATATCTTAGGCCCTCAATCCTAAAATACGTCCTAAAAAGCTGGAAAAAGACACTGCGAAATAATTCCAGAAGTACGAGTACGAGTGGGTGCGGTACTATGGGCTATGACCCTCCAAAAAATAGCCCATAGGTGCGGTACGTAAAAAGTTGATGTTGATTGATGTTGTATCATATCATCCGAGAGCAACGACTATATAGGGGGGCGGGAGGGCAGAGAGTAAATACTCAGAACATATATATGATACGAACATGTTAGTATTAATAGACCCAAAATGCATGTATCCCCCTACATGTTCACACCTCATTTTGGGTTCTAATTACTCGTATTTCATTTTGTCATGCTTTTGTTTGGTTGCTTGATTGTTGATTTGCTTCAGTATGTTTACTTTCTATTATTTTTCCTTTTCGCTTTTTTCTTTCTTTTCTCTTTTTTTCTCTTGCATGCACCTGGATTGCTAGCAGGGTAGGTCTTGCCTGTCGCATATGGCATTGCATTGTCTGCTCTGCTTACTGCACTGAGCGTAGTATCTCTGTGTCGTAGTTTTGTGACCACAGAACTGGTACCTTTTTAGGATGATGAATCGGCACGGACACTGGGTGTGCTGGATGTCGACGGGTAGAAAGGAAGGTTTAATGTGAAGAACACACACACACACATATCAATCTTCCCTACTCTGGTGTCTGCTGCTGCTGCTGCTGTGCTGTTGTTGTACGTAAAGAATAATATTGAAATACTCTTCTTCTGATCTCTCTTCTTATCTTTTTTTTATTGGAACAGGGAAAACTCACCCACTATAATATAGAAGGCACAGGCGACACGATGATAGAAGCGAGCAGCAAGCAGCAAGCAGTAGCTTCGGAGCTCACAGGACGATGAAGACGAGATGAGAAAAGTAGTGTGTGCGCAGAGGGGAGAGAGGTGCAGTATGCATCAATATCATCATCATCATAATTCATTCAAATTATTGAGAACTTTTCTGCGCGTCGGTGTTGCAGCAGTCGCAGGGGAGGACGCAGCTTGCTCTCCCTAGAGACTAGAGTGTGTGCGTGATGGGCGGTGGGGAAAAAGGGCGGGAAGGCTCGTCACCTCGTCATCATCTTCTGTCGACGATGGTGACTGACCGGCTGTTATCAACACTTATTTGATCTGATCTGCCTGCCTCTGCCTGCCTGCGTGTATATGTCTGCCCGTGCCTGGTCTGTCTGCCTGTCGGTCTGTCTGCCTTGCCTAGCTGTGCGCGTGCTGTCTGTTGAACTGCCTGCTTGTTCGTCAGTGCAGCAACCAGTCGAATCCGTGCCACAATTTGAATGGTTGCAGTGTGGATTCTTGCTTGCTGTATGCCCTGGTTGGTGTTACATCACGCGTTTTCTGCCGAGCAGTACGAGTCGTACCTCGAATGTCTGTCCTTATAATATGCAGCTGATAATATGTCCTATTGATATTATTAGACTAAATACATTGCGGTTTTACCAGGTTTTACATGTAATTGTACAGAAGCTGCAGTACGCGGTATCCGTTGTACCAGGTACGTCGTACACCGGTACGGCACACACCACACACAGCAGCAGCAGCAGCAGCAGCAGCAGCAGCAGCAACCACGTACCATGGTACCATGGTACCTGGTAACAGGTATATACGCGCCATGCAGCAGCAGCAGTAGTTGGACGTAGTACTGTCTCATGGCCATTAATATTATAATAATACGGGCTACAATGACCCCCCGAAAAAAGGCTCCATTCAATTTATTGGAGGGTCATAGCTCATACCAATATGTCCATAAATATAATCACCGTTTGTAGCTTAATATTAAATTAAAAGGTGCTTATATTTATGTACAGAGTATATCCTCGTGATCACCGGCTATAACTACCTGTTATGTATGTAGGGCTAGAATATGAGCAGGATGAGCAGTTAAAGATACGACAACCATTAGCCCCATCCATGTTGAGGTCAACAACAAAACAACCTCTGACAGAAGAGCTCATCCGTGGGGGTTGCATTACTACTTTGTGTGTGTCAAGTTCTTTCGAATGTTGGTTGTTGTTTTTCTCTTTTCTGATTATTCCTCTATTAATAGACGTTATGGGAGGGAGATCTCGATGACTCTATGCCTTGTGTCTCGCCCTGCAATCTGTGGCGTGACTACGTCAACCCCGCCGTATCTCCCTCCTACGGCCGTTGTTATCTAGCGTATACTATCCGCAGTCTCGAAGACCGAGTTCCCCTAATGGTCCCAGACCATTTAAACTCCTCCACCTATGCATACTGGTTGATGGAGAAGAGACGAGAAACAAAAGCCAAAGCAAGTTGAAACAAGTTGAAGCCTACGTAGGGCCAAGGGGGGTCGGTGCAATAACTAGCGGTTGCTGCGCCAATACAAGCAAGAAAATGCCTCGCTAAAGACGAGGAAATGTGGATAATATTATGTTGTGGGCATCCATCAGCAGTATATTTCGCCGTACAATATAACCATAGAAGCATGGTGGGGCAGGCGGCCCACACCTCGCTCGCTCTGCTCCTTCCTCTTCTTGGAAATGTTCCCCGCACCTTTCCCGCGTCTCGTATTCCTCGCCGCAAGCACATCTATCTCCCCCCTTCCATTATTTTATTGACGAAGCACAGAATCAGAGAGAGGAAAAATGGTATATACCACCATACATACGCCCGATAAACAGCGTAACATATAATCCGCAATCGTCGAGATTGACCCCTTCGACGCTATCACTGCCCCGTGGGCGGGGTATGCGATTTTAACGCATGCATGTATTCCTATCCTCGCCTTACCCTGCCCCCCCGCCACCCCCCCCCGGGTAGGTGGAGGGGGGGTAGGGGGGTAGGGGAGGCGGGGGCAGGAGGAGGGGGTAGAGGGGGAGGGGGGGGGTAGTAGAGGAGGGGGGGGTTGGAGGAGGGGGGGGGTAGGAGGGGGGGGGGGGGCAGGAGGAGAGAAATGGTAGGAGGAGGAGGGGGGGGTAGGAGGGAGAGGGAGAGGGAGGGAGGGGGGTGGGTTAAGAGGAGGGGGGGGTAGGAGGAAGGGGGGTAGGAGGAAGGAGGGGAGTACTCATGAAGGGGTGAAGGGGGGGGTAGGAGGGGCCCCCCACGCTCCCCCCCTCCGACCTCCCCCCCCCCCCTTCCCTCTACCTCTCCCCCCTGTCCCCCCGTCCCCCTACCCCCCTCCTCCCCCCCTACCCCCCCCCCCCCTACCTCGACACTTTGAACAGCATACGCGCATAACCTCCTACGTATATCTTGTGCACAATGCCACCGTATAGGGGTGGTGCCTTATTTTTTGCGTTAATCTCATAAGGATCTCAATATATCACCCGAAAAAAAAGTTGGGATGAATGTGTTCGCCGACCCGATAAAAAAAAAAAAAAAACTGCGTTATATAAAGTCCTATACTTGATACACGAGTAATTTGTTTTTTACAGTTACATTTTCGTATCTTACGAACCGGTACTTCGTTCACTTGGGGAGTACACTAATAGCCGCAGGCACGCCGAAGTACGCCTAACGTATACTAGCACATAAGTACGAAGCAAGTTTGGGTGAGACAACGCAGCCCCGGGAAGGTGGCCAAGGACGAACTAAGGAACCCAAGGAAGTATGGGTAGGACCGCCGACCGGGGCAGGAGGCCTCATCCAAATCCAATACTTGCATTGAATGATCGTTGGCAGCGTAAAATAATACTGTAGTAAAATCGTTATCCAATCAGCTGCATCCAGTTTTGGCACAAAGAGATGAAACCAGATTTGGTCCGAATTACTCAGAGACTTGTATGCCGGAGATGATCATTCCGTCCAAGCCTAATTCTCCTGCGAGAAGAGGATAATAGGCATAGGAAAAATACAAAAATACAGACCTTCCCACCCACCCTACAGGCTTACGTAGTAGTCTTTTTCTGCTCGGTCATTTCAATCCCAGGGATGGGCGCCGCGCTGAGAGCGCACTCAGCGCGGAGTTTATCCCGCGGGCGAGGCCCTCCGACCAGCGCAGGAGGCCTCATCTAAATCCAATATTTACATTATTGAATGATCGTTGGCAGCGTAAAAGAATACTACTGCTGTAGTATTTTTTTTTTGTTTACAGTTACATTTTCGTATCTTACGAACCGGTACTTCGTCCACCTGAGGAGTACACTAATAGCCAGTCAAAAAACTATTGAGCCAAGGATGCATGCTGCCTTAAGGTAGAGGTGCACCATTTTTTTTTTCTGAGGGTGTTTGGTCACTTGAGGAGAGCTCTATACTATTAATAATATTACGGGGGACCATAGTAAATAGGACCTACGGTACACCCAAAAACCTATATATTTCCTTATTTTTACTAACAACATTTGGTCCCTATTTAGGGCCCATATTAAGGGCCCGTTTTAACGAAGAAGAAAAAAAATCAATTTGGATTTTTTTTAATTCAAATCCGCTTTTCATTGGTCAACACACGCACCAGCACCAAAGATTAGGATCTTGGGGCATAAAAAATGGTGCTGGTGCGTGTGTTGACCAATGAAAAGCGAATTTTTATTTTTATTTTTCCAAATTGAATTTATTTTATACTCGTTAATACGGGCCCTAACGAATGAATATAAAATAAATTCAATTTGGAAAAAATAAAATTCAAATTCGCTTTTCATTGGTCAACACACGCACCAGCACCCCCCCAAGATCCTAATCTTTGGTGCTGGTGCGCGGCGTGTTGACCAATGAAAAGCGGATTTGAATTGTTTTTTTTTTCCAAATTGATTTTTTTTTCTTCGTTAAAACGGGCCCTTACTATGGTCCTCCGTAATAGTAAGTCAAAATAGAAGTGCTCGTACCCAATAAACAATGCCACGGCCTAAATATACAACGAACACTATTGCAACAAAAAAAGGATTAAAAAGTCTGACGATTTTGGGTCAGCCCCTTTAGTACTGCAGTAGTACCGATGTGAGGACAAAAACACTTGGGAGTTGAGCGAAATGTTTGTTTATGTACAGCAGTGCGGTACTAAAAGGGGTGAGGAGCCCGGCCATCCAGAAAACATGTCAGCCGAAAGGTAGCACGTGTCCCTGCCGCTGTACTTGGAGTATAATATACGTACGAAGTCTTGGCGTATTGATAGAGCATAGCTGGACATCTTCCGGGCATAGATAGATGCACATGCACTATTACTAGCTGTGACTCCGGTCAGTGTTCGAAATATTATGCTGCTGCCGTTATGCTGTAAGATACTCGTAAATAGCTGCTTGTGCTGACGAGGGTCGGGGGGGGGGGGGGGGTGTACTCGTGTCCGTGAATGGCCGTAGTCGTATCACCAATAGACCCTCGCATCCGTACAAAGCCGGGACGGAGCACGTTGGGTTTTCACCACCCAGGCAGGTATTTGCTTGCACCAAGCGCGAAGTGCCGTCAGGTCTTCGGCGAGTTGCACGAAGGGTGAGCTGCATCCTACTAATAAGAACCGCTTGTGAGGCGGACTTGTATATGGACGACAGCCTCCAATGACTTGATTCGATTTCTGGTGTGGCCACTTCCAGAGACAGCAATGGGCATTACTATGTATCTGCCTCATGGGTGCCTTCCCATATACACACTACGTGATACTGTGGGGGGGGGGGGACTATTGATAATACATAATACGCTCCCAGGTACCAGGGGTAAAATACAGATGCCGGGTTGAAGATGGACGGAACGAGTTGAGGTGGCCAGTAGACCGTCTCCGTCCAGGCACACCCGCCTCTTCGGCTGTCAATCTTATTCCGTCATGCCGGTGTGCTATACCAGGCAGTAGCTACCCCTACTACTACGCAGGCTACGACAGTGCTTATGAGTTATCAATGTTGAAGGTCATGCTGCATATTGTGGAGGATGGCAAGAGTAGTACTTACTTACTGTAACAATAAAAACAGGGTTGCACCCTTTATACTTTTCCCCCGGTTTTTTTTCCTGGGGATATAACCCCGTTTAGGAGTGCAGTCCCATTGCGGGAACAAAACGCTTGGAATTAGAGTGAGATTTACGTGTATCTTGGGATTACACTGTAGTACTAAAAGTCTACAATATGTCTACGTGCATAAAACCCCTCAATCTGTTTTTAAGAAGAAAAATAAAGATGCACCCCGATGGCTCGTAGGAATAATACAACGAATTGAGTTGCAAAACGCAAAGGGGGTGTTCCAAAAAATAGGCGTGCATTGTCGAATTGAGTTGTAAAACGCAAAAGGGCGTTCCAACAAAAAGGCATGCCTTGTCGGTTAGTTCTTCACATGAGGAGTATACTATTATTTCGGACAGTTACGGGCAGTTACCGAGGACCATAGTGAATACCACCAAATAATGCTGTAAGTGAAAATAGGAAAACATATACCGGGTAGGTTTACCATATCTTGTTAGTAAAAATAGGAAAACATATAACAGGTAGGTTTACTGTAGGACTATATAGGGCATGTAGTCCTCTTGGCCGGGCTGCGCGAAAAAACATGTTCGAGGCCGTAATCTTTCGGTGAGCTATTGAGCTTCTCCTCGTGCGAGGGGCTCAGAAAATTAGCCGCCACGCCTAAAAGGCTAAAAGATGGCATGCGTTGCTGCTGTATATCTCGTATATAGTATTAATAGTAGTATTACTAGTAGTAGTATTACGGAGGACCATATTAAATAGAACCTACGGTATACACTAAGGCCTATATATTTACATATTTTTTCGAACAATACTTGGTCCTATTTATTATGGTCCCCCGTTATAGTAGTAGATGCGCGCTGCGACAGAGAGGGGCATAATCTGTTTCCTACTAAAAAATGATTTGACTTGACTATTTATTATGCATACGGGAGGGACCATCCATACCAAATAGAACTTCTACGGTGCAGACAAAAAATATATTATATATATATTACACGGGGACCATAGTAAAAACAAAGGGAACACATCGATCGGTGAAGCTGGTTTTGGCGTGCACGCTATATCATAGTTCGTGATAAGTGTGTGTGTGTATGTGTGTAATAGTAATTAATTAATTTCGCGAAAGAGGGAGAAGAAGAATATAGGGACTTAACGGTAAACACAAAAACCTATGATATATATTTAATATTTACCTATTTTTACCAACTATTTTTTTGGTCCTATTTACTACGTTTTTTATTTTCGTTTTGTCCATCCCATTTAAAGTATCTTCGCCCTGCTTTTCTCGCTCGCTCTTCGGTCGTACGAGGCTCAGATCCGGGGTCGCTACGTAGGCTCTCCTCCCCCCTCCCCACTGCGGTGCGTGCCTTGAATTTTTATCGCGAGAAAAAGTGAGCACTTTCTTCCCTCGTCGACTTGCGTCGGATTCCGTATGGTCTCCCGTAATAGTAAATGTTTTAAATGTATCAGACTGGTCGGTAGTAGTTGCCCACTTGAAGAGCTCATCAAGCAGCCGGGAAACAAATGTCTTCGGAGGCGAAACAAAAACAGAACCCTCGTAGCGTGTGCACCTAGCACACTCATTTAGCAGGCATTATAGGCATCAACTATGCTGATAATCCTGGTTGTGGACTGCTGTAATGTTCGCCTGTGCTGCTTGTTTGTGCTGCTTGCTGCTTCCAGGTAAGACTACCCATTGTAACGGAGGAGGACCATAGTAAATAGGACCTACGGTTCATTCAAAAACCTATCTATTTCCCTCTTTTTACTAGCAATATTTGGTTCTATTTACTATGGTCCCCCGTGACAATAGTTCGCAGGGATTGCAGGGAATCAACTACTTGTGCTCCTACAGCAGTAGTACATACATGGTCGGAAAGTGGGCCAGAGAAGAAACGCTTGCGTCTACTACTGGTTGTTGCGGGCTGTATGGCTGCCTGTTGCTTGCTGTTTGCTGCTGCTGCTCCTGCATGTAGTAGGAGGTTTGTGTAAGGCATCTACCTGTCTATATATCATCTTTGAATATTTTGCGCTATTTCGCTATTATTTCGCTATTTCTTGATTGGGCGTGTCAACTACGTACATTAGTAGCAGTACATATATAGCAGACTGCTGCATGCGGCAGCTGTGCTTGAAGTTATTGCAGCTCCTTGAAGTTGGTGATGTTTGGTGTTGCACCGCTCGGTGGAGTTTGTAATAACACGTACAATAACCTGCACTCTTGGGCCTATAATATGATGTGTGATGTATACCTGGTACATTGATACTCAATGAATACGTAAACTCTGTTTACTGTACAGTAAGTAATGTTTATTATATTTACTATTTAATTTGCCTTCGGGCAATGTGCAGGACATTATTCGTTCATAATGAAAAAGCTGACACAATTCGTCGAATACCACCAGCCCCCTCTACGTAATCAATTCTCATTTTCTGCGTATGTATGCTCAATTGAGTGCGCACCCTACTATTACTATTACTCCTGGCAATTTGTTGGGCTATTGACCAATGGTTGGCCGATTAGTGCCAATCCGGACAAAGCCTTGTAACTTATAACTGGAGATGGGCACCGGATAAAGAAAACAGGTTAACCGCGGTTTTCGGAAACCTGGCCGGCGTTTACAATTGGTCGGTTAAAAAAAAAAAAAAAAAAAACGGTTTTTAAGGTTGACACTCGGTTTCAATAAACTGATAACGTTCATTTTCAGTTTTCAGAAATCATCCGTAAGAGATGGCCTTACTGTAGATCTAGTTATTTTTTGTTTTTTTGTAGGGCGCCTCCATCTACACTAAAACGAGCTTGCACGTAATGAACAGCGTGAACATCAACACGATACCGTGAAAGTTGGGCAAACAAAGTAACGAAGAGAGATGTCAGATATTCACTTGGGGAGTATACACAACAAGGCGCAAATCAAGGAAAACTAAAAAAATCACCCGTGGTTTTCTATGTCTTGGAGGCTTTTGAGTACCTGCCGAACAAAAATCGGTCAACAAAAGGATCGGTTGCACCGTTTTGTTTTTCTTCGTTTTGGAGGAGAATACAGCCTCGTATTCGGTTTTCGGTTTTTCGAAAAATGCTACGAGTATGCCGGTGCCCGCCTCTACTTACGATACTCTCACCCCGAGGAACGGCGCGATATTTTTTAGCTGGTATAAGGGCCCGTTTTAACGAAGAAGAAAAAAATTCAATTTGGAATTTTTTTTATTCAAATCCGCTTTTCATTGGTCAACACACGCACCAGCACCAAAGATTAGGATCTTGGGGCATAAAAATTGGTGCTGGTGCGTGTGTTGACCAATGAAAAGCGGGTTTTTTATTTTATTTTTTTCCAAATTGATTTTTTTTTTTCTTCGTTAAAACGGGCCCTTGACACAAAATTGAGTCCGATTTCATCTCGTACGTCGAGGGTGGTCGAAAAATTATTTTTCGACACCTCACAGAATTTTTTGTTCGTTGGGGTGGGGGGGGGGGG
>MEHQ01000086.1:229131-275445 GCA_008828725.1 Saccharina japonica | reverse complement strand
GCATTTTCTTATTTCATCATGTGATCACAACGGTTGCAACGGTTTTCTATTCCGACCTCTGGGGGTGTGGTGTGTCGTTTTCTCTTTTTTCTGGACGCCCCTGCTTACGTTGCAATTTTGTTGTTTTTTTTATTGTTATGCTTACTAATTAGGTCATGGTATTGGTCGTCGGGTGCGAAACTCTTTAGTTTTTGTCCAAAATGATTGTTTGGTTCAGGCATATACGTAGAGTTCCTCAAGTGACCACCCTGAAAAAAAAACATGGTGCAGCTCTTACCTTAAGATAGCATGCGTCATCACACCGGGTGATAATTTAACACACTTGGGTGATAAGATAACACACCCGGGTGATAAGATAACACAACCGGGTAATAATATAACACAACCCGGTGATAATATAACACACTCGGGTGATACGATAACACACCCGGGTGATAATATAACACACCCGGGTAATAATATAACACACCCGGGTGATAAGATAACACACCCGGGTGATAATATATCACACCCCGGTGATAAGATATCACGCCCGGGTGATAAGATAACACAACCGGGTGATAAGACAACACACCCGGGTGATAAGATAACACACCCGGGTGATAAGATAACACACCCGGGTGATAAGATAACACACCCCCTTGGACGGATTTCGAAACTGATGTTTCTCGACAATGGGGAAGGCGCGAACCGCCACGAGATGCTGTATACCTGGTACTATTTACGTTATATTCGCCCTCCTGAGTTTGGAGTTAACTCGGCTCGGATTTTTTCTCCCAGAAGAGGGTGTGTTACCGTTATCACCCGGGTGTGATACGGTACGCGCACCGACCGCCGCAGTGCAAAGAGTGCGTATGTATGTATCATACTATATGCGCGTAGAAGAAGCGGAGCAGAGAGAGTTGTCGCGGTTGAAAACACTGACGCTGGCGCACTGACGCATGTTGAATGCTTAAAAAACATAAGCATACCTCACCCTCCGCATCCAGTCAAAATGCGTATGATACAACGCAACTCGCGTCAATTTTCATAATAATCTGCCAATAATGTTGATGACGGGTCGGTGATGATCTGTCTGTGGGTACCTGGGTTTTTTTATTCAACATTCAAAATGATCATCACACGTCATTGTTCGTGATTGTTTTCGACGAAAACGCCAAACTTCTTAGTTTAGGGTCGGACAAAGGTCGCAAGGAACCCCCGGCAACTAAACTATCAAGATCNACGTAAGCCCCCTGAAGGAACACCGAGAGGGGAAAAGGGAAAGTAGGCCTACCCGTAAGGGGTTCGAAAACACGCCAGACGCCGAAGATTTTTTCGGCCCATCGTAGGTTCTGACTACTACGTATGCCCTCCCGTTAGACCCAGTCGGCGATAGACCGAGAGAGACGGCGAGGGTATACGCGCGGACTCGAGGTGCCGGCTGCATGTGTGTCCGCTGGCAGCTTGACTCGCTGCTCCAAGCAGAGAAGTATATTCGCTGCTGCTCTACTATGCATACCTATGGGAGATTGCGGTCAACACCGATTCCACGAACGACTAAATACAGCATTTTACAAATCGTTTTATAATCGAAAAGACGTGGTTCCTCAAAGCCCATACCTTCATCACACCTCTACCCTAACGGATGACGTAAGCCCCCTGAAGGAACGCCGAGAGGGGGAAAGAGAAAGGAGGCCTACCCGTAAGGGGTTCGAAAACACGCCAAATGCCGAAGCTGCCGCTGCTTCTCCAGAAGGGAGGGAGGGGGGGGGGGGGGGGGGGGGGGGGGGCGTACACATTTGTTGCCTGCCCCAGTTATTTGACTATTGAACCACGCAAATCCCTTTCGAGATGGAGGGGGGGCGAAACGTATCTTGAAAACAGAAAACAACGTCAAACCATCGTCACATTCTTATCGAGGGGTGAGGAGGGAGGAAGAAAAGGCGGTCCGAACCGGACGAGCACTAGCTTACCGCTAAAAGAATCTCCAGCGGGGGGGGGGGTGTACTCATGTCGTGCACGGCCGTAGTCGTATTACCATAGACCCTCGCATCCCTACAATGCCGGGACGGAGCACGTTGGGTTTTCACCAACCAGGCGGGGGGGGGGGGGGCGTACTCATTTGTTGCTTGCCTTAGTCATTTGACCATTGACCACGCATCCCTTTCGAGACGGAGGGGGGGGGGGGGGGGGGGGTGTACTCATGTTGTGCACGGCCGTAGTCATATGACCATAGACCCTCGCATTCCTACAATGCCGGGACGGAGCACGTTGGGTTTTCACCAACCAGGCAGACATTGCTTGCACCAAGCGCGAAACGCCGTGAGGTATTGGGCGAGTCGCATGGAGGGTGAGCTGCATCCTGCTAAGAACCGCCTCTGAGGCGGACTTGCATATGGACGACAGCTTCAATGAGTTAATTTAATTTCTGGTGTGGCTACTTCCGGAGACAGCAATGGGTTTTACTATGTAACTGCCTCGCGGACGCCTTACCATATTAACACTACGTGATACGACCATTCCCCTTGTGCGGAACAAAGATTCTCCACCCCGCACAAATGATCTACTCGACCGCCAGCTTTGGTGACCGCCAAAAAAAAATAACAAAAAAAAACGGCACCCTGGTTGTCTAGCTCCACGCAGCGAGTGGCGTGTTTTACAGCGTCGTTGCCAACCGACGCCAACCCAACCTATAAATATATCATATATTTATATGACGGGGGGGGGGGGGGGGGGGGGGTGTACTCATGTTGTGCACGGCCGTAGTCATATGACCATAGACCCTCGCATCCCTACAATGCCGGGACGGAGCGCGTTGGGTTTTCACCAACCAGGCAGACATTGCTTGCACCAAGCGCGAAACGCCGTGAGGTATTGGGCGAGTCGCATGGAGGGTGAGCTGCATCCTGCTAAGAACCGCCTCTGAGGCGGACTTGCATATGGACGACAGCTTCAATGAGTTAATTTAATTTCTGGTGTGGCCACTTCCGGAGACAGCAATGGGTTTTACTATGTAACTGCCTCGCGGACGCCTTACCATATTAAAACTACGTGATACGACCATTCCCCTTGTGCGGAGCAAAGGTTCTCCACCCCGCACAAATGATCTACTCGACCGCCAGCTTTGGTAACCGCCAAAAACAAATAACAAAAAAAACGGCACCCTGGTTGTCTAGCTCACGCAGCGAGTGGTGTGTTTCACAGCGTCGTTGCCAACCGACGCCAACCCAACCTATAAATATATCATATATACCTATAAATATATCATATATTTATAGGTAAGCGGGGGGGGGGTAGGAATGATGCTCCGTCTCGAAAGGGGTGCGTGGTCAATGGTCAAATGACTAAGGCAAACAACAAGTTGGTATGCCCCACCCCCCCCGCCGGCTCGTCGGTGAAAACTCGATGTGCTTCGTCCCCGCATTGTAGGGATACGAGGGTCTATGGTCATACGACTACGGCCATGCTCGACATGAGTACACCCCCCCTCCCCGCTGGAGATTTAGCGGTAGCTAGTGCTCGTCCGTGTTCGGACCGCCTTTTCTCCTCCCCTCCTCACCCCTCGATAAGAATGTGACGATGGTTTGCGTTGTTTTTCTGTTTTCAAGGATACGTTTCGCCCCCCCCTCCATCTCGAAAGGGATGCGTGGTCAATAGTCAAATAACTGGGGCAGGCAACAAATGTGTACGCCCCCCCCCCCCCCCCCCCCCCCCCTCCCTCCCTTCTGGAGAAGCAGCGGCAGCTTCGGCATTTGGCGTGTTTTCGAACCCCTTACGGGTAGGCCTCCTTTCTCTTTCCCCCTCTCGGCGTTCCTTCAGGGGGCTTACGTCATCCGTTAGGGTAGAGGTGTGATGAAGGTATGGGCTTTGAGGAACCACGTCTTTTCGATTATAAAACGATTTGTAAAATGCTGTATTTAGTCGTTCGTGGAATCGGTGTTGACCGCAATCTCCCATAGGTATGCATAGTAGAGCAGCAGCGAATATACTTCTCTGCTTGGAGCAGCGAGTCAAGCTGCCAGCGGACACACATGCAGCCGGCACCTCGAGTCCGCGCGTATACCCTCGCCGTCTCTCTCGGTCTATCGCCGACTGGGTCTAACGGGAGGGCATACGTAGTAGTCAGAACCTACGATGGGCCGAAAAAAGCTTCGGCGTCTGGCGTGTTTTCGAACCCCTTACGGGTAGGCCTACTTTCCCTTTTCCCCTCTCGGTGTTCCTTCAGGGGGCTTACGTAATCCCTTAGGGTAGAGGTATGATGAAGGGATGGACTTTGTGGGACCACGTCTTTGTTTATAAAACGATTTGAAAAGGTTGTGTTTAATCGCTCGTGGAACCGTTGTTGCCCGTAATCTTCCATGTTTGTTATGCTTAGTAGAGCAGCAGCAAATAGTTATTTATCTGCTTAGAGCAGCGAGTCAAAACTGCCAGCGGACACACATGCAGCCGGCACCTCGAGTCCGCGCGTATACCCTCGCCGTCTCTCTCGGTCTGTCGCCGACTGGGTCTAACGGGGGGGGCATACGTAGTCGTAGTCAGAACCTACGATGGGCCGAAAAACACAGGTATCCCCCTATGTTTATACGCCATATTGCGGTTCCGATTATTATGCTTCCGTAATAGGTAAGCTTTCCTCGAACACATATCGATAGACGTGAAGAACAAGTGGTGTCTCCGTCTGTTGTTGGAGATCTGTGACATGTCATACTAGCTGACTCGCTCGTGTGCGTCTACATGAAAAAAAAACAAAAAAACAACAGCACAAAGCAGCAGCAACAGCAGCAGCAGCAGCACCAGCAGCAGCACCAGCAGTCGCCAAAGCACACGGTGCTGAAATCGATGTTGCAGCTACACCTTTTTTTTTTCCAGCCCTCCAGCGCAAATTACCATACGACTATCTACGTCGACCTTCGCGCTGCGACCTCGCGCTGATGTGGCTTCGTCACATGAACCGTGCTTTGGTGATTATTTTGGGAGTTAATTGAGAATTTCAGGGTCGATAGTTTGACGATATTTAGAATGTTTGGTTGGCCCTTTGCTGTTCTGAAATTAGGGGAGACACCCTGCTTTTTACAGCACAGAACTCGAGCGTGGCCCAAGTATACGATATTTCGAATGTGCTGTCGCATGCTGCAGCTGTAATAGATGTGCCACAGACAATGTGCTGCTCGTATTACTACTACACTTGCTGCTGCTGCTGGTGTACGTAGACGTGGAGATGGGGGCGATGATTTCTTGCCTCATGCGCGATGCGCGCTCATTCGCCCCCCCCGAGACGTGACACTTCTTGCATTGGACGAGCATACCGCGCGACCCAGCACGCCAGGATAGTTTCTTGCCGGGCACAGGTGTATGCGTACACATATGTAGCACCATGAGCCGGGACACTTTTTCATTTTATTACTCATGTTTGCCACCCGACAATGATATGTAGCGTGAGATTCGACGTCGCTCGCTGACAAAACATCCCCAGGAAGAAGAGGAAAAACGTAATAGTGTCTACGAACACGATAGGTGTACATACGTACGTAGTTGTAGTGCGGATTGGTTGAAATTAATTATTTTCGCAAAAAAAGAGAGACACGACCACACATATATTAGGGGTATAGGGATGGATGAAAATAGAAAATAATTACTTTACTCATTACTTCAGCTACAGTAGTTAGGAGATTGATTTTTTCTTTGACGAAAAAAGAAGGGCACGGCACCTCTTCCCCGATCATGACCCTGTGCAACAATATCAATAGTAGATAATTAATTTACTTCTGCTGAAGGGGGAGAACAACAATACGTACCTTCCTACGAGGTATATAGTAAGATCGATATAAATAACAGGTTTTCAGGCCATATCGTGTCATTCGAAGGTGAAAACTAGTGAATTTATTTTAATTATTAAATAGTACCTACTACGTAGGGATTAATTGAAAACAAATGGCGTTGTATCGTAGGCTTTAGTGAAATTTACCAAACGGGGGCCGGGTGTCGTACTACTGTAGCATCACACTAAAATTCCTTCCGCAGGAAAATTATGAGTATCGTGTGTCTCGAAGGTGAAAACTAATGAATGTCTTGAAATAGTATGGACCATTTAATTTTGTATCGTACAGTAGTGTATCACACTACGAAGTACGGTCGTCGTACATGAAAGTTATTGTTGCTCTAGATGTTGTATCCTACATATATCATACGTCGTGAACTTCTAATAAGCCATGCGTATGCAAGACAGTTTAATTAGTTTTCACCTACATACGAGGCACACGATAGCCCGAGGGATGTATTTACATATACTACTATACTATAGCCACAGGCTGAAACCAAATAATTGTTTTCCGAGCCTATTCGCTTGAAAGTGACGAAAGTGCTTAATATGCTCACTTGAGAAACGAGAACGTTTCATATAGCGGGAGTAACGAGGACGCTTAGATCACGTGAACAACGAGAGCGCTTATTCCCTCGAGTGACAAATAACGTTTTCCCCTAGGTTTTGGCATCAGAAATCCATCGATGCTTTCAAAAGTTGGGCCTGCCAGGTTCCGGCACTTCTGTGGCGGCGTTGATGAAGCGCGATTTGGCAAAAGCCGGTTTATTCTGAAATGCTAGCACACCCGTAGATACCCTTTAAAAAAAAATCACAACTTGACGATTATCGAACCGTTACTTTGGAACAACAAACCACACCTTTTCCTTCACGCGCACTTGTTGTTTCCTTGTTGAACGCGTTGTGCAAAGTCGAAGATTGATGCGTGCACATTTTAACAACCCTCCAATATTTTTTGTATTTCACGGCTCTGTGTCTTCGCGTCGTGACGGTGCGCTGCTGCCGCCACCGTCACTAGGTGATAACGACCTGCCGTCGATCACAAGGCAAGGATTATGCCCCTCCGAGAGGTTCTTCGCCATAAGGCACCAACTCGCTACCGCCAACATCGTGTTTATTAACCCTGCTTGCTAGTTTGACGGCGTCCAAATTTTGTACCTCGGGGGTAGACGAGCCGGAACCGTGTTGAGTCAGTGCGCTTCCCGCCGTTGCCGCCCTCCGGCTGTTGGTTGTGTTTAAGCTTGCTCTACTTGCGTCTAGAACCTACCTGCCCGGGGTAGGAATTCCTCTTCTTTGCTCGCGCGCCTGTGCTGCAGGTCTTTCATTCTGATTATTATTATTATCTTTGCCTTCCGACAATGTGCAGCATGAATGAGCTTCAACGTTGATCACTCATAACATTCCCGAAAGCAGAAAACCACGGAAACAAAGGAAACCTATGCGCAAAGTCTAACTTCCTTCTATGTCTACTTCCCGGTAAGCTTGTTTGTTGTTAAAATCCGTTTCAAACCCCACGCGTAGGATAAGTCTATTCGTGTGACATGACGAGAGTGACATGGCGTAGGCGCAGCAGGTCCCGCGCGCATAGTGTCTTATGGCTGCAAGCTAAGCACAGTGAAAAACTCGATGCGTGTGACATGTCGTGCGTAGGCGCAAGCAAACCTCATAGCACGCACGCTGCAAACGACTTCGTGCTTGCCCACAGTGCATCATACTTACATAGAGCCAGCAGTTTGTCGTGATTTTCAGGAACATTTAAACCGAAATTACACTTGTTTTCATCGAGCGTCGCTCTACACATGTCGCCAACCCCCCACCCAGCAATATTCACTGGATATCTTCGAATCGAGGGCTTCATCCAAGCCAACCTCAGTAAAATAACGAATCAAATAAAACGCAGGACAGGTACAGCTGAACACGAACGACTACACAATATTGGTTTCGTTCTATGCCAAGCACTGTATATACAATACGTCGTGTACTGCATCCATCACAGGACGTCCATGTGCAACATCTCGCACGTTTTGTCACTCGCGCCAGTTGTTGTTCTTGTTTTTGTGACCGGAACGCAAAGCACGAACATCTTTCATTTGCCCCCACGAGTCAAAACGATCGCCCGGCAGCAAAAATAAATGTGTGCATAAAAGCTTCTACGTACGAATTCCGCAGCCAACGGTACCATCACGAGGGACGACGCGCCCTGGCAATCCTCCACCCATACCCCCAAGCATACTCGTACATACTACTGTAGTTCAGCTACCCTCAGACGAAAGGACGAGTATCCCCCGTATAGCCGCGGTATCATCACCCGCGATGCCACGACTTCACAGCCCCCCTTCACCCGCCCCGAGCGTCTTCGGGATGCTGACGAAGATGATGGTGTTCTCGCGTTGTTAATAGCTCACTTTCCCTGAATTATCTCGCTCCGTGGTCACAAAAACAGGCTAAAAAAACAAACAAACAAACAAACAAACAAACAAACAAACAAAACAAAACAAAACATGCGCCTCGATGGAAGAAGTCAAAAGTACAAACATAATACACCAGGGCGAGCATTACCAGCAGGCTAGAGAGTAAGAACCGTAGTCCAACCCCTCCCCTTATGATTGGAGCGGTACAGTGGCCTCAAGAAGGGTTATCAGCGAAATAAGCTCCTAGTCTAAAGCGGGCTCGACACTCCTTCAACAGCCCCAAAACGACCGTGCCCGTACAGCCTTGAATTCGCTCCAAGTTACTCCGAAAAAAAAACCGTAAAACTACCCTTTACTGCAGATACATCGTCTATGCATACCCCCCTTTACATACGACCAAACCCGCGTTTTTGGAAGGTAAACTGACGCTAAATCCACCTTTTTGGAAGCGAAATGACACTAAACTCACGTGTTTGAAGGGAAAATGACACTCAACCCACGGCTTTGGAGGCAAAATGACACTAAACCCACGATATTTGGAAGCAAAATGACACTTAACCCACGTGTTTTGGAGGGAAAAACACGCTGAACCCACGTTTTTGGAAGCAAAATGACACTAAACCCACGTTGTCAGGAGACAAAATGACACTAAACCCACGCTGTTTGGAGGCAAAATTACTTGGAATTATTTGTGTCGGACAGGAAATGCTTCCAGTACGTAGTGGCCATCAATCAGAGAGGGGAAACAAAAAATCTAAGCAGGTAGAGGCGAAACGCCGTGAAGGTAGAAAACCCACGGAGGCGTTCCGACGAGGCTAGCGCACTGGACGATGAGCTTCCCCGCCACGCTCCTGCCGGATTCGGCGCTGGGAGCAGTGCCCGCAGTCTAGCGTTTCCGTCGGATCGACAACCGAAGCAACAAGCGTGCGGAGAAACGGCGGGAACGGGATTGTAATATTTAGCTTCGAAGCGTCTCAGAGGCCGTAACACGCTTGCCATCGGTGGTTTTGTACGATTGACATGTAACGGGGGTGGGGTGGGGGTGGGGTGGGGGGTATGCGGGGAATAATAACGTACATATGCGAGGAAGTTTGAACCCGCGGAGACAAAAATGAATTAAACGAAGTCTATTCGGTGATTTCGTTTTTGTTAAGCGCCGACGGTCAGAGCTATTCGTTGAGAATACCGTTACACAGCGAGGAGCGGGCTTGCCATGCTCTAGACCGGTTGTTGGGGCGGCCGGCGCATCGATCTTTGCATCGACCAGTTATTGAGCCGAAGCAGTGCGGACTAAGCAGGGCGCATGTATATGTTTATGTTTTACTCCGGAGCTTGATATGTGACCTTTTTCACAGCTCGGGCAGATCATCTCCAGATCATCGGTTCCCACTTCATGACCTATAATAAGCAGTTGGCCTTTTAAGGCAGATGTATTCCCGCTCTTGTATGATTTACCTCGTGTTGCCGGGTGGGACCCGTAGAATCCGCTTAATATCTAGCGCGTGTTTCCTCGGCTGGGTCGGCACCATGCAGTTCTTGCACAACCTCTCGCAACGGCAGGCGATGAACTAGATCATCTAGATCATGATCTGTCGCTCCGAGACGTGAACGCATCACGCTTCACGACTGCAAACATGGTCCCCTACTCCAATCGCACGAAAAAAACTTGTCCCCCCAAAAAAAGCGTGGGTGGTGTTCTAAACACGGGGGTTGTGGTAGATTACGACGCGTAACACAGTACTGAGGATAACACCGAGTGCTGTAACACAGTAACTGAGGATAACACCGAGTGCTGTAATCAAGGCAACAACACACCGTATACCGTAATCAAGATGAATACACACCTTTTACTGCAAGCAAGAATACACACACCGTATACTGTAGTCAAGATAATAAGAGAAACACACACACAGACACACATCCTGGGTGTCTTAAGAAGCTGATTTTCTCTTTACTACGGTACGATTTCTTCCAACACCGAGCGATGCATCTATAGAAGAGTCTCTCTCTAGACCAAGGTCTTTCCAAAAGCCACCATTATGGTTGCGTGTACCGCCCCTGTTGTTTAGGAAACTCATCTCGACCATTATTCCCTGGGGGGCCACCCGGGTGTGTTATCTTATCACCCGGGTGTGTTATCTTATCACCCGCGTGACACGGTATATCTAAAGCCTGTGTCGCGGCTTTTCTCAGTGTCGTTCGCGCCCACTTCGGGTGGGCAAGAAAAATAGACGACACGGTCGACATCATCTCCGATCCTCCGTGCCAGCTGTTTACTGTACTCTGACGGAGAAAGCGGGTGAAAAAACAAATGCTCGGCTTGCAGAGAAGACCGTTTCTGCAGACCCCTCGTATTTACCTGCCCCCCGTTCCACCTCTTCGTTAATTTGTCGAACTGAAGAGGCACACCGACACAAGGTGATAGCAATCAAAGGCGCAATGTTCACACGAAACAGTCGCAGAATGTAAATACAAAACTGGCTCTCGTACAGACAGCAGGACAACACGACGGCGCCCATTTCTTGTCCCTCGGGGGTCGTCACACGGTTTACCATAAAAAACTGTTTTCCCTTTTTACCCTCCAAACCTGACGTGATCACTTATATTTTTTGCACTTTTTTGCACGCGCACGCAAGCAGACTCCCGCGATCCAGGAGAAACGATAGTGATGTCTGCGTATTAATGAATTAACTATTTGAGATGGGGTGGGCAAAGTGCATTAACTAATGACTTGGGTTATGAGATGGGGTGCATTAACTAATTACTTGGGCTATGTGCGTATTCATAAAGAGTGTGGATTCAAGTCTTCTGCTTTTGTAGGAGACGATATAGGAATTCGCACTCCAAAATCCGTCCAGTTTTTTATTTTTATTATTTTCAAGTCGGCGCACCTCGGGAGGAGAAAACTTGATTGTGACCGACTTGGAGGTCTTGGCGGGAACGTTCTGCTTGTCGCCGCTGACGATGGCGAAGGCTGGGTTGTCGCACGTGAAGGTGAAGTCCATCGCCTTCGCGAAAACGTTCCGGAAGGGGATTTCCCTCTGACCGCCTGGGGCGATTGTGAAAGGACCCTGTTCTCCACAAAAAAAAACGGCGTTTTGTGTTTTGTTTTGAAGAAATCCATGGGAGGGAGAGAGAGAGAGAGAGAGGGGGGCGGGGCAGGGGGGACCGGTGAAACAAAGCAATATCTGGGAAGTCAAGGCGAAAAATGCCCCGCGTTCGTGCTAGGCCGGCACGGTCGGTGTATATGCCGTGCATTACAGAGCGAGGTTTTGATGGAGGAGGTTGGCGTGGTGATCTTTGCTTTTGCCCATGGTAGCGGATACACTGACATAAGTCAACGGGAGAAAATGTCTCTCTGTTCCAAACGTCCAGATCCCCCTGTAAACCCCTGCTGCTGCTGCTGCTGCTGCAAAAATGAACAAAAATCTAGTTCCCAAGTAGTTCGTCCTCCCTACGGGTAGACATGGTTGGAGTCTCCTACAGATGGTTGAGTGGCCGCGAGGCTACGTATGGTAGGGTTGCAACTATTTTTGTTTTTCGGAGTCTTGTATTCTTTTTAAGCCCTTTGTGCTCTCACCCAAAAAACTGTTTTTTGTTTTTTAAAACGAAAGCTCAACTCTTATGAGAGACCCCTTGTAAAGGACACCACCATGCCCGGAAATACAAGAAACGATTGGACTATTACATATGATACACAACCGGTGCTTATATATAGGGACAGGGTGGTATCGGCCAAGCCAATGATAACTTTGGCGTCGTCAATCGTCCACGAGCCTCGTGAGCGCTCAGAATTCCGGCGAGTAGGAAACCGCGTGCTATTTTCCTTGTTACAGGGGTACCGGTAGCTCCTAGTATCAGGTAGTTTTGTTTCTGGGGCTACTACTCACTTGATTATATAGCACAGGAGCTCTCGATCCCACACAAAAATTGGCGAAACAATTAATTAAATGTTTTTGTGCCCCGCGGCCTCCTTTCTTTCGGAGTGCTTATGAGTGATCAACGTGGGAGCTCGTGCTCCACATTGTCCGATGGCAAGGATAATCACCATGTTAGTGAGAAGAATAATAAATCAAAGGTGGGCCATTCCGTGGCCTCGGTAGTATACAACGTATTTTTGTTTTTTTAATATTATAGTATTGGCCTTCCAACGACATTGATTGGGGGGTTCCCTCAGTTACGCAGTCCCGTTCGTCATAAGTATTCGCCTCAGAAGGCTATTATTGCGGAGGACCATAGTACATAGGACCAAATATTGTTATTGATAGTAAAAATAGGTTATTAATAATATATAGGTTTTTGAGTGTACCGTAGGTTCTATTTACTAGTGTTTACTATGCTATCATATCCCGTAAGAAAATACGCTACAGGGCACGCCTTATCGTACCACGGGTTGGGGGCGTGCCCGTACGACTGACTCCCTTGCGTTGTGTCTCGGGACACCAATCGGCATCACCCCCCCCCCCCCCCCGGAAACAAATAATGCAGTGGCCGCTGCCGCGACCAGTCACTTTCTAACGTCAGTTATGCCCCATCTGCAGTCCCCAGAGGGTTATATTATAACCCGAGGAATAACTGAGTATGTCAACCATTGGCCTATGCACGTACAGTAGTAGATATGCCACGGAGAATACAGTAGCACAGTACGTACGGTAACGGCATCCCAACGAAAATCGTCTCCTCTGAAAAAAAACATAAAATCCCGTTCATTCATTTATACAACAACAACAACAACAACAACAACAAAAATGTCGATTATTATCTTCGCCCTTCTTTTCTCTTCTACGATCTTCTCCGACTAAAAACACACGGTTTATCTATTTCACACTATTAATATTAACGGCCCAAGCAATAACAGCAGTGATGACAACAGACAGTGTTGAATTTATTTCACCTACCCACACCCATACCTGACCCCACGCTATTTTGTTTTTGTTTTAGCGATTTCCACGTTTTTGGGGGATCAGGGTTCTTGTTATCGGGTGGTTCTTCAGTTGAAAAGTATACCAATAGTCGGTAATAGTCGGTAATAATCGGTAATAGTCGGCAACAGTCGGCAATAGTCGGTAATACTCGGCAATAGTCGGTAATAGTCAGAAATAGTCAGTAATAGCCCGACATAAATCGTTTTGGCTGAACACGTCCTACCCTTACATATTATACGTATAGCACGCGCCTTGGATAGGTGAAAAATGGTTGAGACTTGCGTCCGCCCCCCACGACAGCAGAAAAAAAACAAAAAAACAACTAGAAGTCGACTTTCCCACCACCGTTTCGGTCTGCGTCATTGACGACGGCCGTGTGAACCAAAGAGGTCGGAAGACAGGACTTCCGACCCCTTGGCAGACAGCAGCTTTGCCTTGACATGCCGTGACTGACACCAGACTACTAGGTTTAAGTGTTGAACACTTCGGCCATACACCCTTGACAGCGCATGTTTTGCCTTGCTCGACATGTGTCTTATTAATGACATCTTTGGTGTAAACAATCCAATACAACTGGTACGTACACCATTGGAATTTTCGCTTTTCAATTGCTAGCAAGTAAGTGCCCGCAACCTCTTCGCGTACAAGTTTGCATGCAAGTGCATAATAAGTGCATGCCGGTTAGTTTTTTTTTTCTTGCATGTGCATTTAATTGCATGCAGAATTGCGTGCGCGAGCTTGCTTGTATATATACCCCGCTTCGTACATTCACCAAAGCTGTAAGTATAACACAGTGATATACCATATAAAGAGTGGGTAAAGTGGGTATAATTAAGTAATTTAGCGAAAAAGGAAAAATATTAGCACGCAATTATCAGGTAATACTTGTAGCAAGCGTGCCCATTCACCCTCTCTGTGCTGGTAACATATCATAGAGTATATACGAAGTATAGTGATAGTGGATGGAGTGGGTATACTTAATCAATCTAGCGAAAGAGGGAAAAATAATATGCATGCAACTGCCACAACAACAACAACAACAACAAGAAAAAGAAGAAGCTAAAATTACGCAGATTCCTCCACACCCACCTGGGGCAACGGGGGGCTGCAAAGACCCCTGAGCTTGCACCGGTAGCTGCCGTGCTTTGCCGAGGAGAGGACGAGGGTATCCTCGACTTCGCCGGTGCACTCCGGCTCGAAGACAACCTCCACCCGCACGTCTTGTCCATCCCAGGAAGCGCACGGCGGGGCCGTAATCTGAGAGCGTGGGGGTTGACATCAGCAGCAGCAGCCCCAGACCGGATGCCGTAGTCGTTATTGCTTGGGGGGTGTACTTCATTTCCATGCATGGCCGTAGTCGTATGACCATAGGGGGGTTGGATTAAACTCTCGTACTACCGCAAACAATAGCATTTCATCACCATTATGCAGTATGTAGCCCCTTTCTATCAGGGACCCTGCAATATTCGGCCGTTTTTAAGGGACCCCACGATGGGGATGGTGTATAAGGAAATGCCAATTTGAAATAATGACCCCCAATGGTTGAAAAGAAGCGTGCTACGATAGAGGTATAAGGTATACAAGGTATACCTTTTTTTGGCAGAAAAATTTTCTGGATGACCTAGTAAAGCCTCCTTAACCCCTTAAGAACTGGTCCCACGAAATTGGGGACAAACTACTTGGAATTACAGTATGGTGTCGGGGGGGCCTTTTGTTCAGTTCTGAATGGGTTATACCTCAAAATCGCATAGGAATTTCATTTTTTTTTTGTGATGCAGTATTTTTCGTTACCTTACCTCTGCCACGGGATTGACTGTTCATCGGGCAGGGGGTGAGGGCTATTTTGGTTGAGGTAGAGGGCTGGCTCTTCCAATGACCACCTTCGGGGGGGGGGGGGGGGGGGGGGGTGTACTCATGTTGTGCACGGCCGCAGTCATATGACCATAGACGGAAGGTGGGGGGGGAAAAAGGGGGTGCACGTCGACCGCAAGCATGCGTCCGGAAGGACAACTTCCAGACATTGCTTACCTTTAGATAAACTGACTCAGCGTCAATCAGTACAATCACACGTGAACGTTACATTAAGTATTTGGCCCGCTTTTCAAGGGACCCCCTCGATCTTTGGGCCCCCTTTTAAGGGACCCTTCGATATAAGGGAAGAGCGGTATTCAAGGAACCTTCAGATGCATGCTACGGCGGTAGAGGTGCACCATTTTTTTTTCCCTGAGGGATGGTCACTTAACCCTTTTAGGACTGCAGTCCCCTTTTTGGGGACAAACCACTCTAATTCTAAGTAATTTGTCCCCAAAACGGGACTCCAGTTCTAAAAGGGTTAATGAGCTCTATGCCTCGACCAAAAAACTTTTTTTTGGAGGGAAGTTACCGTGCAACGTAAATACCCGGTGAACGATACCGTGGCCCTTTAAGTACAGAATTGAAAAAAATATTGGAACACAATAATAAAATTCCGACGGTTTTGGGTTAAGGTTGGAGCCCGATGATTCAGGAAATAGTTCAGACGAAAAAAAAAAAAACGGTACCGTGTTTTAATATCGCACGGTCGTCGACAACAATCGTCAAAAACACGCATCACAATCCTACGGCTGTAGCTGCTGACCGCTATCGTACGCACGCGTCCTCAATTATTGTTACTATTATTATCATTGTGGTTATCCTTGCCATCAGGCTCTGTGTACGAAGGTATCATGAAGGAGCTTCAACACCGATCACCCAGAAGCACTCCGAAAGAAGTAGCAAACCAGAGAAACTAAAAAGAGTCCTACTCTGCACAAAATACACTCCCTTCTGCATACACTTCCGGCTTGTCGAGCTTTGTCTGCTCCATTTTTCGAGCACCGCGTTTTTTTTTCCGACTTCACGGAGAGACAACGCTAAAATATGGGACGAATCGGCTGGGGCACCTTATAAAGTCCGTTTTATTTCGGAGATGTGGGGGGGTGGGGGGGGGGGGGGGGGGGGGGGGGGGGGGGTTCAGATCTTATAAGGGACGTTGGCATATAAGGGACCTTTCCGCCCCCGCGAAAATTACCCTCAATCGTTCGTTCCCACGCACCTTCGGCGGCACCCTGAACTGCGTCCCCTGTCCCCCTTCAAGCTTGCATTCGAAGCCGACCGGTTCGGCCGTGTTGAACACTTTCATCGTAAACGCCTCCGATTGCGTCGCGCCCAGGGTGGTCAGGAAGCGTAGAGACGAGCTCGATGCGGGAGGCTTGGCCGAGAGAACGAGGGCGTACCTTTTTTTTTGTTTTTGAGGGGCGTGCCGAGAAAAGGTACCGTCGGTATGATTGTCACACGTGACTCAAAATTCATCAAGAAATCACGGTGGAATTCCAAAAAAAACAAAATCCTTACTCGAGGGCTTCGTCAGGAAATCAGCATACAATACGGTAGGGTGAGTGACACATTATTAGCCACGCGTGTTGTACGATACGGTTGGGGTAGCGACCCATTTTTTTTTGTTTTTCCCGAGGCCGAGGCTCCACATTTTGAGGAGGTCTATATAAATGCCTCACCCCAGACTCATCCCGCGGTATACTGTAATAAGGCTGGGTGTTCGATTTTCTTTCCAAAGCGTCTTCATGGTGGTCGTGAGGTTCGAATTCACAACCACACTACGACCCATGTCCTGCCGACGACACCACGTGTAACAGGACTGGGTGAGACACAAGAGTATCCCCTTGAAGGTTTGTCTATCAAGCATCCTTGGTGTTACTCACGTTCTTGTCGAACCAAGCGTACGAGAGAATCAGCTTTTATTAGCCCCCGAGCGGGATGACATCTGGCCCGGAAGGGGGGTATCGGCCCCTTCCGACTTTATGAATACCCCGAATACGAATGCCATCCAAGTGATACGAAAACGGACCAATAACCTATAAATGAGGTAATTACCAGCCTTCCAAGCCTATACCATTACAATACCATATATGGGTTGCAGTTAGTGTTTCCGTTCTGAGGCAGTATTTTGTCACTGGGACCGGTTGAGCTCCTACAGTTGTTTGAGGATTACGGGTATGTGTAGGTCGTACAAATGCTGGTCGGGTTGCGCATTACAAACCTTAACCTTCTTCGAAGCTATGATTCGGGTGAGATGTTGAGCTCCTCATGTGAGGAGCTCAGAAAATAAGCCGTCACCCCTACATGGAATTTCTCACCTGAGGAACAGGCGTTCGCTACGGTACGGTAGGGGGGGTACGTGCGGAGTGTCTACTTTTCCCTGGCTCCATCACTTGATCATAGTATAGGATCTCTCTATATCTCCGCCCAGAAAACAGATTTTGTTATTATAATATATATATATATTTGGGCGCCTACCCTTGCGGCCTATACATATCTTAGGTATAGTTAGGAATAGTATTGTTTAAACACAAATAGTATCCAAACGATAATGCATATATTATTTTCGTAGCTAGTGCCTCAGTTGAGGAGTATAGTAATAGTCACTTATAGTCACTATTAGTCACTAATAGTCACCAATGGTCAGCAACAGTCACTACTAGCCACTACTAGTCACTACTAGTCACTACTAGTCACTACTAGTCACTACTAGTCACTACTAGTCACTAATAGTCACTACTAGTCACTACTAGTCACTAATAGTCAGTCAGAAACGTGCCCCCCCCATCTTAGCTCCGTCTCGAAAGGGACGTGTGGTCAGTGGCCAAACTACTAAGAGAGCAAGGCAAGCAACAAATGCCCCCCCCCCCCTCCGGTATGATATATTTATAGGTTGGGTTGGCGTCGGTTGGCAACGACGCTGTAAAACACGCCACTCGCTGCGTGAGCTAGACAACCAGGGTGCCGTTTTTTTTTGTTATTTTTTTTGGCGGTCACCAAAGCTGGCGGTCGAGTAGATCATTTGTGCGGGGTGGAGAACCTTTGTTCCGCATAAGGGGAATGGTCGTATCACGTAGTGTTAATATGGTAAGGCGTCCGCGAGGCAGTTACATAGTAAAACCCATTGCTGTCTCCGGAAGTGGCCACACCAGAAATTAAATTTAACTCATTGAAGCTGTCGTCCATATGCAAGTCCGCCTCAGAGGCGGTTCTTAGCAGGATGCAGCTCACCCTCCATGCGACTCGCCCAATACCTCACGGCGTTTCGCGCTTGGTGCAAGCAATGTCTGCCTGGTTGGTGAAAACCCAACGCGCTCCGTCCCGGCATTGTAGGGATGCGAGGGTCTATGGTCATATGACTACGGCCGTGCACAACATGAGTACACCCCCCCCTCCCACCTATATGTTCCCAGCTCCTGAATTTCGAAGCTAAGATCCGCTTCCTCCGGCTTCCCGTCATCGGTGTCCACCAGCGGGCGGTAATCCACCGCAAACACGCCTTCCAAGTTGCCAGCCATCTCGCCTACGCGCACAAGACGCACGTGCGGGGACGTGCACCGCCACCACCCCTCGCTTTGACCATCCGCCCCTCGGTTCTCGTCCGGGAAAGTGATGGCTTGATTGGCCCCAAGGGGATTCGCCACCGTGATCAGGCGGCGTGTGAGGCTGCGCACCGACCCCTCCAGCTCCAGCGTTTCCTGCACGTTGTATTTTTTTGTGCGGTGTATATCGATTTTTATTTCGAGAGCGAATATAAAAACGATGTTTCTACTTTTGACGGCGCCTTTTTCTTTAGAGGCCCCTTTCGAGTTTATTGGTGGCTGAAGCCGACAGTTACAAATACCCTTACTGCGCGAGTTCCTGAGTACGAGCGACGGCTACGTATGTATTGCTGCATTTTAGCGTCTTAACCGAGAGTACACGAACAAAAAAAGACGAGAAAACGACCTACACTCCTTCGTTCCCAAGCAAGGCCAGAATAAGAAATAAAACAAACACCAGAATGGTGAGATTTTCTGGACGAATTGAAAAAAAAATGACATCGTTCTTCAGAATTACGTTTACTTAGTCTTAATAGTTTACATGCAAGCTTCTCCCTGCCTGGGACTCAAAACAAAAGTGGCGTGTCGTTCTGCCTTTCGAAGACCCCTGTCTGAACTGTCTGAACAACATCGATTGTTTCCCACCACCGTCCATGGTTGGGTAACTAACGTGTTGAAGCAGCCGCAGCAACATACTTTTCCGTACGAAGATAGATCCGCCTTGACCCATTCATGACTGAAAAAAAAGTATCCTACTCTAATTCCAAGTAGTTTGTCCCCAACTACGTGGGATCAGTTCTTAAGGAGTTCAAGGGAAAAAGTACGATTTTACAGGAAAACGGTTTATAACAGGTCATTACGTACGTCTACGTCGATTAATTTTTATTGTTATTGATTTTTTTTCCATCCGAAAAATGTGCATAGTATATAGCACGAGCCTCAACGTGGATCACCCATAAAGCATCCCCCGAAAGAAAAAAGTGCCAAGGGAAAACCGAATAGTACGAACGACTTGCCTGGACACCCGGCTGAGTGGTCGTGACCCTGAGGTGGTGGAAGATGTACTCTTCGGTGTCATCGTTCGTGAACGTCACCGTCGCCGCAGTAACGCCTTCCTTAAAAGCTAAAAACCTCAAGGCGAAGTCCTTAGTTGCAAGCGCCGGCACCTGCGCCCCCCGTAAGGAAGGAAGGAGGGAGGGAGGGAGGGAGGGAGGGAGGGGCATGCCGAAAAAACAAAACGCGGGAGATGTAAGTTGGGGGAGAATATCAACGAAATTCTACGACCCCACAGTACGTAGTACAAGGGGGAGCATGACGTAAACATTAAACGCGGGAGATGTACGTACGTAAGTGGGAAATTATATTGGAAAATGCTACCCTAACCTCTGCAGTACACGTTCTTCATCGGGCGAAGATAGAATAGCTGTCGCTGGGTACTCTGGCGCAGCAGGGTATTTTTGACTGTCGTCAACTTGTGTGCGTCGAATCCCGATTGGTCGGTCGGGTCTATTTAATCATCTCGACAGGGAGGGGCTTGTTTTTTGTGGCGCTTTGTAACTTAAGAACTGGCGTTTCTCTCGTCATAACGACAATAAAATACGTGAGCGAAGCGCCTGGTGTGATAGTTTATTATTGGTAGGACCTTCGCCTCCACGCTCCAATGACCAGGGGACAGGTTGTATGGTCGGTCGGTCCCTCGCTCGGGTTCGTTTTCGTTAACGAAAAGTAACAACACTGGACCTACCAGTCCCATCGAACGCGTTTGTTTCGTTGTCATTGGCTTGACTCGTCGGTTCGTCTTGAGGAGCAGCCCGCGTAACGGTAGACAGAGATAAAGAGTAATGGTGGGTTAGATGACTGAAATAAAATGGGACGCAGCAAGAACCATGCTGTACACATGAAAACATATAAATACCTTACGAAGTATCGACGTGCTTGGACTATCAATATGGTGTTCAGGCGCTCGACGCTAAACCGACGAATATACCCTGCGACGCACCGACGTGCTTAGACCACGGTATTAAGACGCTCGATTGGCGCTGAACCGGCGAAAAATGGTGGCGCAATGAATGACGAACGCGTGCGACGAGACTGAAACGGTGGCAATTATCGAAACGCCTCCGTCACGACGCAAACATTTACCTCTATAGTCTTGGCCCCCGACAGCGTCGTCGACGTGTTGGTTCCTTCCTCCAGGACAACCTTCATGGTGAACCTGAACCAGGCAAAACAAAAAGAGGAAGTTTTTGTTAACTTGTTCAGGAAAATATCTGCCGGGAGACTGCATCATCGTTGCCAAAACAAAAAAAATATGTTTTCGATGGAGAGCCTCCTATTTCGAGAGATCATAGTAAATAGGGCCTACGGTACACACATGTTTCTACCAGCAATAGTTGGTCCTACTTACCATGGCCCCCCGTAGTAGTTAAATGCATGACAACCATAGTAGGGGGTCCACTCGCCTGTAATCGTGGGCACTTCCCAGGGGGGGAAACATTGCACTTTGTAAAATGTTATTTATGCCCACAGGGTAGCAAATAAGCTAATCTTCGTATCGCACTACGCACGTACTCTCGGGGCGATCAAAGCTGAGAGAGAGCTTGGGGCGCGGACGAGTGCATGCATGCGCACGAGGTATCGCACTCGATAGGAGAGCACCATTTGAAGACTATATACGTGTATAGCGCTTTGACCGCTTCGCTGGCCGTAATTCGCTCTCAGTTGTACCGACCGCTGAGGCAAGGCTAAAGCCAGCCGCACGTGGTGGTCGTCAAACTGAAGGCTCGCGTGCCAAGAGCTCCGCGACTACGAAAGCTACGAAAAGAGAGGCCGCAGACTTCCGTCATAGACAGTTTGACCCCACAAGCATGTCGACTATTATATTAGAAAGTGCTACACCATATCGATATATCGTGTTATCCCTTTTTATTGTTTATCGGAGCACGCGCGGACAGAACACACCTCTGAGATCGGCGCAGCCAGTTACAAACAGGCACCGTGAAAGCTAGCGCCTTCTTCGCGGGCGTCTCCAGCTCCATCGACGATGCCGCGTCGGGACCACTAGCAAACCCTTCCAGCCGGTACAGCACCGCCCCACCGTCGGGAAGCGCGAAGAACAGCGAGCCCACAAGCCGCAACGGTCTACCGTCCGCGCCCATAGCCTCTTCTCCTTGCCCTTCGTGCTGCCCAAGGCTTTGGACGCTGGCGTTCCCAGAGGAGGAGGCGGTGGTGGTCCGTGTCTCGTGGTCGGGGATGGGGGGCGATGATGATGTCATGGCTAGTGGGATGAAGTCGACCGTGTACTCGGCCTTTCCTTTGGCGGGCACCTGAATGGCACGGATGAGTGAAGTGTTTTTGGGGGAATGGGCGAGCTCTTCCTGTCAGCATGCATGATGATAATGATGATGATGATGATGATGATGACGATGAGTTTATGTTTTGGTTCACCGTGGGTACGATGTTTGGAGATAATGTCGCCGGACAAAACAGGAAGGTGTCGTATTGTTTTCGTGTTTTCTCTTGGCTGCGAATTGGGAAGAAGGCTGTCGAAATGACGGGAAGGTAAATAGTTTTGTCTCTCTTGGCGGCTTCGAATTGGACATAAGATCGTCGGAATGACGGGAAGGGTTCCCTTTACTATGGAAAATAGTTCGCCGGAGCGTTTCGGGAAGGTGAGGATGTATTTTGGGGGCGTTACGTGCTTGCTTGATTTGTGCAATGGTTGTCCCGGCCTGTTCTGGCGTTTCGTGCTTTATATATATATACGTTAAGTTATTATACTAATAGTTGTTAGGGACTTCAATCGATACATCAGCAAGTGTTGCCACCCCTCCGGTTACTGCAAAACAAAAACGGGTAACCAACTCAAGTGAGAGGGATCGGACGTAAATCGTTGAGATTGCAGATTGTGATAACGCAGGTCGCATCGCGCACTAAAGCTGCCGTTCTATCCGTACGAATAAGCCGCGATACATGGAGTGTGCGCGCTGAAACGTCGCCAAGGTTTATTTTTTGTTTTCGTCTCCGTTTGTTGTACTTTATGACACGACAAATGCACGGCTTTGCGAAAAAAACTAAACGTGACTACACCGTGCAAAACCCTGCATTTTTTTTAGGTATGATATCATATCACGAGGAAACGCATGTCCCCCACCCGCACCTGCAACTCCGCGCCTCCATGCCAGTGGTCTCCCTTCAGGACGGGCGCAATGAACCAGCTCTTGTCGGTGGGATTCTCGATCGTTACGGACTGAGCCACGAGCACCCGCGCGCTAGACTTAAAGGTGAGCACGTGCACGCTGTCAGCGGGCTGCGCCACACACGACCCTGTCAGGGTGAGCACCAGCGGCGGGTGTCCCTGCCCCCGTGGCGACACAAATGTAGATTGTTGCGGTCAAAAGACGGAACAACGGTAGGAGGGAGCGGACGAGGTCCTATATATATGCATATATATGGCCATATATACATATATACACAAACTTCGTATATGCATATATATAGGTATGCGAGTACGCTTCGGCTTGGCGTTTGATTACGGCTGCAAGGCTGCAAAGAGCGTTTGTGTTTTCTTTTGCCTGACGAGCCGTCATCGGCTCAATCGCAAAAGCGTAGTGATTGGTGTGCGGGAATCGGAATCGCAACATACGTACGCACGAGCTGCTCGATATGTAGCTTGAGCTCGATACGGGCTTGCCAACAGAGCGTGGACAATAGGCGAATGCTTGAGGCACGGCGGGCAAAGGACGACCTCTTTACTCGGCTGCACACAGCTGTTTCAAGGTTTTGCACGGCAAGATATTTCGGCGTCGGGGGTCGAGCAGGGGGGGGGGGCAGGAGGCGTAAATTCTGAGCAACCCCGGGACTAGTAAACCAAAAGTCCTGGTCGAAGGTAGTACATGGGAGCAAGAAGGGCGAAGGTAATAAATGGGAGGGAGAATCTTGAAAACAAATCAGGCACCCCATTGCGTACCTCGATCGTGCACAACACGCCTTCCCGTCGTATGTCGTCGTCCACACCTTCGGGTGTGAATACCACCTCTATCCCGGTCTCCGTCAAGGGGGCCACTATGCCCTCCAGGGGTGTCGCCTTAAAGTGAGGCCCGAACGTATCCTCGTTCCACCTGTTGCGCGCGTATTTAAAAAAAAAAACATGCCGGCCTCTTTTGAGTAGATCGTTTCGTCTCTCTACAAAAAAAAGCAGATTAAATGACAATTAATTATTTTACCGTCCCATTTACTATGGTCCTTCGTAGCAGATCACCTAGCGAGAATTTACTATCTGTCCGTACCTGTGGAAAGTTTACAGTGCGCAATTGTCAGCGGAGGAAGCAGCAAGAGCCCAAACCCGTTCCGTGCCATAGTTGAGAGTGCGAAGAAGAGCCCCCCCCACAAAAAAAAACGTGCTATATATATATATATATACCACGACGCGCGATCGTAGCATCGCATACAGCTTGCAAAGATAATTTTCGACGAAATCCTCGATCTCACAGCTCTTTTTTTTTTTATATTTTATAAACATACCAGGTACGAAGCATACCCCTACTGTAAGCCCTAGTTGGACCCCCCCCCGCGTCCCCTGAATATATACCGCCTGCCACGACGATGCCGACGACGACACCGGCGCGGGGCGCACCTGAATCTAGCTGGCAAGTCTCCTCGGTTTTCCAGCCCCAACCGCTGGGTGCGTTGGCTACCGGCACACACCGTGCCGAAGGGCAGGGCGTCTACGCCGAGGGCGACCTCCATGCCCGTGCTCTGGCCGGAGATGGTGAGCAGCGGGGTGAGCTCGGAGGTGGCTCCTGCGCGAATGTGCAAAGTTTCCGTGAAGGCTGGCATGCGCGCCTCGGGGTAATAGTACACCTGTAGGGGAGGGGATAGGGGGAGGGGGTAAATATCGGTTTTTGCTTTTAGGGGATGGGATAATGATGTTGTGGCGGCATCGAATGAGATGCCTCCTTGCTTGACCTCTTTTAAGCGGTCGGAGTCTTGTTCTGGCTCGCCACCGTGGCTGCAGCCACGCCGCCGCTGGGTGGGTGGAAATACTGTACTTACATACAGCGATGAGCTCTAGAAATCACGACATGCCTGGACCAGCGTGCGATCGCTGTCCAGTTGCAAGCAACAGCCCTGCCTGTTGCGTGTTTTACCAGTCTATCAGCACCGTTTCATGCGCGGTACCCACTTGGTATTCCCACAAACGCGATCAACCAAACACTGCCAGTTGCTGCTATCAAAGTGAACTTACTTACGTACTCAGCCAAATAATATGAACCACAACGCCGAAATTCTCTCTAGAACAACAAACTGCATATTATTCTTATATCGGTTCCCGATCCCTAATAACCTTTTATTTACACTATCGTCTCTTCAACATGAAAATTAATAGATCCACGCTGCGTAGCTTAAGCCATCCACTATTAAATTAATTGATGAACTTCACCCACCCCTCCCCTATTGTTGTATGTACGCCCCCCACGCTAAAGCAAGATGGTATAAGCGTGTTAACTGTCGCCGGGAAACTCAGCGCAGCAGGACCGTCGTAACTTATCGTCAGCTCAAGTGTGCGATGGTTGGTTTTGATGCTTTGTTCGGAGAATATAATATATGAGTCGCGATCGGCGGTCGTAGAACCGCGGTCGTAGATCATCAGTCGTGTAACCTTTGGTCATAGAACCTCATTAGTAGAACCTCAGCCGTATAACCTTCAGTCCTAGAGCTTTATTCGTAGAACCTCCGTAGTAGAACCTCGATCGTAGAACCTCGATCGTAGAACCTAGGCCGTAGAACCGGCTTCGGCGAGCTCCAAAGGGGTACGTATCTATTTTTAGGCGTACATGTTTTTAGAACCTCGCATTACTCGCCCCGCGCTTTTACATTTCTTACCTCAACCATCGTGCTCTCCCTCGGCCCTAGGGTTGTGGGAAGGGCGGGAACAAATCGGACCCCTTTTCCTTCCAGCCTCCCCACCCCGAGGTCTTGCGTATCGACGAGCTCAAAGTCGATCGCTCTCTTGGATCGGTTAATCACCTTCACCTGGGTAGGGGCGGTGGTATAGGGACGGAGAAAAAAACGCGGCAAATCGATCGCGTCAGAATATGTATCCCTGAATTCTGCAGCCTCAGGTTTTGTTCTCCTCCTCATATACAGGGATGTACATACACCCTTCATGAGGACATATGAAACACCTAAGTACGCGCGATCAAAGTATCACACTCAGCTTGCACAGCTGTTTTTTTTTTGTTTCGGCGAAGTTCTCCTCGATCTCACAGCTGTTTTTTTTTTTTTTTTTTTTTTTCAATGTACGTACGTAGGAGTGAGGCACGGCCATATACCCGAAAGCAAAAAAAAAGCGGGAGACGAGATTTGAAAAGAATTGATGGTGATTACATACAGGATAGGAGTGCGTTTTTTCGTTGTCGTTGCTTGCTGTGCCTGCTGCACAAATAACTTTTGACCATGTAAGTGTTGTCTGTGCCCCGCTTGCAGGAAAGTTTGACCACAAGCGAGCGATCGTCTTCGTAGACCCACAGCCCTTGGGCGTGGTGGCAAATACGTAAAAGGGCGGACAATCACCAAAACCACGGGACTGTCCATGGGTCATGACCCGGCCCGCGGGTCGGGTCGGGTCAGGAATACTTCACCATATCACGGGTCGGGTCAGGCCGGGTCGGCCCGGATCGGGTCGGGCCGGGTAGAGGGTCAGGAGGGCTTTAAAACTTCACGCGTCGGGTCGGGGTCGGATTAGATGACCCGACCCGACCCGCGAGTTCTGACCCGACTCGTGAGCAGCCCTGCAAAAAACGAGCACCGGTCACAAGCATGTACATAGCCGACGTATTCCACATCTGTTTTGTTTTTTCACCCATCAATCTTTACTTTCCAGCTGTCTGGGCAAGCCGTGGTTAGAGGTGTCTTTCTTCAGCCCCCCCCCCGGTACTTGCTTGCCTCATGTTTGATCAACTGAGGAACTGTTTAATAAGGCATGTGCCCAATAAGAGTCTTATCCCAATAAGGCATACCTTATCCCAATAAGGCAGGCCTTATCCCAATAAGGCATGTATTATCCCATTACGGCAAGTATTATCCCAATAAGGCATGCCTTATTTCAATAAGGCATGTATGATCCCAATAAGGCATGTATTATCCCAATAAGGCATGCATTATTTCAATGCGGCATGCATTATCCCAATAAGGCAACCTTATCCAAATACGGCATTCCTTATACTTATAGGGCATGGCTTATCTCAATATATCATGCCTTATTTCAATACGGCATGCCTTATCCCAATAGAACATGCCTTATCTCAATAAGGCATATGCCTTGTAAGGCTTCATGCCTTGCCGTTGGAATATCATCGACCGTCCGATTCACACCCCTAAAACATTCCGTCACCAGGTACACAACCGTAGGCATCTTCTTGTTTCACCCTCGTGCAGTCCATTCACCTAGTATCCATTCCATACCTGCTTGGCCACCTGCTGCCCCTCGGGCACCATGCCGAACGTCAGGTGCTTCTGCGCCAAGTTGGCCAGCTCCAGCCGAGCGGGGCAGCCCTCCCCTACAACGAGGAGCTTAACCGTGTAGCTCCCGTTGACCAAGAAGGGCACCCCGAAGGCGTATTGCCTCGCGTCCCTGGGAGCAAAGAACAGGGGGACGTCCATGGACTGTCCGGCCTCGAGGACGGAAGGCTCGCACGTCGCCCAGAAGCACCGGTCCCCCTGGTGAATGCAGTCCAGCGAGAGCGCCGCGGAAGGGTCGCGGTTTGTCACCCTCAGCGTCTCGCACTCGGGGTTGGGAATGGAACCTGGTTCATGTTATAACATGCGTGGGTTGGGGGGGGGGGGGGGGGGGGGGCGAAAAGGCGTCGGAGATTGAGATTGTGTCATCACGGAAAAGTGTTTAAGGGGGCCGCGTGTTTGTGTCTTAGTCGGAAGGTTTTCAGGGCCGTGTTTGTGTCTTTAGAACATACTATTAATGGGGGAAACAGTGGTAAATAGGACCAACTATTGTTAGTACATATAGGGAAAATTATAGGGTTTTGTTCGCACCGCAGGTCCTATTTACCATGGTTCCCCTTAATAGTAGTAGTAGGCGCTCACATCCTTGCATTTTAAGGACCGCACACCACCCGGGCGATCCCCCCCCCCCCAAAACAAAATATCTCGACAACGCGAAGAGAGTGAAAAAACGCCATCCAAGCGACTCGACGCACCTTTCTATGCAAAATGTCTCGACGACATCTTCTTCCCAAAGCCGCTCACTACTACTTTCCGTTGTGTCGCATACGACTACGGCCGTGCGCGACATCCCCTCCCCCCCCCCCCCCCCCCCCCCGCCCCCCCGTCCTTGGTTGTGGAGAAAATCAACTCTGAATTCATCCCAGGGGGTGTGCTATTTTTATCACCGGTGTGATACATACTTTTGGGGGGGAAGGGTGCTATCTTATCACCCGTGTGGTAACGTAGGTACTCGACGACGGCGCTGGGAGTGGAGTGGACCGGGTTGCCGCGTTGTAACCTCTAGAGCTTACGTACCCCAAGGCACGTGAACGGAATTTTTCATAAAAATATTGGCTCAACCGCGGGAGGAGCGATACGTGCATGCATATGGCTTGCTGAAAGGGGGGGGGGGGGTGATGGGGACGCAACCACCAATGACCCTTATTATTGCTAGAAGTCCAAGTCAAGCGTTGAACGGGGCAAGCTGGTGGGGGTGGACGGCACATCTAAAAACCTTCAAACCAGTCCGTGCGCTTTCGGAATAGATAGATGGAACAACCATATTATACGATTACGGGGGGACCATAGTAAACACTAGTAAATAGGACCAACTAATGTTAGTATAAATAAGTAAATATATAGGTTTTTGAGTGTACCGTAGGTGCTAGTTACTAGGGTCCACCGCAATAAAACTACAGTAGTCATAAGCCGGTGGACAGTAGTATCACCCGCTGGAGTGATGAAGCACGGCCCGAAGTCGTGCTTCTGGAAGGAGAAGTGAAGTCCAGGTCGGATCCCGCGGCCCACCACCCTCAGCACGTACTCATATCTGCCAAAACCGTTGGGGCGTTGGCACATAATTTTTGCGATCAGTATATTGCATTTTTTTTTTTTTTCCTTCCTGTCGTGGAGGACTTTTCCGTCGGCGCACGGATGTGAGGGTATTACCGCTGAGCTATAGGGGTAAAAGATCGATCGATTACCCAGCCCAGGGTAATCCTTATAACACTCTCCCCCCCTCTGAACGGCGGGATATTTGGGACGTCGGTACCGTATACGGCCGTACGTTGACCTACCCGCTTCGTTTCAGTACCTGAGGAACCAGGGAGACGTGTTTTTTAGGGACGCACGCGCAAGCGTTTCTATAAAAGAAACGTTCGAAGTGAGATTCGAACCCGTGTCCTGCCAACGACGCCAAATGTGAGGGTATTACCGCTGAGCTATAGGGGTAAAAGATCGATCGATTACCCAGCCCAGGGTAATCCTTATTATAACACGGAGGTATTGCTGGAAAAAAAACTAAAGTTCGGGAGAGGTGAGGTGAGGTAACAGGACTCCACGACAGTGGTCAGTAAGGGAGCACGAAGGTTTTGGGTGGGACCACCGGGTGGGACCACCGGCCGGCGCAGGATGTCTTGTCTCATCCAACCCAATGCTTACATTAAGCCCTTAAGAACTGGTCCCACGAATTTGGGGGGAAAACTACTTGGAATTAGTGTGGGACAATTTTTTCCGTTCTGAATGGGTTAAAGCGATCCGTAACAGAGGAAAAATGATACCACAGGTATCTCTCTCTCCCCACTCCAGATTTTTTGGAGCCTGCCTGTCTTGTGACCACGGACCAGAGGTTTGGTGACGGGTTCATTTGATAACAACAACAACAACAACAACACCGTGGCGGCTTGAGGGGCGGGTGCATATCTACTTCAAGGAAAGTACGGGATTTGAAACCGCACCCTGCCTCGATTTTTTTCCGTCTCTTGTCACCAACGCGACCCCACGGCGAAAATCGGAGCCGAAACGTGCGGGACGGCACAAAAACATCGCGCCAAGAATTTCCAAAAAAAATCGTTCATTTATCATTTCGCCGAACATTCAACCATCTGCACAACAAAGGCGATATGCGCTACAGGGTAGGTAGATTGGACACTTTTAATAGAGTACGACGTATGGCTACACTAATTTCAAGATAAAAATACCACACTAACTTCAAGATCGTAGCCGAAATAGTTCTGACTAACTATTACTGACCATTAGTATACCCCTCAACGGAGAAACTACCCTCGGGTTTTACGGAGGACCATATGTAGTAAATGGGACCAAATATTTTTCGTAAAAATAGATAAATGTATACCGGTAGGTTTGTGTGTGTGTGTGGGTGCGTGTGCCGTAGGTTCTATTTACTATGGTCCCCCGTGAAGAAGTATCTCCATTTGTGTTGCAAACTATTTGTCGGATGAATCCTCGGGTAGGACCAGGTCCTCAAAGATTGTTGACCTTACTCGGAATTACTTTCAAGGTAGGATTGGGAAGGGCAACCGGTGCCTCCGGCGGATCCTGCGGATGGTTAGTATCAACCAACTCCTCGTGGGCGGGGTCATATCCTTCGTGGGATCAGCCCCGGGTGGGACCAGGTCCTTAGAATGCTGATCGTGCTATGCATGTTAACCTCAAAAGTCAGTATTAGGTGGCTTATACTACTACTACTAACTATAGTATGGAACTCCCAAACTGAGGAGCCCCGGAGATAATTAGGCGCTACCCTTATGAGGCAAATCCCTATATACCCCAATCGTAGCTTGCGCCAGGCTTCAAGAATAATCAATGCCAACAACACCCCGACAAATTCAGTGTTTATGCATACCACTGGATAGACAAAGTCGTTTTGGACCAGGGTTAGTTGCGCACGGGAGCAAAACGGTGCAAACAAAGTTATACAGCAGGGGGACGGGGAGGGGGGGTTGTGTGCTTTCTGAGCTGGTTCGGGGAGAATACTGACATCATTTTGACGAGCCCACACCTTGACTGCTAAGTACACCTTTAGATCAATGATAGGTTAAAATTCACGTTACGTGTTTCGAAAAACAAACTTGAGACTGCTACGTGTATACATGCTACAAGTAGACCTGGTACCTGGTATGCATGTTCACGCAATGATTAAGGGAGACTTTTTTTTACATTTCAATGTTCAACTCACTCAAACAAGTCCTGTCAGCGGATATATATTTTCTGTCATCACCTGCCAGCTATTGTGCAGATGAGGTCTTGACCGTCAAGCGTCACCTCCCCAGTAGGCAAGAAGTCGAGGCTAAGCTCCACGCGATCCCCTTTCTTGATGCTTCCGGCCTGCGGCGGGAAAAGTCGAGGGCGGGATTATCGTTTCACACATCAGACAGATCACGATCTAGATCATCTATAGATCATCTATAGATCATCTTTATCTACGCATCGGACAGATCATCTACAGATAGATAATCTATAGATCATCTGGATCCTAACCTGCCGTCATGACATGTTGAGCAGGGATCTGTACAGCAAAGATCCAAACCAGGAAGCGAAATCATCCTGAAATGTACGGCTCCCACCCGGCAACATGTGCTAGATCATACAGATCATACAGATCATACAGATCATGAACCCCGCAATCCCATCTGTGTTACTACAATGTTCTTTAGATGCGCCTAGCCCATGGGACTGTTCCACAGACTGTTCCACACATCAGGCAGATCACGATTTAGACCATCTATAGATCATCTATAGATCGTCTATAGATCGTCTATATTCACATATCGGACATATTGCAATCTAAATAATCTATAGATCATCTAGATTCACACATCATAAGGTCACGATCTAAATCATATATAGATCATCTACAGACAAATCATGTATAGATCATCTAGAACCCAACCTGCCGTTATGAGGTGTTGTGCAGGATGTGTATACCACATATCCATCCAGGAAACGTGTGCTACAGTATATATATAGATCATGCAGATTATTCGGCTCCCACCCGAAAAAAAAGAGCTAGATCAGATCATACAGATCAATAATACATTCCCCCCGAACAATCTAGATCATGAACTGGGAATCGGCGATCTGTCCGATGTTTGTATAGTTCCAGTGGTGTTGGCGAGGCAGCGACTCCAACAATTGAAAATACGCTGACTGCTACCAGTATGTACCAAGCTATATAGGTCAGTGGTTGCGGTGTACACCTATAACAAAATCTCGATGTGGCGTTCTAATCTTCGATCGTCCTTTTCTTGGGGTACATTTATAAAACCATAAGCACTGATCTCGTGGTAAGATTCTGGCTGCTAGACGACGCGTCCCTACCGTAGGGGTCGTAGCACTTTTTGCCCAAGTTCGTTTTGGCTAACTATTATTATTATTATAATTATTATTATCTTTGCCATCCGACAATGTGCAGCATGAGCTTCAACATCGATCACTCATAACAATTCCCGAAAGCAGAAAACCACAGATTGACTATTACTGACTATTACTGACTATTACTGACTATTACTGACTATTACTGACTATTACTACGGTAGAGGAGCACCAATTTTTTCCTGAGGTTCCGCAGTTGAGGAGCTCTATACTAGAATCAAGTCATTAGTGAACTATACGCTAGAATCAAGTCATTAGTGAACTACATACTACAATCAAGACATTAGCTATCTATACACCCTAAAAAGCAAGTCATTTATTACCGGAGACCATAGTAAATAGGACCAAATATTGTCAGTGAAAACAGGGGAAAATATCTAGGTTTTTGTGTGTACCGTGGGGCCCTATTTACTATGCATTACTATGGCCCCCCGCAATAGTTTAATCTCCTCGCTGCTGCCGGTCCCGTACGATTTTTTTTGTAGCCTTTTCGTCGTTGTTAGTGCTTACCTGTTTTGCACCCGAAAGACGTAGCGCGGGGCCGGACGGGGTCCGCCACTGCCACAGATAGTCCACGCTGAATTTCCCCGGGTTCACGATGACGATCTGTGGAAACAAATCGCGAAGACAACAAAACGAAAACAGGAGAGAAAGTAAATACCTTTTGGGGGGGGGGGCATAGTAAACACTAGGAAATAGGACCAAATATTGCTCGTAAAAATAGGTACATGTATAGGTCTTTGTCTGTACCGCAGGTCCTATTTACTATGGCCCCCCCGTAATCGTACAGGAGGAAGACGTCGCCGGTAGCGGGTAATTAACCCATTTAGAACTGCAGTCCCGATGTGGGGACAAAACACTTGCAATTAGAGTGAAATATTTAGTTATAGACAGTGCAGTACTAAAAAGGTTAAGGAAGTGCTCATGAGGCGTGGCGTTAACCGAGGTAGTCCCTTCTTGGCATGTTAATAGTTCAGCGAGGGAAAAAAAATGTGCCGAAAACACGTATGCTGCTATATAGGTACGAGGAGCAAAGAACACGCGAATGAAACCGCTGGGGCTGCTGGGGTATATACACTACAGTAGAGGATGCTTCGACCTGAAAATGTAAGGAGTTGTCATGCGTCGCTCATGTTTTTCACGCTAGCGTGGTGAAAATAATAATATCGCCTCATAAGGCAAAAAACTAACTGCAACCCCTTTTATGGTATGCCGTGGGATAAGTCTCGTCGTTTGTTTTGATCGGTACGACTGGGGGCCTCAATACCTCAAGTAGGCTTAAGGAAGCAGAGTGTTTTTTCTTGGGGGGGGGAGGTTGGAGGAGCTAAGAGTCGCGTGCTGCGCGGATAGCCTTTTTTAGGCTGGGATTATATCAACTACAGCAAATGACGCTGCTTTAAAATTCACCGACCTCCCCGCCCACCACCCAAATAATAAGCTCCAGCAACTATTAATAGTACGTGCAGGCAGCGAAGTTATGTATCCCACCTTGCGGGCTGCTCGCTCGTTGATGTGAATGCTGCCGAAGTCGACGATGTTGACTTGCGGCAGCGGCAGGAGCTCCAAGGCGTTTCCTTGCCCCCCTCCTCCTCCGCCGTCGGTGTCGCCCGTCTCCGTACCGTCGGTATCGGCACCCGTTTTCCCTTGCATGAGAAGTTTCGCGTGAACCTACATACAGGATCAAGGTTTTCGGGGGTGGGGAGAGGAGAGGGGGAGTAAGCTTAAGCTTTCACGTAATGGTAAGTACCTACGTGTGTGCGTTCATACCGGTAAGTCGATGGAGCCCATTTTCAAGTCACTGAGAAGATGAGAAATCCGAGAATCTACGAGGGAAAGCAGCCTGCAAATCAAACTTCGTCACCGAATTTTCGCAGTATACAGAGCTTACCACGTTTTTTTCGAGATTTGGTATGAGTTATCTGATTGGCTTATGTTCAGGGTTAAAATTGACCTGATTGGCTCACTTAGGGTTAGGGTTAGGGTTAGATATAGTCGTCTCGTACACAGCAATGTGGGTCAACCATTTTTTCGATAAGAGTTGTAACCAACCCTCAAATTTCGCGGGAGAGAAACCATGAGGGGACGCAGCCGATGTTTAGTATGGAGTAGCCTTATCATGATGTTCACCGCTATTATAGGTTATCTTGTTTATCACGGTGTGTTGCTTCCTTCCCCCCCCATTCCTTCGCCTGGCCATGCCGAAACCCCCACCAACCGACCGTCGAGAAAGCTTGCTTGGTGATTTACGCACAGCTAGCTCTTTTACATAGAGCTGCGTTACGCATCTTTGATTTTGTTTTTTACGATTTCACTATTCGCCCCCTAAGGCCAACCTCCCTAAGGCCAACCACGGTACCTTGAAACCCTCTCCCTTGACGTTGATGGTGAGCTTGGTCTGCTTCTTGCGCACGTTGAACGTCAAGTTGAAGTTGTGGAACTTTTCCTCTCGAGGGCAGAAGGCCACCTCGATCGGAACTCGCCCGTTGGGGGGAAGCAAGGCGGACATCGGACTGACCTCCAAGATTGGTCGTCTTCGGGGGTCGTCGTTTACCTAAACTCGGAGGAGGAGGAGGAGAGGAAGGGAGGGGGGTGGAGCATGCGAGAAGAAAACACTTTTTAAGTAAAACATTATGAGGTACACATGCTCGTAATGTCGAAAGGAAGGAAGGAAAGGAACAATGATAAATAACCCAAGAACGAAACAAACAAACATACAAAAAAACACACGGAAACACATAATCAGTTCCGCTACGGTTGCCTACGATACAAACGAGGTGATACAGAACAGCGTTCCTGCCTCTCAGTAGGTTAACGACCCCGGGCTAACACAAAACACATCCTCTTACTCCTGTTTTGCTCGGTGTCGATTAATGATCTAAATCTTGGAAGTCTAGACGTTACAGACTCCCCAAGGCGTACCCTAAGTTAAATTTCCTCGGCCCGCCTGAAATAGGTACGTAGCGAAGTGGGTTGAGGTCTGCGATTCAATAAACACATTGAGCAGGTTCTGACTTGTCGGTTGGTTGCCTATAAGCCACCGACTACCTGGTAGCTGTTAGCTGGTTAGGCTTTTATGCACGAGACTCATGCGAATGGGAGCATGTCTGTATCAACACACCTGTCATCGTTATTTAAAAACAAAACTAAGTACAGCACGTGTCTTGGAAACACCTACTATTAATAGAAAAGCCTCCGCAACCGCGAGAGGGGAAAACTCGAGTGTTTAAGTTGTAGATGCGGGGGCGAAAAGTATCTCGATCGACTGACTACATACGGGCACAAAACAGCACCACCAACAACGATGCTACCATGGTTGTTCTGATCAACGACCCTATAATAATAACAAATCCGTTGTCCTTAGCCTCCTTCATCAAGGCGATAGTTTCGCGCCCGCCCATACCTGGGCCATGCCGAGCGAGTTCTTGTCGAAGACAAAGCTGTGAGGCATCGACTCCCGGTTAACGATATGAAACGTCTCTTTCAGAGCGGCGCCGAGCATCAGAGCCCCATAGTCCAGCTTCGTGCGATCGATAGACACGTCCGGCTCAACCACGCTTCCCACGAAGAGGAAGAGCTCGCTCACGCCGTGCTCTGGGACTCTGAAGCGGAAGAAAGCCTGCGTCGATGGTAAATGATAAGAGGTGGTTAAAACGACGACCAACGACTAAACAAACACACACACACAAAAACTGTTACCCAATATATTTTGCATCCGATGTACATTTAAAAGCAATAAGAGCAACTCATTATTAAAAAAACGGTTACGTGTATATATGTGTGCGAATGATTGCATAAACATTAGTACGAATACGTTAGTTGTGAGTTTGATGACCGAGTATTAAGTGGTTGATGCTCAGCTTCGAAATGCTGCGTGATGTGATACGTCTGCCGCGTGTGTTGTATATTCCGTTTCAGCGAATGGGAGCAATGATGCAAAATAAAGGCCTAACTCGAAGCGAGAGTGCCTAGGCCATCAGAGGACACTGCTTTTCGTTGGCGTCGTAAGATAACCTCTAAAAAAGAAGGGTGGAGAAAGATGGAGACTAAGGGATGAAACTCACGAATATATATATACATATTCGGACCAGAACGTGGACATGTCAAACAGCGTGCGTATAAGCGTGAAGGCGTAACACTCAAGAAGCATAGCTGCAACCAAGCCGAACATATGCGTTGTGTGTACTCTTACATGTATTTATGAAAATTAAATAAAACAACAACTGTGATATCGAGGATTTCGTATGTATGCATGCATGCATGTATGTATGCATGTATGTATGTATGCATGTATGTATGTATGTATGTATGTATGTATGTATGCATGTATGTATGTATGTATGTATGTATGTATGTATGTATGTATGTATGTATGTATGTATGTATGTATGTATGTATGTATGTATGTATGTATGTATGTATGTATGTATGTATGTATGTATGTATGTATGTATGTATGTATGTATGTATGTATGTATGTATGTATGTATGTATGTATGTATGTATGTATGTATGTATGTATGTATGTATGTATGTATGTATGTATGTATGTATGTATGTATGTATGTATGTATGTATGTATGTATGTATGTATGTATGTATGTATGTATGTATGTATGTATGTATGTATGTATGTATGTATGTATGTATGTATGTATGTATGTATGTATGTATGTATGTATGTATGTATGTATGTATGTATGTATGTATGTATGTATGTATGTATGTATGTATGTATGTATGTATGTATGTATGTATGTATGTATGTATGTATGTATGTATGTATGTATGTATGTATGTATGTATGTATGTATGTATGTATGTATGTATGTATGTATGTATGTATGTATGTATGTATGTATGTATGTATGTATGTATGTATGTATGTATGTATGTATGTATGTATGTATGTATGTATGTATGTATGTATGTATGTATGTATGTATGTATGTATGTATGTATGTATGTATGTATGTATGTATGTATGTATGTATGTATGTATGTATGTATGTATGTATGTATGTATGTATGTATGTATGTATGTATGTATGTATGTATGTATGTATGTATGTATGTATGTATGTATGTATGTATGTATGTATGTATGTATGTATGTATGTATGTATGTATGTATGTATGTATGTATGTATGTATGTATGTATGTATGTATGTATGTATGTATGTATGTATGTATGTATGTATGTATGTATGTATGTATGTATGTATGTATGTATGTATGTATGTATGTATGTATGTATGTATGTATGTATGTATGTATGTATGTATGTATGTATGTATGTATGTATGTATGTATGTATGTATGTATGTATGTATGTATGTATGTATGTATGTATGTATGTATGTATGTATGTATGTATGTATGTATGTATGTATGTATGTATGTATGTATGTATGTATGTATGTATGTATGTATGTATGTATGTATGTATGTATGTATGTATGTATGTATGTATGTATGTATGTATGTATGTATGTATGTATGTATGTATGTATGTATGTATGTATGTATGTATGTATGTATGTATGTATGTATGTATGTATGTATGTATGTATGTATGTATGTATGTATGTATGTATGTATGTATGTATGTATGTATGTATGTATGTATGTATGTATGTATGTATGTATGTATGTATGTATGTATGTATGTATGTATGTATGTATGTATGTATGTATGTATGTATGTATGTATGTATGTATGTATGTATGTATGTATGTATGTATGTATGTATGTATGTATGTATGTATGTATGTATGTATGTATGTATGTATGTATGTATGTATGTATGTATGTATGTATGTATGTATGTATGTATGTATGTATGTATGTATGTATGTATGTATGTATGTATGTATGTATGTATGTATGTATGTATGTATGTATGTATGTATGTATGTATGTATGTATGTATGTATGTATGTATGTATGTATGTATGTATGTATGTATGTATGTATGTATGTATGTATGTATGTATGTATGTATGTATGTATGTATGTATGTATGTATGTATGTATGTATGTATGTATGTATGTATGTATGTATGTATGTATGTATGTATGTATGTATGTATGTATGTATGTATGTATGTATGTATGTATGTATGTATGTATGTATGTATGTATGTATGTATGTATGTATGTATGTATGTATGTATGTATGTATGTATGTATGTATGTATGTATGTATGTATGTATGTATGTATGTATGTATGTATGTATGTATGTATGTATGTATGTATGTATGTATGTATGTATGTATGTATGTATGTATGTATGTATGTATGTATGTATGTATGTATGTATGTATGTATGTATGTATGTATGTATGTATGTATGTATGTATGTATGTATGTATGTATGTATGTATGTATGTATGTATGTATGTATGTATGTATGTATGTATGTATGTATGTATGTATGTATGTATGTATGTATGTATGTATGTATGTATGTATGTATGTATGTATGTATGTATGTATGTATGTATGTATGTATGTATGTATGTATGTATGTATGTATGTATGTATGTATGTATGTATGTATGTATGTATGTATGTATGTATGTATGTATGTATGTATGTATGTATGTATGTATGTATGTATGTATGTATGTATGTATGTATGTATGTATGTATGTATGTATGTATGTATGTATGTATGTATGTATGTATGTATGTATGTATGTATGTATGTATGTATGTATGTATGTATGTATGTACTCGTAGATACAAACCGTACCGTACCACCCTGACCGGGCATAAAATCCCCATCCGATGTTAATATTAGAGTCCTAACGTGGCTTACATTCCCGTCCAGAGTCATGTATTTCTGGCCAAGTTGTTCCATTCAAACTATTGTATGTATACGAGTGTGTGTAGGGTAGGCACAATTCGACGTGAGTCGACGAGGGAAGAAAGTGCTGAAATCTTCTCGCGATAGAAATGCAAGGCACGAACCGTAGTGGGGGAGGAGGGAGAAGAACCTACTTAGTGACCCCGGATCTGAGTTACGACTAAAGAGGGAGAAAGAAAAGAAGGGCGAAGAAAATAAACGGGATGGACAAACAAAATATGAATAAATAAATAAATAATAACTCACGGGCGGGAGACGAAAGGTCCACCCCGATTCTACTTCAAACCAGGCAAGCACGCTGATCGGAATCCCAGACGCCACACTTCAATGATAAATATAGGGCATTAGCCAAAAATAGGTATACCTACGCACTTTGAGCCATTTATAGGTGCACTGCGTAATGTACCCCGGAAAAGGCGTCCTGGTCCGCCCGATATTGGGCCTGCGCTCCATTGTACCTACAAATGGCTCAAAGTGCGTAGGTATACCTACTTTTGGCTCATGACCATAAATACAGATTATATTTTATTTCCATCCCATTTATTATCTTCGCCCTTCTGTTCTCTCTCCCTCTTTAGTCGTAACCCAGATCCGGGATCACTATGTAGGCTCTTCTCTTCCCTCCCCGCTACGTATGTACGGTACGTGCCTTGCGTGTTTATCGCGAGGAGATTTCAGCACTTTCTTCCCTCGTCGACACTCTCTCGTCGAATTGTGCTATTATATACAGAAAGGCCGAAAAGAAAAACAAATCGGAGCGTTAGGATTTCTGCACGAATCGAGAAAATTACATCAATTAAGTACATCGTTCTACTCTGTTTTTACTTGGTTTCAGTATACCCCCCTCCTTTTTCGGCTCTCGAAAAGGGGAGTGTGGCGTTCGACTTTTTTTTTTATTGTTTGGTGCTCCCCTGGTCAAAAACACACCGAAAATACCTTCAGACAGCAAAAACGGTTTTTTGGGTGAATAAACCAACAAACACGGCCGTCCTGGTGGCGCTGCGGCGCTTGGCACCAAAAATATTCGAGAGGGGACGGAGATGGCGCGCCCCCGGGTAAAAGACGCGCGCCCCACACGCCTTCCAATATTTTTTCGGGGGCCAAGAACCGGTGAGGCACCCCTTTCGGCCCCGAGGGCGGGGGGGGGATGTACTTCATATTCATGCATGGCCGTAGTCGTATGACCATAGACCCTCGCATCCCTACAATGATGTAGGGACGGAGGATGTCGGGTTTTCATTGACCAGGCAGACATTGCTTGCACCAAGCGCGAAGCGCCGTGGGGTGTTCGGCGAGTCGCATGAAGGGTGAGCTGCATCCTCTACTAAGAACCGCTTGTGAGGTGGACTTGCATGTGGATGGCAGCTTCAATGAGTGTAATTTATTTTCTGGTGTGGCCACTGCTGTTAAGAAATACTGTGGCCACTGCTGTTAAGAAATAGGCAGTACACAGCCTATTTATTGAGAGTCAATGCAATGCTTCGTATGTTGCGGTTCAACTGATTACACCGCATTTTGATGTGAGTAACGGGATATTTAGAAGACCCTTCAGCAATTCTTGTGGTCGACGAGTTGCAGCGACAAGCCGTCGATAGACGTTACTGCTGTAAGAAGCTATCAAGATTGAGGAACTGGAGTGTTTGCACACACCCCATGTTCACTCGTCAAACCGCATCTGAGCGTATCACGGTTCATCGTCATATCATAAGCCTTTATTGCCCCGAAGCGGCCGTTTTCAAGAGTCATCAATTCTTCACATCCTCGACACGCAGCGTGTCTGCTCGGCCACTTTAACGACTGCCAGCGCCAATCTTTGCAGCCTACGACGGGAGTGTGATCGAATATTCTCCAAAACAGCTTTCAGAGACAACATGGGAGTCCGTGTTCATATTATTATTAACGGGCGCACAAAAAAAAAAAGTTATCGACACCACACCCCCCCCCCCCTATATTGGAGGGAAGAAACCGGACCGTTGTGATCCTAGAAAACAATAAGTCAAGTTTTTTTTTAATTACCCCCCCCCCCCCCCCAGCGAAAAAAAAAAAGGGGGGGTCTCTAAAACCAAGTTAAAAAAAGGGAACAAAAAACGAAAAAAAAATGGTTTTCGCTCATTTCGTCCTGTGATCACAGCGATCCGGTTTGTTTTTCATTCTGACCTTCCTACGTGTGTGGTGTCGTTTTCTCTTCTTTTTTTACGCCCCGGAGGACGACAATAGTAAATAGGACCAAATATTGTTATTAATAGTAAAAATAGAGAAATATGAAGGCTTTTTTCTGTACCGTAAGTCTAATTTATTATAGTCCCCCGTAAAAGTCGCCTTCAGCAGTTTGCTATTCGTACCACGTGAAAAAAAAATGTCCATGTGCCAGGTACGTGAGAAGCAAGGCATGCCAAAAATAGACAAACATCGCGGGGAGAGGTCAACATGTATTGAAATTTAGTACCAGTACTAATAATACTCGTGTTGTAAAGCAGAAGGCATACGTACCAGTATACTTCAAGTGTACCCGGGGTATTTACCCACGTACCCGGGGTTATTATTTACCCCCGTAGAAATTACGAAATTACCAACAGGTACTTTCGTCGTGTATAAACCGTGCCTATATTACCTCTCCCCAATACTTTACACGGCGATGAAAATACTTTATTAATACGACATAACTCAGAATTGTACCCGGGTTGCGGATATAATTGCGTAGTAGGTCCCCTGATACCATACGTACGACTCTGATGTACTGCTCTGTACCAGTATAAGACCCTTCCCGAGTCATRATCATATTCTCATACTCTCTGGGCCCCTCCAGAATCCATGCCACAACAGCAGCAGCAGCAGCAGCAGTTGAACCTGTCGGCACGTCGAACAGACTCGAAAATAGCCCGCTAGGGACAATACGACAATACGTACACAATACGTACACCTTCTAACAATGAATACGTACCACTGTGACCCTGAATACAAGGAACGTTTGTATATCAAAATGTTATTGAGTGGTACGTATTTACGTATACACACGTATAGTAAGGGTCCACCAGTAAGGCGGTGGTGTGCTTTTAGAGCAATATTTCTGCCTTATAAAGGGAAGCTGCCTTATTCATTCCAGGTTATGAGCGCAACTTCCCCAAGCGCGACAAGTGATTTGGACCGCCTTACCCGTGAACCCACCGACCTTCTTCATCCCATCTATTATCTTTTGCCCTTCCGTTCTCTCTCCTTCCTGGTCGTAACTCAGATCCGGGGTCACAAAGTAGGCTCTTCTCCCTCCTCCCCCACTACGGTTCTTGCCTTGCATTTTTATCGCGATAATTTTTCAGCACTTTCTTCCCTCGCCGACTTGCGTCGGATTCCGCCTATGATACCCACGCCACGAAGGCGCTCTCAGCAATTGGTTCTTTTTTATTTTTTCAAATAAAGTAAAAATCTCAACACGGTGGGATTCGAACTTGGGTACCAATGATAGTAACCTTTGAAGCCGACCACTACTCTACCGGGGCGACCGGCATAGTCAAGGATTACTAAACACTGAAAACTATATTATCGTAGCCATATACTCGTTCGTAGTCGTATCGTATCGAGGTATTAATAGTACAACTCGTTCTCTGTACCTGGTGCTGCGTACCGGTAAAAAAAATGCTACAAGCAGTATCGTAGTTGAAGCAAGACATGGGATTGCCGTAAACACAAAACGATTACGAATCACGGGAGCATTGCGGGAGCATCTGCAACCTACGCTCCGAGCATCACAAGCGGGGGGGGGGGGGGGGACATTTACGTATGTACCGTGAAGACCGTTGCGTTCGCACAGAGGATACGATCGTTTTTTCTAGCGCTCGCTTTTTTCCAGAAGCGGGAAGAAGCTTTTTGTCGATACCGAACTAAGCGCTTTCGGTAAAAAAAAAACTAGGTCGAGAGCCTTCCGAATACATAAATGTCCGACTTTTTTATAGCACCTTTGACTCGGTGTCGAGAAAACGAGCAATTACAGAAAAAAAAAAAAAAAACGCATCACATCCCTACTGCTGTGCGAACTCAACGCTCTTTTAGACGCATGCCACGGCGGTAGAGGTGCACCATGTTTTAGCCTTCTGAGGGCGGTCTCTTGAGGAGGGAGCTCTATATTGATATTTCATACCCAAAAACTGATTTTACAGGGAGTAAAAAAGTGCTATATACGCACCCGATGGACAAAATCCCAATCCCATGGCCCAAGTAAGGGCCCATATTAACGAGTATAAAATAAATTCAATTTCGAAAAATGAAAATGAAAATTCTCTTTTCATTGGTCAACACACGCACCAGCACCAAAMATTAGGATCTTGGGGTATAATATTGGGTGGTGGTGCGGGTTCTGACCAATGAAAAGCGGCTTTGATTTTTTTTTTTCGAATTGCTTTTTGTGCAACACTTCGAGGATGGCGGGTGACTGAGAGAAAACCCCGCCTTTAGGCCTGCATCCACAGCAGCAGAGTCGTGCGTGCGTGCCGTCCGCCCGCGTAAACTCTTGCCGTGTACTCTTCGCGCCCGACGCACGTGCAGCCCAAGACACGGCGGAATTAACACTTTCATTTTTTAAAGGGTATTTTTAGTAGGGTAGGTATAGTGCAGGACACGTACGTATGAATGATTAGAAAACGGGCAACGAGAGAAAGGCAGGCTTGCGATTTACAGGAATATAAAAGAATGTTCATGCCCGAGCACGTGCAGCTGAAGACACGACCGAATACGTAAACACTTTCAAAGGGTATGTTTAGCAGGGTAGGTATAGTACAGCCCAGGATACCTCGTATGAATGATTAGAAAACGAGCAATGAGAAAAGCAGGCTTGCGATTTACAGGAAAATAAGAGAGTCGGCGGTCGCAATACTGGAATTTAGTATAGAATGAAGCCATCACTCCAATAAGAAATCCAGCCTGGACATTTCTTCCTGTTTTCTCACTACTATAGGTGTGCGGTACTACTGTATATAGCAGGGATGCATGGTACGCGTTACACGAACGCTTGCATTCGCAGAAATCTTGCCGTTTCGCGGCAATGTTTTGGTAGGGGTGCCTGGGGAAAAAAGAAAAAAAAGAGAGAGAAAAATTCCAAGTCTTGCGGAGGTTTTTTCGATACGGGCTACTGGGTTGCTCAAGTTTTCGAGTTTGGGTTTCCGTCCGATGCCATGTATGTGCCCTCTGCTGCGAGGCCACCGCGAGCGCTACAGTTTGAACCTCGGCATGAAAGTAGGCTCATTCGAACAATCTTGTGTAGGGCTATCGAAGGTGTTGAAATCAACTCAATGCGTGGGAGCATGAAGGGTATATGTATCATCTGGCGGATTTTTTTCCTGAAAAAAGCAAGTTGCGGTATGGCATGACCCACCAAGGGGTGGCGGGTGGTACCAGCCACCCCCGACGCAGAATTATACGTACGTTCCGCTCTCGTTGCGACGATAACAYCAGCAGCAGCAGCAGCACGCTGCAGCAGCAACAACACAGCAACAACAGCCTGCCGTTGTACTCGCACGCGTTCCAACAAGCTCTCTCCATCGAGCTTTCTAACCTCTGTGAGGCGCTTCTGCGTGCGCACCGCCGTGCTTCGTTCGGCGGCGGGATTGACATTTTTGCAAATTTTTGTGCTCGTGATTGGTCTACGTCACGATTTTAACGATTTTTTTGTGCTCGTGATTGGTCTAAATCACGATTTTTCAGGTCCCACCACTGCGAAATTGCCCGTTTCGCGGAACAAAAGAACTAGCCCCTGATGGGAAATGCCTCCTTACTTGCGTTCGCAAAATCCACACGCCGTTCGCAAAAATCTTGCCGTTTTGCGGAATTAAAAAAAGCAGCTCCTGCTGGGAAATGCCTCCTTATATACTGTACTGGACGCCCCTCAAATTCCCTAGAAGGGGGTGGCAGTGTTCCATCCCCTGTAGAAACGCCTTTCAAGGTAGGCGGATACGGATCGCGGCCGCCGCCGCTCGCGCCGCTTTTATGGCCAAATTTTGTGGCCCGCGTGTGGTTCCAGTGTTACGAGAAGGGATATTCCGAAAAACGCCGAAAACGCTGCTTTAGACCCCCCTAGCCCTACCTCTATAACCCCAACCCACCTCGACCCTTGAGAGCTTTTGTCTCGAGGAAAATCACGTTTTTTTCAAACTTCGTCACCGAATTTTCGCAGTATACAGAGCTTACCACGTTTTTTTCGAGATTTGGTATGAGTTATCTGATTGGCTTATGTTCAGGGTTAAAATTGACCTGATTGGCTCACTTAGGGTTAGGGTTAGGGTTAGATATAGTCGTCTCGTACACAGCAATGTGGGTCAACCATTTTTTCGATAAGAGTTGTAACCAACCCTCAAATTTCGCGGGAGAGAAACCATGAGGGGACGCAGCCGATGTTTAGTATGGAGTAGCCTTATCATGATGTTCACCGCTATTATAGGTTATCTTGTTTATCACGGTGTGTTGCTTCCTTCCCCCCCCATTCCTTCGCCTGGCCATGCCGAAACCCCCACCAACCGACCGTCGAGAAAGCTTGCTTGGTGATTTACGCACAGCTAGCTCTTTTACATAGAGCTGCGTTACGCATCTTTGATTTTGTTTTTTACGATTTCACTATTCGCCCCCTAAGGCCAACCTCCCTAAGGCCAACCACGGTACCTTGAAACCCTCTCCCTTGACGTTGATGGTGAGCTTGGTCTGCTTCTTGCGCACGTTGAACGTCAAGTTGAAGTTGTGGAACTTTTCCTCTCGAGGGCAGAAGGCCACCTCGATCGGAACTCGCCCGTTGGGGGGAAGCAAGGCGGACATCGGACTGACCTCCAAGATTGGTCGTCTTCGGGGGTCGTCGTTTACCTAAACTCGGAGGAGGAGGAGGAGGAGGAGGAGGAGGCGGGGAGGGGGGGTGAGGGGAAGGGGGAGGGGGAGGGGGAGGATGGAGACGAGTTGTCTGTCGTGTGTGCGTTCATACCGGTAAGTCGATGGAGCCCATTTTCAAGTCACTGAGAAGATGAGAAATCCGAGAATCTACGAGGGAAAGCAGCCTGCAAATCAAACTTCGTCACCGAATTTTCGCAGTATACAGAGCTTACCACGTTTTTTTCGAGATTTGGTATGAGTTATCTGATTGGCTTATGTTCAGGGTTAAAATTGACCTGATTGGCTCACTTAGGGTTAGGGTTAGGGTTAGATATAGTCGTCTCGTACACAGCAATGTGGGTCAACCATTTTTTCGATAAGAGTTGTAACCAACCCTCAAATTTCGCGGGAGAGAAACCATGAGGGGACGCAGCCGATGTTTAGTATGGAGTAGCCTTATCATGATGTTCACCGCTATTATAGGTTATCTTGTTTATCACGGTGTGTTGCTTCCTTCCCCCCCCATTCCTTCGCCTGGCCATGCCGAAACCCCCACCAACCGACCGTCGAGAAAGCTTGCTTGGTGATTTACGCACAGCTAGCTCTTTTACATAGAGCTGCGTTACGCATCTTTGATTTTGTTTTTTACGATTTCACTATTCGCCCCCTAAGGCC
>MEHQ01000086.1:212139-223894 GCA_008828725.1 Saccharina japonica | reverse complement strand
GGGGGGGGGGGGTGGGGGGGGGTTCTTGAAGCGGTGGCGGAAATTCAACATTGAATGTGATCGCGAGCGGGGGGGCTACAGGCATCTCAGCGCTAGCTTATGGGTGCCTAAGCGGGACAGATGGTGGGTGCAAGAAACCTATTGGTGCTACGCCTGCGCAAGGTGGAGCATATGCCCGCCAAGTTAACCACCAAGTTGAGATTCCCAGAGAAAGGAAGAGAAGGGAAGGGAAGGGAAGGGAAGGGAAGGGAAGGGAAGGGAAGGGAAGGGAAGGGAAGGGAAGGAGGGAAGGGAAGGGAAAGGTCCAGCACTTTCTTCCCTCGTGTGGAGACGCGACGAATCACCCGGCACCGATTCAAAGCCGCCTACCGTATCACACCCCGGTGATAAAATATCACACTAGGGTGATAAGATAACACACCGGGTGATAAGACAACACACAGGGTGATAAGATAACACACACGGGTGATAAGATAACACACCCCCTGGGAAAAATAAACCTTTCCGAGCCGCGTTTCTCCAAACCCAAGGGAGAACAACATAAAATCGAAAAATGGTGGCTGTACATATATGGAAGGGTCTCGAAGAGGTCTGAGGTTCGTCCGTAGACGCATCACGCTCGGATTTTTCGCGATTTGCACCTTCCTTCAATGGTCGGGTAAAAGAGCTTCCAAATTTGTCCGAGGGGAGTTTGTTTTTTCTTGAGTACTCGTACAGTATACCGTACCCCTGTTCTATCGAAGAGCTCTCCTTGCGTACACAAAGTGCAGCCACCTACAAAAAAAAACGAAATAACGTCTATTACGGGGGACCATAGTAAACACTAGTAAATAGGACCAAATATTTTTCAGTAAAAAATAGGTAAATATATATATATAAATATATATATATATATATATATGTGTGTGTGTGCAAAGCAAGAACCGTAGTGGGGGAGGAGGGAGAGGAGCCTACTTTGTGACCCCGGATCTGAGTTACGACTAGGGAGGGAGAAAGACGGAAGTGCGAAGATAATAAATGGGATGGACAAAAAAAAAAAAAAAAAAACTGTAGGTCCCTATTTGCTAAGGTCTCCTGTAATAGCTGCCACAAAAAATGTCAAAAGCCAACGAACGGCGCGCCATCACGCAGCTTTGTGAAGGGGGGGGGGGAAGGTTTCCCTAGAAATAAATAAGCTGTACATCCTGCATGCCTCCTCAGGTTTTCCATGCACTGGTGGTTCCGTTGTGAGGTGTTGTGTTGTTTTTTTATTCCTGTACCTGGGCAGTTGGTAGCGTCGGCATCTTGGCCGTGAGCGAGTACGAGAAATCATCCACCTTCTCATAAACCAACCCATCCATTCATCCGTCCATTCATCCATCCATCCATCCATCCATCCGTCCAGCCAGCCAGCCAGCCATCCATCCATCCATCCATCCATCCATCCGTCCGTCCACAGGTAAGAGTAGCCGCGCCACCACCGCCGCCGCCATTATATTTTCCACGTTGGGGGCGAAGCGGTACGGTACCGATCAAGGGGGAGGGGGGGGGGGTGGACGTTAGGCGCTTGAAACGTAACCGAAACGGCGTGCAATGGAAACCGAAACGTATATACGCCCCGGGGAGAACCCAGCAACCAACCAGCCAACCAACCAACCAACCAATAATGAAAAACAAAAAAAAAGCGGGGCATTGGCGTGTGATGTTCATTTTGTACGGACTCAGAAAAGCTCCGTCAACCAATACGTAGATTTCGGGGATTGTAGCTGACGCATGCTACGGTGGAGGTGCACCTGTATACAGGCCATGTATTTTTTGCCTTTTGAGGGTGGTCACTTAAAGGAGAGCTCGACACCTCACCTAAAAAAAAAAATTATTTTGGAGGAAAATAAAAGTGCTCGTATCATATTATACCCGATGATTAAGTATACACCGCAAAAATATGTCGACGCAAAAAATGAAAATCCCGACGATTATTTTGGGTTAAGGAGCCTTTAATAGATCGTTCAGAAAACGTTATAGCCAAAAAAAGGTATACCTTATACCTCTATCGTATAGCACGGGTCTGGAGTGTGGCATCTTGTCTAAGTAACGCCTCAGGAAGCGCTGTCACCCAATCACTTATCGGGCGGACTGGAGTGTGACGTGTTTTTTTTGTTGTCTGATACGATTCAGAAAAAAGCTCCGTTAGCCGATAACTTTGTGTATGATTGATACCTTTCATTATCTCTCCCCTCCCCCGCCCCCCAGGTCCTCGGCTTTCCTTGCACCAAAACCCCGAAGCCGAATAGTGACAATTTTTGGAAACAACAACAAAAAAACGAAGATCAAAGGTCGGACAGTATCCAATATATATTCTACAGCGCACACGGGCTCAAATGCCACAAAAACAAACAAGCAAACCAACAAACAAACAAACAAAACAAACAAAACAAGTACGCACCTCCTGCGGCGCAAAGCGAACGGTAAACACTTGCTCCCCTCCGGCCGCAATATCTCCCGAGCACGGCTCCACGGAGAACGGGCAAGGAACGTTGTGCTTCCACGAGGGGGGGGCGAGGTTCGACCCTCCCCCTCCCCCCCCACCCACCCCATTCGGCGACGCCTCCATATCTCTAGCGCCCGACGATTTTTTGCGCAGGAGCTGACTCGAAGGACGAGCTGCGCCTCCCCCTAGCCCGCGTCGATTCGACAAAGACCACTCGTAGGGCAGTCTCGTAGTGCCCGGGTTTCTACCCACCGAAATGTTGGGGGGGGGGGGGGGGGGGGGGGGGGGGGGGGGGGGGGGGGGGGGGGGGGGGGGGGGGGGGGGGGGGGAGGGGAAGGATTTGGAGCGCAAGGAGAAGGATGGCCGTAGTAGTCGTATTAACCAGTGGAGGGGGTATTACTCGATATCATGCATCGATGCGAGTCGACGAGGGAAGAAAAGAAAGGGCTGAATGAAGTATTTTCGCGAACAAAAAAATCGAGGCGCGGACCGTAGTGGGGAGGATGGAGGGAGAAGCGCCTACTGTGTGACCCCGGATCTGAGTTACTAGTATCAATAGGAAGGAGAGAGAAAGGACGGGCGAAGATAAAAAAAAAAATGGATGAAAACAAAACAAAAATGGCCGTAGTCGTGTGACCATAGACCCTCTAATCCCGCCAACGCCGGGACGGAGCGTGTCGTTGAGTGCTTCACCGACCTAGCAGATGTTGCTTGTTTGCACCAGGCGAGAAGCGAAACGTGAGGTGTTGGGCGAGTCGCATGAAGGTGGAGGTGCACCCTACTAAGAACCGCTCGTTAGGCGACGGACTTCTTACATATGCGGGGAGGGGGGGGCCGTGAATGACAGGTTAAGCGTACTATATTTAAGGGTGATCATCCGGAATACTATGGGCACTATGGGGCGGGAGGGGAGGAGAGAGACGGTGAGGGGGGGGGGGGGGGGGGGGGCACTCATGTCATGCATAGCCGCAGTCATGATGCCATATAATTTGGGGAGGGAGCGGGGGGAGGGGGGGTGAGTGGGGAGGGTGGAAGGGTTGGGGGGGGTTGGTGGATGGTAGGTTTATGAGGCACGCGCGTTTACGTGACAGTCGAGGTGTGTGAATGAAACCTGGCTGTATTGTGGGTGGGAGAGGGGGGAGGGGAGATGTGAATGGGGAGGGGGGAGGGTCTGGGGGGGGCGTTGATAGATGAACGTATGCTTTTATTTTCTATTGTGTGTGGGAGAGGAGGGAGAAGGGAGGTGGCTGGGGACGGGGGAGGGTCGGGGGAGTTAATAGATGGTCGTAGGCTGTTTTTAAGGGGCACGTGTTTAACCGACAGTTACCAGTAGCTCTTACCTGATGGTCAAGGTGTGGACCCGGCACTGGAACATGGCCGTGTTGGTGAAGTGCACATCGGAGCTTCCCTCGTCGACAACGCCTTCTACGATCTCGAAGCGCGCGCGGTCTGCCACACCGGAGCAGCGCAGCGGTCTCTTCGACAGGAGGGTTCCTTCCAACTGCTCGTACCTGTGCATGGCATGGGGTCGTCCCGCGGCGGTTCATCGTGGTAGGTGGTAGGGACATCGCTTTTTTTCAACCCCCTTTAGAACTGGACGCACTTTTGGTTTGCGGACGTTTTACTTGGAATTAGTGTGAATATTTTTTTCCAATACTGTAGCAGAACACTGCTGTAGCGAAAACGGTTGACAATCACGATCCATAGATAACCTATTCCAGACATCCTGCCAATATGAGGGGACTGTGTGGTTACAGATCCAACCCAGGAAACGTGTGCTACGTAAGGTAAACGTTACGTCTCCCACCCGGCAATGTGTGCTAGATCACACTGTGACAGAGCAGGGATGCATGCATACATCTTTACCCTGATTGATTTAGATCGTGAGTTAGAGAGATCGGTGCTCCGTCCGATGTTCTGTTTGATTTTGAAAATTAGGTCCCTACATAAGATACGATCTTGTAGCGTTTTTTTTTGCCGAGAGAGGGTGGAGTATATATACCACAAAAGGAAAAGAAGAAGAAGAAGAAGAAGAAGAAAACATACCAGGGTATCACACTGTTTGTTGAAATCTGCGAAACAACATCGTCCGCAAACCTCGACTATTCTCAATCGGTCGAAACTCGCAAGCTGACGTGATTTTAGTTATTTCATTTGAAAGCCTGTGCGAGGGTGTGTTTAACTTCTACAAATAGGGCCTACGGTACACACACAAAAACCTATATATTTACCTATTTTTACCAACAACATTTGGTCCCCTATTTACTATGGCCCTCCGTAATGGGGCATATAGGGCATATATATATATATATATATATACTCTGGATGTACCCGATTATCTACCCGGGTAAAACCAACCAGTTAGGGTATATACATACTGTACCTTGGATGTATCGTTTCGAGGAAATGCTGCCGCGCTGAAGACAACACCTCGGCCGAGGCACCTAACCTGCAGTGCAGATGCCATACCCGCGGGCGAGGACCCCTTCCGGCCCAGGAGGCCTTATCCAATCCAATACTTACATTAATGCCATCCGTACCAGAGATAAACAGTGTAACAGTATCTACCCGGGCTAATGTCAACCCGGGTACATACCCGGGTACATCCAGAGTATATACCCTAGTAAGCGCGCCCTTGGAAAAAACTCCAGAAGGCTCGCACCCACGCACACACCTTGGTTCGGGCTGAACAGCGTATACCATCTGCACGGATCCCTCCGACAGCGGCCCCCGCCTCAAGGTGGGTGTAGGGGGGATTTCGGGAGGGGGGGGCTCCTTCCCTTTCTTCCCCTTCTTCGGCTTCAATTTTGGCAAAAACAGGTATTAAAAAAAAGACATCGAGTTGTGCGGCGGTAGGGGGGCGCGGGCGGCGGCGGGGGGGGGGGGTGAGCAGGGCGTGAGTAAGACACAAGGGTAGCCGTGGAGTTGGTTAGCCAAAAGCCAGAATGTCGGGGCTATGCTTTTCCATCCACGCCTACTCTACGAGTTCTGCCTCCCATTTTTGTTTTTCAGCAACGCAAGCCGCTAAAGTGGGATAGCTGCTTTAACCGCATACCTCTTGCAGCGGGAAGCGTACGGTGAAGTTCTTCTCTCAGGGGATGGGGGGGGTACTCATTGTCATGCATGGCCGTAGTCGCTTAACCATAGACCCCTCGCATCCCCCTACAATGCCCGGACAAGCCACGTCGGGTTTTCACCGACCAGGGCCAGACATTGCTTGCTGCACCACGCGCGAAAGTGCCGTGAGGTGTTTTCCGCGACCCACGTAAAGGGTGAGCTGCATCCTACTAAGGATCGCCCTTGTGAGGCGGACTTGGTTTGCATACCAGGTACGAATTACAGCGTCGAATTAATTGGTTTGCTTTCCGACGTGGCCACTTCCAGAGGCAGCAATGGGTATACGATGTAACTGCCTCGTGGGCACCTTACCATATCGTGTCCCTCTTGTGCCTTAAGGAAGGAATTAATGTCTTGAAGTTGTATGAATTCATTAAAACGTGCCCCTCGAAGGGAAAACTCAATTCCATGGATTCATCTTTTTTTTATCGAGTACGCTTCATCGATCCCCGCTCGGGATTTTTTTTTTATATCCTCTCCTTAACAACAAAAAAACAATCCTATCGTAGCTACGAGGACGTACGTTGTTTTCTCATTGTGACCTGGTTAGGAGTGCTGTATCGTTTCTTATTTTTGCCGTATACACACTACCAGTACCTGACACGACACTTCCCCTCGTGCGTAGTTAAGGCTCGTCACTCCGCAAAAGGTAACTATAACTCGATCGCCAGCCATGGTGACCGCTAAAACAAAGGGGGCGGGGGGCACGGTACGTGAGTCATTTTCCCAATTGGTCCTTTAATTCCTGAACCAAAGGCTGAATACCGCGATGACGAACAAAACAGACAACAAGGACTAGGATCCCACAGGTAAAGAAAAGCGGGGGAACACCAGAGAAATTCTCGGATGGGGTCAAACCTCGCGGGTCGGGTTGGGTTGGGTCGAGTAAACGGTGACCCGACCCGACCCAACCCGACCCGAGATATTGCAAAACTTCCTGACCCGACCCGCGGATCGGGTGATGACCCGTGAAGAGCCCTGGAGAAAACACCTTACTGTATACGTATGTGCAAGGGCTCCGCATGGGTTCCGGCATTCGATAGATATATCTATATCTATATACCTTTTCGGGCACCGGCGGACTGGATGCCAGGGCTTCCTCCTGCTGCAAAACCTTCATGTCTTCTTCCGTGGCCTCTCGCAGCTGAGTTTTCGAATCGTCCCACTCCGTGTCCACTCGGAGGGACGCGCGGCGCTGCTCTTGCTGCGGCGACGAAAACGCGGCTTCTTCTTCTTCTTCGCGGGTTCTCGGATACCTTGGGGGGGGGGGGGGGGGTGTACTCATGTTTCGTGCACGGCCGTAGTCGTATGGCCATGGACCCTCGCATCCCTACAATGCCGGGATGGAGCACGTTGGGTTTTCACCAAGCAGGCAGGCCTTGCTTGCACCAAGCGCATTCACACATCGGTCCGGACCACAGATAGATCACGACCTAGATCGTCTAAATAATCAGACCCGTGCTACGATAGAGGTGTACCACTTTTTGGCGAAAATGATTTCTGGCTGACCGGGCTCTCCTTGACCCATTCAGAACTGAAAAACATATTCACGCTAATTCCAAGTAAATCTGTCCCCAATCACGTGAGACCATTTCTTAAGGGGTTTACCCAATATTGGTCACAATACCAGGAGTTTTTTTTTCCAACATTGTTTTTTGTGATAATACGTACGTAGGCTTTGAGATGCCCATCGGGTCGTGCCTCTAGTTTTTTATTCCAAAAACAAATTGGGGTGCGGTTTGGAGTGAACCGATAAAGGGACCTAAAAAAATGTATGTCTACCGTGGCATGAGTCAATATATATACTATTATCGATGTTGTACACGGGCGGCAGGTACCTTGGGGGTGGATTCGGTTAGTCGGAAGAAAGCATTTACACATCGGTCCGGACCACAGATACATCACGATCTACTTTAGACTATATGTTCTCCGTCAGGAGGTGCTGGGCAAGCGAGATTCGGACTTCGGAAGCTTTCACCCAACGGGTAGATCACGATCTACTGCTGCAGATCATGTCGTGCAAGAGCTATGTATAGCTGTACATCGACAGGATTTCAAGACTAAGAACTAACCGATTGGTGCCATTAGCCAGGTAATTGACTTTAGCCAGGCAAAGTCGGCTGGCGAAACCAGCTGCTGGCCAGCCAGAGCAGCCGACTTGCCAACTTAAGTCGGACGGGCGAAGCGAGCCAAATCAGCCCTCCCCGGTCGAGGGGGCCCCGCCCCAAAAACGAAAAAATGCTTCCTGCAAGTTTGGAAACCCAACAATCCTTCCTAGAAGTGTGGAAACCCAGTAATTCGGATAGTCGGCACCTCCGGAAAACGACTATAAACAACTATTCGTCCGACTAAGAACTGGTTGGTGACTGCGAAAAAGAAAAAGAAAAAATGGAGGAGGAGGAGCCGGGCCGACCCACAGCTGTACGTGGCCATCACCTGATCTTCTGTGTGACGAATTCCACCACCTCGTTGTCGTACTTAACGGGCTCCGTTGGTTTGAAAGTAGCCTTTATTTCTCGGTGGCATCCAGCCGGAAGGTGCCCAGCAGTGGGAGAAAACTTGAAGTGTTTGTGGCTGTAGGCGCAGGGAAAGAGTGCGTGCGCGTGTGCGGGGGGGGGTTGAACTCATGTCGTGAACGGCCGTAGTCATATGACCATAGACCCTCGCATCCCTACAATGCCGGGACGGAGCACGTTGGGTTTTCACCAACCAGGCAGGCATTGCTTGCACCAGGCGCGAAGCGCCGTGAGATATTGGGCGAGTCGCATGGAGGGTGAGCTGTATCCTGCTAAGAACCGTCGCTGAGGCGGACTTGCATATGGATGACAGCTTCAATGAGTTAATTTAAATTATGGTGTGGCCACTCCCTGAGACAGCAATGGGATCACTATGTAACTGCCTCGCGGGTGCCTCACCAGATACACACTACGTGATACGATCATTCCCCTTGTGCGGACCAAAGGTTCTCCACCCCGCACAAATGATCTAACAAGACCGCCAGCTTTGGTGACCGCCAAAAACAAAAAAACGACACCCTGGTTGTCTAGCTCACACAGTGAGAGGCGTGTTTTACAGCGTCGTTGCCAACCGACGCCAACCCAACCTATAAATATATAATATAGTTGTTTTGGGGGGGGGATACAAGTGCTATGTGCCCGGTGAACGATAGATACCATGGCCAAAAGTAGTACAATTTATAGTGGGGGAGTGTTGCTTTTAGGGGGTGGGATAATGATGTTGTGGCGGCATCGAATGAGATGCCTCCTTGCTTGACCTTTTTTAAGCGGTCGGAGTCCTGTTCTGGCTCGCCACCGTGGCTGCAGCCGCGCCGCCGCTGGGTGGGTGGAAATCATGTACTTACATACAGCGATGAGCTCTAGAAATCACGACATGCCTGGAGCAGCGTGCGACCGCTGCCCAGTTGCAAGCAACAGCCCTGTCTGTTGGCGTGTTTTACCAGTCTATCAGCACCGTTTCATGCGCGGTACCCACTTGGTATTCCCACAAACGCGATCAACCAAACACTGCCAGTTGCTGCTATCAAAGTGAACTTACTTACGTACTCAGCCAAATAATATGAACCACAACGCCGAAATTCTCTCTAGAACAACAAACTGCATATTATTCTTATATCGGTTCCCGATCCCTAATAACCTTTTATTTACACTATCGTCTCTTCAACATGAAAATTAATAGATCCACGCTGCGTAGCTTAAGCCATCCACTGTTTAATGAATTGATGAACTTCACCCACCCCTACCCTATTGTTGTATGTACGCCCCCCACGCTAAAGCAAGATGGTATAAGCGTGTTAACTGTCGCCGGGAAACTCAGCGCAGCAGGACCGTCGTAACTTATCGTCAGCTCAAGTGTGCGATGGTTGGTTTTGATGCTTTGTTCGGAGAATATAATATATGAGTCGTGATTGGCGGTCGTAGAACCCCGGTCGTAGATCATCAGTCGTGTAACCTTCGGTCGTAAAACTTCGGTCGTAGAACCTCAGCCGTATAACCTTCAGTCGTAGAGCTTTATTCGTAGAACCTCCGTAGTAGAAACTCGATCGTAGAACCTCGATCGTAGAACCTCGATCGTAGAACCTAGGCCGTAGAACCGGCTTCGGCGAGCTCCAAAGGGGTACGTATCTATTTTCAGGCGTACATGGTTTTAGAACCTCGCATTACTCGCCCCGCACTTTTACATTTCTTACCTCAACCATCGTGCTCTCCCTAGGCCCTAGGGTTGTGGGAAGGGCGGGAACAAATCGGACCCCTTTTCCTTCCAGCCTCCCCACCCCGAGGTCTTGCGTATCGACGAGCTCAAAGTCGATCGCTCTCTTGGATCGGTTAATCACCTTCACCTGGGTAGGGGCGGTGGTATAGGGACGGAGAAAAAAACGCGGCAAATCGATCGCGTCAGAATATGTATCCCTGAATTCTGCAGCCTCAGGTTTTGTTCTCCTCCTCATATACAGGGATGTACATACACCCTTCATGAGGACATATGAAACACCTAAGTACGCGCGATCAAAGTATCACACTCAGCTTGCACAGCTGTTTTTTTTTTGTTTCGGCGAAGTTCTCCTCGATCTCACAGCTGTTTTATTTTTATTTTTATTTTTTTAAATGTACGTACGTAGGAGTGAGGCACGGCCATACCCGAAAGCAAAAAAAAAGCGGGAGACGAGATTTGAAAATAATTGATGGTGATTACATACAGGATAGGAGTGCGTTTTTTTGTTGTCGTTGCTTGCTGTGCCTGCTGCACAAATAACTTTTGACCATGTAAGTGTTGTCTGTGCCCCGCTTGCAGGAAAGTTTGACCACAAGCGAGCGATCGTCTTCGTAGACCCACAGCCCTTGGGCGTGGTGGCAAATACGTAAAAGGGCGGACAATCACCAAAACCACGGGACTGTCCATGGGTCATGACCCGGCCCGCGGGTCGGGTCGGGTCAGGAATACTTCAACATATCACGGGTCGGGTCAGGCCGGGTCGGCCCGGATCGGGTCGGGCCGGGTAGAGGGTCAGGAGGGCTTTAAAACTTCACGCGTCGGGTCGGGGTCGGATTAGATGACCCGACCCGACCCGCGAGTTCTGACCCGACTCGTGAGCAGCCCTGCAAAAAACGAGCACCGGTCACAAGCATATACATAGCCGACGTATTCCACATCTGTTTAGTTTTTTCACCCATCAATCTTTACTTTCCAGCTGTCTGGGCAAGCCGTGGTTAGAGGTGTCTTTCTTCAGCCCCCCCCCCCGGTACTTACTTGCCTTCATGTTTGATCAACTGAGGAACTGTTTAATAAGGCATGTGCCCAATAAGAGTCTTATCCCACTAAGGCATACCTTATCCCAATAAGGCAGGCCTTATCCCAATAAGGCATGTATTATCCCATTACGGCAAGTATTATCCCAATAAGGCATGCCTTATTTCAATAAGGCATGTATGATCCCAATAAGGCATGTATTATCCCAATAAGGCATGCATTATTTCAATGCGGCATGCATTATCCCAATAAGGCAACCTTATCCAAATACGGCATTCCTTATACTTATAGGGCATGGCTTATCTCAATATATCATGCCTTATTTCAATACGGCATGCCTTATCCCAATAGAACATGCCTTATCTCAATAAGGCATATGCCTTGTAAGGCTTCATGCCTTGCCGTTGGAATATCATCGACCGTCCGATTCACACCCCTAAAAAACTCCGTCACCAGGTACACAACCGTAGGCATCTTCTTGTTTCACCCTCGTGCAGTCCATTCACCTAGTATCCATTCCATACCTGCTTGGCCACCTGCTGCCCCTCGGGCACCATGCCGAACGTCAGGTGCTTCTGCGCCAAGTTGGCCAGCTCCAGCCGAGCGGGGCAGCCCTCCCCTACAACGAGGAGCTTAACCGTGTAGCTCCCGTTGACCAAGAAGGGCACCCCGAAGGCGTATTGCCTCGCGTCCCTGGGAGCAAAGAACAGGGGGACGTCCATGGACTGTCCGGCCTCGAGGACGGAAGGCTCGCACGTCGCCCAGAAGCACCGGTCCCCCTGGTGAATGCAGTCCAGCGAGAGCGCCGCGGAAGGGTCGCGGTTTGTCACCCTCAGCGTCTCGCACTCGGGGTTGGGAATGGAACCTGGTTCATGTTATAACATGCGTGGGTTGGGGGGGGGGGGG
>MEHQ01000086.1:132567-172943 GCA_008828725.1 Saccharina japonica | reverse complement strand
TGTCGTTCTGTGGCGAGGTTGATGTAGGTGAGGTGGTCGCGCTCCAGGCTCTGGTGACCGCCGACGTTGTCGGGTTCGAAGACGGAGAGCGGGAGGGGGGGGGGGGGGGGGGGGGGGGTACTCGTTGCCATGCATGGCCGTAGTCGTGTGACCCATAGACCCTCGCACATCCCCACGAAAAATACGGGTAACTAACCACCCCCGCCAGTTCTCGTATAAATAGCTATTTTTACACCGCTTTGTCTCCAAACAAAACAATGCACATACCAGGTGCATAAACTATTTTAGATCTCTTTTTGAAACCCTGTATCATTCGACATTCGACCAACCTTTCCATGTGTGCTATATACGAGGTATGCGCTTACCTGTTGCACGCGAGCGTTCCCAGCCGAGATAGCGGATTCCAGTTCCGCACGCGTTGCGGAAGACGCATCTTCGGGCAAATCCTGTGGGTAAGCATCGAAGGTCGAGGGGGCGGAAAATTGATTCCCCTCGTATAGATCTACGATTTCGATTGTTTTTGCGTTTACCCTACGTACGACAGGGAGAAGATTATGAGAGATCGCCAACCGTTCCAATAATAATCTGCTGTTTGTTGTTCTAGAGAGAATTAGGCGTTTGGTTCATATTCGTGGCTAAGATAACTGCAACGAGGCACTGTTTGGTTGATCGCGTGAGTTGGAATACCAAGTGGGTACAGCACGAAACAGTGCTGGCAGACTGGTAGAACACGCGAACAGACAGTGCTGCTTTTGTAGCTGGCCAGCGGTCGCTGGGCTAGGTATTTCGTTAGATGGATGGCGCCAACCGGGAGGGAGGGAACGTGCAGATCATGATCGTACTCGACGCGTTGACAAACTCGATTGCTTTGCCCGACACAATCTGCCGGAGGTTGGAACAGGAACGGTTGCGGCCGTGTGGCGTGACCTGACCATTCTGCAAGGCTCTTACGCTTGAGGAGCTCCATGCACACCTCGCCCAACTAAAGTCTCCCATTACACAATTCCCCTCGCCTATATAGGGTATTTATATTATATATACTCGTACATATATTAGTATATATATATCCCGACCACCACTACGTAGTACGGGGGAACACAGTAGTAATCAGAACCAAAATATGATGTGTACACATTAGGGGGGATGTAGGATTTTTGGGCCCATCGTGGGTTCTGATTACTCTCGTCTTCTTACTACATTGGCCCACCCCGAAATAAGGGGAAACCAAACAGGATCCCAGTAATCAATGACGGGCATTTCCTCACGTGTGGACGCACCCCCTGGGGGTCATGAAAAAAAAACAAATCGGTCCAAACCATGCTACGTACCCCTGTCACAAGCATGTAGCGTCTTAATCGCGGGGGAGGAACAAGCAACCCTAACGACAACAGCTCGAAGCTGTGATACTACAAAATATATCCGCAAATATAAGGATCGTTTGTGCATTAATATTCAATCAAAACGTTCTTCATATTTCGGTACACTGGGTGGTACCAGTTTTGGTCAAAGGACTCGATTGTCCCCCCCCGGAACAAAGACCGACCCGACATCCTCTCCCATCCTCTGCATAGTAACCCGAAACTCTGACACCAAACACGGAAAATGGACTCTACCGTACACCCCCCCCACAAACTATACAACCTCCTCCGGTCGGTTATCACCGTACGCACAAGTACTGAAACCACACCTCCGGGTTGCCCAACCCCTCTAGAGCAGCCTGCTCCGCCAGCAAGACCTTATCCCACGGGCCTTCCAGGACCATTCTCGGGACCGCGCCGGAGCACGATACTGGGAACAGTATCGGGCGAGGGTTGTCCGTCAAGCAAGCGACGAGAGTGTCCTACAGCCATTCACACGTGGAAAAAAAAGTTCACAGAAGGACAAAGGGTGGGTCGAAATGAGGCGTGGGAGGGAGGGAGGGGGGGAAGGTAGGGGGGCTGGGTTTTTGCGCTCGCGTTTAGTACCTATTAATAGACGAGGGCGGGAGTTTGTCGAGAGACGCTTGTGTTTTTGCGAATATGTTTTTCATTTTATTTTTTTGCCGCATGGGCGCCTGTAGTTCGTTCACAGAGGAGGGCGTGATTCAAGGTGGTCGTTTGGTGCTACATATACGCGCGATCGAAGTATCACAATCAGCTAGCAAAAAATGAGTTTCAACGAAGTCCTCGATCTCAAAGCTGTTTTTTTTTATTATTATTATTTTATATACCAGGTACTCGTAGCGTTTAGGGGAAGAACGCTGCCCGATCAAGGCTGGAGTCGGCGAAGCGTATATACATACAGCATACCCCCTCCCGTTATTTTCTGGGTGGGCATATGTGGGTAAGAAGGGTAATCAGAACCTACGATGGACCCAAAAACCAGCTTCAACCTATTGTGCGCCCTACAATAGGACATAATCGCCATATGGACAGAAAACAAACTATACAGGGGTGACATAGATACCTCATAATAAACCCCTGGCAGATTATTTTGTTGATAAAAACAACAATATATGCGTCCTCCTCGCCATCATCGGCTTGGTCCGACGGTATGTAAGGGACCAATCCGTGGACGCATGCACTTGATACCCATATGCGTCCATCTTCCCTGTGAGTTAACCCCTCAAGAACTGGTGCCACGAATTTGAGGACAAACTACTTGGAATTAGTGTGGGACATTTTTTTCAGTTCTGAATGGGTTAACCCCTTAAGAACTGGTGCCACGAATTTGGGGACAAACTACTTGGAATTAGTGTGGGACATTTTTTTCAGTTCTGAATGGGTTAACCCCTTAAGAACTGGTCCCACGTATTTGGGGACAAACTACTTGGAATTAGTGTGGGACATTTTTTTTTCGGTTCTGAATGGGTTAAGTTAAGCCCGTTCCTCTCGCTCACCTGATAGACGTTGACCTCGTTCGGGAACGCCCACACCCGGACCTCCTTGGTCTCTCCAATCTCTAGCTCCAGCGTCTCGGGCTCTACGTAGAATGTCTGTCAAGTTTTTTTTTAAATATATATATCACAGCATGTATATATTAGTGCGGCAATTAGACGCGCTGGCTAGCGCAGGATAAGAGGTTTTATTGCGCTACGCACCCACACGTTGTCGCTGGGGGTGGTCTAGCAGGTAACGTTGCTTCTTTCGTCCCTAAAAATATCCCCGAGAGTTTTTTTTTTAATCTCATGTGAAGCGGAGGGGAAAATGGCACATATTATCTTACCCAATAAGGCGCATACCTTACCCAGTAAGGCGCATGCCTTACCCAATAAGTCACACATGCCTTACCCGATAAGGCGCATACTTTACCCACTAAGGAACATGCCTTACCCATAAGGCACATGCCTTACCCAATAAAGCACATACCTTACCCAATAAGGCACATGCCTTACTAAAAAAAGCGCATGCCTTACCCAATAAGGCACATACCGTACCCAATAAGGCACATTCCTTACCCAATTAGGCACATGCCTTACCCCATAAGGCACATACCTTGACCAATAAGGCACATGCCTTGCCCAATATAGCACATGCCTTACCCAATAAAGTGCATGCCTTAACCAATAAGGCGCATGTCTTACTCAATAAGGCACATGCCTTTCCCAATAACGCACATACCTTACCCAATAAGTCACATTCCTTACCCAGTAAGGCACATACCCTACCCAATAGGGCGCACGCCTTACCCAGTAAGGCACGTACATTACCCCATGAGGCACATGCTTTACCCAATAAGGCACATGCCTCACCCAATAAGACACATCTTACCCAATAAGTCACATGCCTTACCCAATAAGGCACATGACTTGTAAGGCATGCCTTATCGTTGGAACACCGTTCGTGTTTTACTTGTGTTAACAGCAGTCGCATCGGGTCGTAGCTTTCACTTTTTCTCAAGGTCAGTCAGCTTTTGGGGTGAGAGGGTAAAGAAGCAAACAGTCCTCTCGGAACAAAAATGTGGTGCAATGAGTGCACCCTCACAGCTGTACAAATCCATCTGCGGGGGCTGTTTGTTATCTTGCCGTGTGATACGGTAAACAGGTTGGTCGGTCTTCCGGAACTCTGTTCGTCGTACGTACGCACGTACGTACGTACGTGCGTGCGTACATATGTATGCACGCACCTTCTTATTTGATGACCCGGCCGCGCCGAGGCCACCCGCCGCTTCCGCGGCCGCTGCGGTCGCCTGAGCCACGCCTCGGCGCCCTGCCGCCCCCTTAGGGGCCGCGGGCACGGCAGCGGCGGGCGCGTCCAAGGAAGGCCGGTGTTTTTCCTGCCGACAGCAGACCAAAAACAAAAGAATGGTTGAAAACAAAAAGAAGAAGGCGCGGAAGTGGTGTCGCGGTTCGGTGATAGTAGGTAGTAGAAGTAGTGGTGTTGCCGACGGGTGTCACGATCGAGGTACGAGCACTTTTCGACACAAAAAAAAATCAGAAAAGACGGGGTTCCTTGACCCCAAAACAAACGTCGGTCTTTCTATTCTTGTGCTGACATTTTTTTTTAATCATTTTTTTCATTTTTTTACTTGGGGCATAGTGTCGATTTTTGACCGGGTATGTAGCACGTTTTTTTTACCCCCCAACATAATCAGTTTTTAGACTACTGCAGGTATAGAGGTCCTCAAGTGACCGCCCTCAGAAGGCAAAAGCTTATTAACATCGTGCACCTGCATGCAGGCTACCGTATACAGCATGCGTCTGCCTTTGGGTGCATATGGGTGGCGATATGGGTGGCGATATATACGAGGGGTACGTGCACCTGATATTTCATTTATGTTCCGTTCCGTCCTCGCTTGAGGAGGCCCTCTTATGTATACATATATCAACCCGAAAAAGCGGCGTTAACCCATCTAGAACTGGAAAAATTATCCCACACTGATTTCAAGTAGTTTGTCCCCAAAAACGTGGGACCAGTTCTTAAGGGGTTAAAGAAAAGTGTACGTATAGATAGCCCGGTGACTAATCCGATATGTTGTCACCCCCAAAAAAGCGTATTATTCGTAGGAAAAGTGTGCGCTGAGGCTTGATGAGCGAATCCCCCGGCATACGTACGAGGAGGTCTTTTGACATCGGAAACGTGCCTGTGAAAAGAAAAAGAAAAAAACGATAAGGCGCATGCATGCCTTAGGCTGTTTCTTAAGGAAGTTCGATTTGTTTTTTTCAGCCCATTATTGATGTTTTTGACAGGGAACGCGGGCTAATCGGCCGTGCGCTTCTCGGGATGAGTGCGCCCAACATCTCAGAGGTATCCAACGCAAAAATCCGCTTCTCCATCGAAGCATTTTCAAGTTCTTGAGGTATGTGGCATTTCGAATAATATCCAACAAATAACATTCCAGAGGCACAAACTATTCAAATTTTCCGTAATTTCTGACTGGAAAGTACCTTCAAATTGTATTTGATGTCGATAGTTCGATTTGTGAAAATGCTGGATATTTCAAACTGCTTCGATGGAGAAGCGGATTTTTTCGTGGGGTACCTGTGGGATGGTAGAAGAATGCATTCCGAGAAGCGCACGACCCTTTCGACGGCGTTCCGGGTCAAAAACATCAATAAATGGCCGAAAAAAACAAATCGAACTGAAACAAATCGAACTTCCTTAAGAAACAGCCTTACTAGGCAGTTTCTCACTTGAGAACCTCCATCAGAAATAAATATTAGTATTGGCCTTGGAAGGCAAAAAAAAGTGCTACTCGTACCCCTATCGTGTACCATGTATGGTCTACTACTTTATGAGCCCGTGTTGCCGGGTGGGAGCCGTATATTCTCCACGACCTAAGATATATACCGGTATTCCACTGGCATGGTATAGATATGTGCGATGCAGATCCTGCTGCACAGCAACTCATAACCGCTACGTAGTTTCGGGATCTAGATCATCTAGATCATCTAGATCATCTAGATCATCTAGATCATCTAGATCGTGATGTGTCGGCATCTTTCCTTAACCCTTGGGAGGGTATATCGGGCTTTTACTCGCTTGCGGTTTTTCTCAAGGTCGGTTGGTTTGTTGGGCGAGTCACAGACCTTCTCAAGCGGGAAAGAGGCTTGAGAATATGTTACTCTAGGTGCTATAACCCCAACAAGGTATATAGCACGGTTCCGGCATAGCGAAACGTTTGCTAACCGACGCGTTTTTCTGTTCTTCTTCTTACCTTCGACTGCTCGGCGAACGAAAGCGACACTTTCGCCGGGAAACGACCGTCGTTAGACAGGCGGAAAATCTCGGCGTTCGTCTTGACGAGGGCAACGTGAGCCTCCCGCTCCGCCCGACTCTTCGCGTGTAGCTTGTCGTCGCTCCTGCTACCCCGCCCCGTCAGTGGCGTCGACGGCGGCGGCGGCGCCTCGACATTCGCCGCCGCCTCTGGCGTCGATTTCGGTGCAACTCTGCGCGGTGGGTTGGCGACCAGGGTTTAAGAGTGTTGAGTGTGTTTTGGTCATATATAGTCGTCGCACCAATGTACATGTTATTTGTAACTGGCAGTGATTTACTACGGAGACTGATCCGGAGATCGCAACGAATGTTCTTGGAAATTAATTGTGCGATGTTGGGGGGTCCCTGGTGAACCGTTTTATGACAGACGAGGTGAAGACCCCCTCTCTGTCACTCCGGTAACTCCGATCCGGTAACTCCGATCAAATAAACCCTTGTATGATATGTTTTATCATCGCGATCGGACATCGGGGGATGAGAGAGGGATGTGAGCCACCAACAATTTCCCACGAATCGTGCAGCATGTTCTTCACTTTTTCCCCCCAAGTCACCACGTATCTACAAGTTGGTTTCGTCAAATCTACGTACACTTAATGTTGATCACAATCTACACTTAATTTTTTTCCCCCGATACCGATTGCGGAGGACCATAGTAAATAGGGGGCCAAACATTGTTAGTAAAAAAAGGGATATATATACCAGGTACGAAGGTTTTTGTGTTTATCCTACAGCAGTAGGTGGTCCTTTTTACTATGCCCCCCCCCCCGCCCAAAAAAGTGCGCCTATATACCTGTTTTCCGCTTTCTTCCACGTCAGCAAGGGGCCGAACTCGTACTGTCCCCTGGAAACCACGAACCGCTTGCTGATCGGGGGTATGGCACCCTCTGGTCGGTGCTTCACCCGCCGCATGAACACGTTTCGCGGGTCGGAGTTGATGGAGGGGAAGGCGCAGGTGCCGGACACGTGGAGGACGTAGCGTCTCCCCGTACCCACCGCCTCGAAGGTAAGGGGCAGGTCGAAGGTTCCCGCGCTCGTGCTCGAGAACTTGACGGCAAACGTGACGGATTCTCCGGCGTTAATCTGAGCGGGGGGAGCGGCGGGGGGGCGGGGGGTACTCATTTGTTGCTTGCCTTAGTCATTTGACCATTGACCACGCATCCCTTTCGAGACGGAGCACCGTGGCGGGGCGGGGGGGGAGGATATAAGTGTGTATATGTAGCTGAGAGTACACGAATAAAGAAAGAAGAAAACGACCTGAACTCCTTGGCTTGAATGAGAAACAAATCAGAACGGGCGGGTGATATTGTTTGGACCAACTAAAGTAAATATGACGTTTTGTTAAAAGTATGTTTGACGTATTGTTCCAATTTTATATGAAGACCGCCCCCTTGTTGGTATTGGTTGGTTATGGTTCATTCGGTGATCGTTAGGCCCTCGGTCCTCTGTCCTCTACGTTTGTCTTCGTTCGCCCCCCGCGCCCCTCGTGTCTGGGACTCAAACAAGAAAGTGGCGTGTCTTTTTTTTTTTTTCGCCGGGTACCCCAACCGTATATAGCACGTGACAAATGAAAATTATTCGTCGCTAGCGTGTGACCTTAAAACCTATCCCTGCATCGTTAATGGTATAAATACTAGGTGGTATTAATAGTATTAATGCGTACCTTAGGTCGTGGAGAACCTTTCTAGCCACCGCCCACTTGTTACATCGTAGGGGAGTAAGCATCGAAATGCATACAAGGATGCACAGGTTGTCCGAGTACCTTGGAGTAAAGTCGCGAGTATTGGAGATAAATTTCTTCAGGTACTACGTGTACTCGGAGTATTTCGGGGTTCGATACTCCGGATCCTGCTCGTTCTCGGAGTATTTCGGGTATGAACACTCTCGATACTGCTTATACTCGGAGTATTTCGGGGTCCGATACTGCGGGTACTCCTTGTACTCCGAGTATTTGGGGCTTCAGTACTGCTCATACTCCAAGTACTCCGAGTATTCAGGCCGCTAATACTCTAATACTCTTAAGTACTCGGAGTACGAAATGTACTCGATACTCAGAGTATACTCGGAGTGTAAAGTACGTTAGGAGCATCTTTGCATCATTTCAAAGACTCGGCTGTCATTCCTCCCAGGTCCTGGGAACATGTGACTGGCGTTTAAAGCATTTAAAAATTCACAGATGCTCCCATTACCTCGGAGTATAATTAGAGTATTTTAGAGAAAAAAATACTTCAGGTACTTTGTGTACTCGCAGTATTTCGGTGTCCGATACTCTCGATACTTGGATTACTCCGAGTAATTTAGATGTTTTTACTCCGAGTACTGCTTGTACTCGAGTATAAGTACTGCTCATACTCCCAGTACTCGGAGTATTTGGGCCTTCAGTACTGTTCATACTCCGAGTATTTAGGCCACCAGTACTCTAATACTCTCAGTACTCGGAGTACGAAAAATTCTCGATACTCCGAGTATACTCGGAGTATCGAGTATACTCGGACAATCTGTGCAAGGATGCAATGAAAAACACACCACTATGACCGGAAATATAAGATACGTTTGATCTCTGATTTTAATATCGAACGGTTGTTACACTCCCGGCCAGACAGGCATAGCTTTTTATTGTTACAAAGTGGGTGAAATACATTGACCAAGTTTGTTCTCAAGAGACGTTTTTTTTTGTCATCGCTGCTTGTCCGAAATACATGCGTATTTCCCAGCATATACCCCCCCCCTCCCCCGGGTCGCTCAATCCCCCCCCCCCCCTCCCCCCCCTGTCGCTAAACACTGGTATGCACTCACCACCCATCTGTAAGGGTTGCCCTCGAGAGCTCCAGACGGAGCTCGCACCTGCTGGCCACCACCTCCTCCCACCTTGCCCTCGTCGCTTATTATCTCTTCCGCTGTACTACTACTACCCCCACCAGCTTCCTCCTGCTCATCCTTGGCCTTGCCGTTTCCCTTCGTCTTGGAAGCGCGCCCAGCTTGCGAAGACGGGGAGGACGGTGTCGCCGGCGGCGGCGATGCTTCGGCGACAACAACCGTCAGGAGTTCCAACTTGTGCAGAGGCGTTCTCTGCACGCGCGTCGCCGGCCGGCGCAGCAGCTGCCGAACCTTCTCGGGCGGTATCGCGAACACCTTGGGGTCCGGCGCGGGGACTTCGGGCTCGGGCAGGAGAGCTCGAGCCAGCTCCGCGTCTTCTTTCACCTGGGAGGCGTCGGCCACCTCGAGGTTGATCACACGCGCCGTGGACCGCGCTTTCGGTGCCGGTTCGGTTTCGGCTCCATCGGTAGGCGGGAGGCTTCCGTCGGGGCCGGACAGAGGGTCCGAGCTGATCGAGCGGGTGATGAAGAGGTCCGCGGTACCGCCGCCGCCGCCGCCGCCACCACCATCACCACCACCACCACTGCTTTGGCTAACGTTAGCCTCGCTTCCCACGACACTCTGGGAAGCCTGAGACCGGCCTTCGATTGTGACGGGCGTGCTCAGAGAATTCGGAGCACTAATAGCGGCAGCGGCGGCGGCGGTAGCGTCCACGCCTCCTTCGGCCGGTGTTCCCGGAGAAATTACGGCGCCTTCGAAAATCGGCAGGACGCAGGTGGTCAAGATGTACATGAACTCTGCGTACGGACTACTGCTGTCGCTCGGTTTTGCCGCTGTCCCTTCTTCCTGTCCGGTTCTTTTGTAGTAAATCCGCCCACGTGTACCGTTTTGCACACATTTCATCCCGTCGCGGTGTTGTGATGACGAGTAAATTCAGCGGGCGCAAAAAGGAGAGGGTGCGGTCAGGTTTTGTTGGAGCAAGAATGGAAGGTCGAGTTGCTTTGGTTACAAAGACAAACAAATAAAAACACGACGGCAGCTTAATTTCGGACCCAGATCAGGCGGTCGCAGGCGCGTCGGGCAGCAGGCAGGAGCGCTGAAAAGATGCTACCGCCGCTTTCACTGCGGTTGCGAAACATGGAAAGATGTACTGGTGTGACCTTCCGTCGTCGCTCTGGCTCGAACGCAGTTTGGCACCAATTGAGGTCTCCCTGCTGCGATCAGCTGGAGACTCTCACCCAGGGATACGCGCCGCTACCCGCGCTCGGTGATTCGATGGCAATCAAACACGGCACCACGAAAACAAAAACAAAAAAAGGAACTCTATGCACGAAGACTAACCGTAAACGAAAATGACATACTTCGTATTTTACGTCGTAGTTGTCGAGGCTCACTCTTTCTGGACCGCCGCGCTGCCCTCCACCGATACGTCCGGTGGAGGCGTTGCCACCGTTCCGATGACGGCGGGAATGCGGTTTGTCCGCACAAGGGTGCGCCGCGCGCGGTCGACCTCGGTGCGGCGGCGGCTTTCGTCCAGCCGGAAGTGCTCTTCGCGCTGTTTGTCGTCGAGAGCCCACAAGTCAGTCTCCGACAATTCCTGCAGTAATTTTGTGTTTTGTCAATACGGTTTTTGAGTGAGAGGGGTTGTCCGAGAGGGGAAAGCGGAGGGTTTAGGTAGAGAGACGCACGCAATCAAAGCACCGACCCTGAAAAACGAAACGATACGGAAAGGAGGCTGGCCTGCTTAATAACAAGAGGCGCTCACGGCAATAAATATATCCAGGCGGATGTCCAATTTTCTCGCAATTATTTCCGCAAAAATTGCCGTGTATGAAAATATATAACTAGCGTGTTAAGGGTTTGGTTCTGGCTGTATAGGGTGGGGGGTGTACTCATGTCGTGCATGGCCCTAGTCGTATGACCATAGACCCTCGCATCCCTACCATGTCGGGACGGAGCACGTTGGGTTTTCACCAACCAGGCAGGGGAAAACATGGCCGCATACTTGTTTTATTCTCCTTGTCCATTAAAAGCAAAATATAAGAAAAAACAAAACAGCAGAATAGATACTTCGTATAGTAACCCTAGACCTGACCTACCTTCCAAGCAGGCAGCGGCATGTAGTCACCCTCCACATCCCACTCGGGCTCGTCGGTGTTCATTGGGCAAGGCTTAGGCGCGCCGGGATCGCCAGCGCCAATAAGGCCATCAACCGCACCATCCGCTTCCTCCTCCTCCTCCTGCCCCACGCTAGAGCGACCCACCCCTCCTCCTCCTCCTCCATCACCGACATAATCGGTGCTATCCTGTTGTCGTCCCCACCCTTCGCCCTTCCCGAACTCTGACCCGCCGCGGCTGAGGCCGGGGCGATCGTTGTCGGAGAGGGTGATGCTGTCGAAGGCGGACGAGGGGTCGATGAAACCGTTTTCCTGAAGGCTTAGCATGTCTCTGTCCCCGAACTCGTCCCCCCACAGGGCCAACGTCGACCCGGCCTCGCTCTTTAGGCGCTCGAGGCGTTCGGTATACCTTGGCAAAAAAACCACGCACGATGACGAGCGAGACCACGTCGAAAGAGGTCGGGTGAGGGGGAGGGGGAGGAGGAGGGGTGGTCATTGTCATGATGAGTGAGGTCATATCGGAACAGGGAAGGGGGGGGGGGTGGAGGTGTAACTACGCTAAATGTATGGCCGTAGTCGTATGGCCACAGACCTTTTCATCCCTACCTTGTCGGGACGGAGCACGTCGGGTTTTCACTGACTCACACACGAAACATCTGCTGGCAAAGAGGTAAATGCGATCGAAATAGAAAAAATAGGAGTAGTCATACGTTTTAAATTTCTTCGTGGGATATATTTGCCTTTCTGCCCTGAAAAAAACGTTGGCGGTTGCGCTCTGCTCCGGTACTTCACCAACCTTTCCGATTTAGTATAGCTTTAAAACATAATGAGGCGGTATCGGTCGATGGCTAGGTTCAACGTTAAGTGCAGCCCCTCTGACATTGGTGCTGGAAAAGTTTGCACCGCCAGAAATAAAAATAGTTATGATACACCATCGATAACCGTAACACGCTTTAACTAGTTTCCATCGCAGAGCTGGCGTCTCTCTAGGATGAGGAACGCGCACGGACGTCGGGTGGGCTGGATGGGTGTCGATGGGTGGAAAGTAAATAACGAATTAAAACGTTAAGATCGTGTATACAGTAACATCATAAATGCCGTTAAACGCGTCGAGATGGTGTGGTAATCAACCAGGCACAATACTCGCAGAATATCAGGCAGATACGTTCACACAAAAAATGCGGTGCAACCTGATCCAAATGCGGTGCAACCTGAACCAAATGCGGTGCAGCCTGAGCCAAATGCGGTGCAACTTGAGCCAATGAGCTGTAGTACTCTGTAGACAATCTTTAAGCCCTTACGCTACTACAGAAAAAACGTGTTCCACAGTAATTGCAAATACTGTGTCCCCGAAAACATGGTTGCAATTCTTACTCTACAGTACCTACGTACTTACTGATAAAAAATGTGTCCCGCACTTTTTCCAAGTACGTAGTACGTACGTCTCAAAAGAATGGTTGCACTTCCTTAGAGGTGAAAGCGTATTTGTCTGGCGAACACACACACACTACACGCCGACCGACGTACCCTTTGTTGCCGCCCTTGAAGCGAAGCACCAACAATCGCGCCCCAGGCATCGCCGCCAGCGCAGCCTTGGCCGTACCAGCGACTCTACGGCCCGATTCACTAGATGGGGCGGCGGCGGTGCTTTCCCCTCCTTCTTCTCCGCCCGAACCGGAACGGTGCGGATCACCCAAGCCGTCCAAACCTTCCCCTTCCCCCGCTGCCGAAGCGTAACGCGAGTTCAAGCCATCCAGGACGACGCCGCGATCGCAGTCGGGTTTTCTCAATCGCCACTGAAGGACCTCGGCCATGAGGTCGGCAGACAAGCCCTGCGGCTCTAAGAGGGCCTGCAAGGAACGCTCCGCTTCTGTTGGTAGTTGTTCAGCCGCTGCAGCCGCGGCAGCAGCCGCCGCCGCTGCTGCTCCCTAGGTGGAGGAGGACACGCCAGCGAGATTGTTGTGGGTGGCGTGGTATAGGTTTCGAAAGGTTGGATTGTAGTTGTTCGTGTTCGAACGTTTTGAAGGGGTGATGGTGCGGAGGGAGGGAAGGGGGGGGCGGGGGGGGTAGCTCACTCGGATACCACGACGTACCCTTTTTTTACCGACAAGGTATGTGTACGCGTACGCAGGCTGTGCTCGTCGACAGCGTTTCTGTGGGCCTCAAAAGGCCCACAATGGCACAACCTATTGAGGGGGTCTTCAACAACAGCCTGTACCTTTTTGCCGCCCTTCGGAGGAGGGGTGGGCTCAGCGTGTTCAGACGCAACTCGCTCCTTGGCATCTTCGCAGTCCTTCACCCAGCGCACCTGCCGAGAGGGAACGATATTTTCGCAAGCACACGAAAACAATTGCGTGGTATATAAGCTATTATCAGCACCGCCTATTTATACGGCGTAAAGAGTGTTTGCGCGTTTTTTGTTGGCCAAAGTTATTATCCCAGTAACCACGGTCAAGCTCGTCCTAACAACGTGAGCAAATCAGGGTCCGGTTACACTTCGCGATGTGGGCTATAAATAGGTACCAAGTAACCAAAGATTGTGTTTCTCGCCGCTATCAGATAACACAGGTACGGAACAGAATCGGGGCATGTGCTATCTAGTTCGTCGGCTTGTGCTGCTCCTTTAGATTTTGATGGTTTTCACTACTAATAGTGAGACTGTTGTCCACTACTTTGCCTTCATACCTCTTCCTTGGACGTAAACCAGTGCATCGCGGCCCGGACTTTCTCTCCCAGCGCATTTCTGAGCCGCATGGCCTCGTTGACTGCGCCGTCCACTGTCAGCGCCGGCGTCTGGTAACTCGACGCTATCGCTCGCGACAGGGTCGATTTACCAGACAGCGGGGGGCCGGTGACGACAATATCGTGCGCCTTACCCTGCTCGCGGGCTGTCGGCACTCGATCCCACTCAGGCACAGCAGACACCTCCCCTCCTCCCCCCGTTGCTGGTGTAAGACGGCCACCCCCACTCCTACCTCCACCCCCACCCCCTTGTTGTACCGCCTCGCTCAAAGGCTCCAACCATGGTTCGTCGCCGTACGCCGCCGCTGCCGCCAACGCGGCGGAAGAAGGGGAGAACGAGCAAGACGAGCCTTCACCGTCGTCTTCACTTTCATCCCCATCCTCCCCGTCCCCGCCAAGTTCACCGCTCTCCCCGGCGCCTCCACCGCCCGCCTCATGGTCGGCCTTGCTCTGTGCGCCGCGAGCTGCTGCTGCCGATGCTCCCGCGCTCGCTGGGGGCGATCGACCGGCAGCTTTCCCTCCGCTCGAAGGTTCTCCAACTTTTTCGGAGGCGGTGTCTTCGTCGCCCTCGGCGGTAGCAGCGGCGGCGGCGGCGGCGGCTGCGGCTGCTGCGGCTCGGGCTTCCCGACGGCGAGCTTTGGCTTCCTTACGCTGAGCGCGCTCCGCCGCCGCGTCTTGGGCGCGTGCGACGTCGATGAGGGACTGGTGCAGCGCTTGCCCCGGGAGTCGGGGAGGGAGGCGGAGGACCTCGTCCGCCATGAAGCCTGGTGCCCTTGACACTATCTCCTCTTCTATCAGGTGTGCCTGTGGGTCGATCGACGTTAGTTTTGATGTTCGAACGGGCGGCGTAGGGGTGTGAGGAGGGTTGAACTTGTGGGCAGGACGAGACAAAACAAATTAAAAAAAAAAAACACTACGGTATGTGAAGCTACTTAACCAAGCCAGCGATTATCAGCTAGTGGTGTACGTATGTATGATATGCTGACTGCATTCCAATCTTAAGACGCGTGAAGAGCGTTGAAACGACGACTGCGCCAAAATCAAAATGGGATACTACCACCGTGATAACTGAATGTTTTGAGGACAAAAGACGCCGGTGTCTCGTCCGTCTTGAAACGATTGGCCAGTGTTTCCGACGACCTGACCTGACACATGCATCGCCTCGTGTGTGAGGCATTTATCGTGACCCCTTTGAGGCGAACCCCTTTTAAGGTACCCCTTTAAGGGACCCCCCTAAATGATATAAGGGATAGCAACAAAATACAATGATAACTTTGTTTTGGTGTAAATCAGCCGTCTACGAGTACAGTGTGAGGGGCTAGAAGTACGGGTAGCATCGTGCTGCGCCCCTTCCTTATCCGTACAACTCCTTGCATTATAACTCGGACACCACTTTGTATCACCCCCCCCACAGTTGCCGTTGCTGAAACCGTCCCTTTTTTTCCTGTCAATTTTCCGCTCTGAAGCTCCAAGGGGTTAGTTAACCTTCGTTTCAAAAAGAGCTTCGACCGTGTCAAACTTCTGGGCGGTACGTAGCCCTTACATATATCGCACGCGAGTGAGAGAGAGTGATCCCGCCCACCAGCCAGCACCATTCCAAAAATCTAACGAATCGATGCAGGGGGGGGGGGCGAAACTCGCCACACGTTTCGCCATGCCCCACCCGTCAACACCCCAGGTACTCGGGCTTCGAATTGGCTGACTGTAGTTAGTTGGCTAGGTGTTAAAATGAAATCGCGTGCGGTACTGCTTACGCAGTTCGTCTTTGCAATTAGGCTTGGCGCATTTATTTACGGCTCGGGTTGTATGTGTGTTGTTCAATAAAAAAACTAAAATAAAAGTTGGTTAGTTGGTTTACTTCCCCGCCCAACTAACCAACAAAGTACCAGCCGTGAAGTCCAGGAAACAAAGCATGTCTTATTTCCTTACTCACAGCCCTACAAGGGTGCACTGGTAGGAGAATGCGACGTGAGAGAGTGAGACAAAGACGGTGCTTTTCTAGTCAATCAGAAACATGGGCGCCCAGCAAAACATTACTGCTGGGTGAGTAGGATGGTCTCAAGAATTTCGTGGCCAACTCTGCTCACGAGGTTTCGGGAGCGAAGAAGAGGAGTGACCTCTGTGGGATACCAACTCTAAGACATTCTGATCGAATCCGTGGTTCCATTATTTTGGACCCTCCGATGCAATCGCCATTTTACTCTGGGTAATATGCTTTCCAAAAGCGCAAGAAATTACTCAATCACCTTGTCAAAGTCCAGCGAAAATATCTCGACATCCCAGGCTCCTTCGTTCAGCACCGTCACCTCCTGGACGTCTCCCTCCGGCGTGTCGGGTAGCACCGGTCCCATGTCCAGCATTGGCGGGTCGAACCTCAAGCGCGGCTGGGCGCCCTGTGACAAGATTCATATTTTTTTCGTTTTCGCTGAGGGGTGGACAAAAATAGCAGAGAGCTCTGGAGAGCTTACCCAAAATTGTATTCTTCGACGCTGCTGCTATGGTTGACGGCACGCTGTGTCCAAGACGAAGAGAGTATAACTACCCCTTACCATGGTTGATATGGGTTGAACGTCACGCGAGCGGCTGGGCGCCTTTGCGCGGGTCAGAACTTCATATTTCGTTTTTTTTTTAAATGTTTCGCGGAGGGGTGGATCGAAAAAAGCAGTACGTAGAGCTTTTATTTGCCACATACCAGGGTATACACCAGTCTGATCGTAAGCATCAAGGGCGTTTAGACTGCCAAACAAAAACATTACATGTGCATCATGCTTCCGACCATGCTGATATTCGACACTATATGGTTGACGCACGCGGGTGTACTAGACGAGGAGGTTTAACCCCATACAGAGTAGTGACTGTCAAACCACAGTGGTGCGAATAAGTGGGAACGTGAACGTTTTTTGAACAGAGAAGGATTGGGTTTTGACTCCGGCCAATAGAAACGGACGGCATGCACGCAAGCACACCACAAATGCTTTTTTTTGTCATCCCTTCCAAAGCGCAGCAGCGGGCCACAGGCACCACAGTGTGTGCGTTGGCGTGCGCCTGTCTTAGGTCGTACACGCAATACATAGCGCTACCCTCGCGATCAAAAAGTCGTAACCGCGGCAACCATTGCAAAGTTTATTCCCCCCCCCCCCCCCCATGTTTTGGGGCCTTCTTACCCGCCCCTGCAGCACCACGGAAGCGGTTTTGGAGGTGCTCGCCACTCGCACCCCCATCTTGAGGGAGAGCGGACGATCGTCGGTAGGCACGAATTCGACCTAAACAGACAAATGAATAAATTTTTTATCACACGAAACGCGGTTTTTGTGTTGGGTGCTGACCGTGTCGGTGGCAAGCAAGCCAACATGAAAAGCCAAGGCACCAACTCGACCTATTACGGGAGGGGGTCGTAGTAAATAGGACCTACGGTAAACACAAAATCCTATATATTTATCTAATCTTACTAACAATATTTGGTCCTATTTACTATGGTCCTCCGTAATAACAACTTGCACGATGACGCGGTTGTTTCGACGTTGAGTGCGGGCTGCGTCGGCGGTAAAGCAAAAGCATGGAAATCTCGTACTTTAAGCATTTATTTTGTCTCGTGCGACACACAAAAAAAGTACTATAAATTCGCGACAAGCATGCACTCCCGAGACGTTTATTACATGATACCACCGCCGAATAAGACGTAATCGAGCGATCTCTTCCAACGTATACCTGCAATCGATACATGTATATACGGCATACCTGGTACATTTTTTATACGTTTTGGGCGAGCCCCCCGTGACTGGGAAAGGGCTGACTTGGCTAGCTTCGCTCGCTTGACTCTACTCTAGTCGGCAAATCGACTGGCCATCAGCTGGAATCGCCGGCCTACTTTCTGGCTACAGTCAGTTGGTTGGCTAATGGCACCTGCCGATTCACAGCTGTACTATTTCCAAGCAGATTTTGTTTTTGACGGTCGTTGTCTCCGGTTGTGACACCCGGTCGGTCGTCTCCGCTAATCGCTTTTCGCTGCTAAACATTCCTTAGACGGCGTGCAAGAAAAATCTCCTAAAACAAAAAGACAGCGTGCAAAGAGCACAATAACACGTAAAACTCAGCTTTTAGAAAGCTACGGAAAAGCTCAAACATTTCCAATGATGTTGTTGATACCTACACCTGCCCCCTGATTGTATCAGCTTTAGAAGGCAACATACACCTAACACATTCCAATGATGTTGATACCTACACCTTCCCCCTGATTGTATCAGCTTTAGAAGGCAACATAAACCTAACACATTCCAATGATGTTGATACCTACACCTTCCCCCTGATTATATCAGCTTTAGAAGGCTACATAAACCTAACACACTCCAACGATGTGATACCTACACCTGCCCCCTGATTCATGTGATTCATGGCGCGTGCTACGGTAGAGGTAACACTTTTTTGGCTGAATCGTTTTCTGAACGATCGGGCTCCTTAACCCAAATTCGTCGGACTTTTTTTCATTTTTGTGACGAAATATTATTCAGAGTATACTTCGGTCATGAGATTTATCATCCGGCAGCACCTTTATTTTCCTCCAAAAATATTTGTTTCGGTGAGGTATGACGCTCCTTAAGTGAGGAGCTCCGAAAAAACATGGTGCCCCTCTATCGTAGCATGCGTCACTATACAGTGCACCAACTCTCTCACCTGGACATTGACGCGATGATCCCGAGCCAGGGAACCGCTTTTGGGAGTCAGCCTGAACCGCGCCTCGTCGCGAGGGTCTCCGAAGAGCCGCTTGAAGTCCCACTCAGCCACGACCGGCGATATGTTGTGAACCTGGCCGGTTTGCGGGGGGGGAACGGTCGTAGCACTGCTGTGAGTTTAGTTGGCTGTGACTATGAGTCGCCGCCAACTAGTGGTTAGCTGGCTAGGAACTTTACAGCTATTTTAGTGACAGGGGTAATCGGGAAAAGGTAGTAGTACTGTGAGTTCAGTTGGCTGTGGCTATAAGTCGCCGTCGACTAGTGATTAGCTGGCTAGGTATTTTACAGCAATTTTAGTGACAGGGGTAATCGGGAAAAGGTAGAAGCACTGTGAGTTTAGTTGGCTGTGACTACAAGTCGCCGTCGACTAGTGATTAGCTGGCTAGGCAGGGGTAATTAATGGCTGGAGTGCTGCATCCTTTCGTACAGCTCGTATAAGTGGCGTGGGGGGAGTGTACTCATGTCGTGCACGGCCGTAGTCGTAAGGCCATAGACCCTCGCACCCTTACAATGCCGGGACGGAGCACGTTGAGTTTTCACCACAACCAGGCAGACATTGCTTGCTTGCACCAAGCGCGAAGCGCCGTGAGGTATTGGGCGAGTCGCATGGAGGGTGAGCTGCATCCTGTTAAGAACCACCTGTGAGGCGGACTTGCATATGGACGACAGTATAAGTTGCGTGGGGGGTGGTAATTGCTGAGGCCTTGGCACCTGGATGTACTTGGTCTTGCCCTGTCCGACGAGCACGCTGTCGAAGTCAAGCTCTTCGTGCGATAGCTCCACCTCCGGCGAGGTCACGTTTGCCTTGAGAAGGACCACCGTCTGCGGACCGTTCTTCGTCTTGATGGGCAGTTCCAGCGACCGGGTTCCGTGCGGGAACCCCTTTCTGCGAGGCAAGAGGAAGCAAGAATGCATGCGGATGAATGCTGGAACCCCCACCCCCCCTTTTTGCGAGGAAAGATAAGCAAGAATGCATGCAGATGAATGCTGGAACCCCCCCCTTTTTGCGAGGCAATATAAGCAAGAATGCATGCAGATGAACGCTGGAAACCCTCCTTTTTGCGAGGCAAGAAAAGCAAGAAAGCGTGTGGATGAATGCTGGAAACCCCCCTTTTTGCGAGGCAAGAAAAGCAAGAATGCATGCGGATGAATGCTGGAAACCCCCCTTTTTGCGAGGCAAGATAGGCAAGAATGCATGCAGATGAATGCTGGAAACCCCCTTTATGCGAGGAAATATAAGCAAGAATGCATGCCGACGAATACGGAAACCCCTTTCTAAGTAGAAAGCGGCGGATGGATGAATTAATGCGTGAGGTCATTTCTGCGGAGGTAAGAGAAAGCAAGTGGTTGGATGAAGCGGTTTGTGTTGGTGTGCTTTTTGTACGCTTTGTCCGTGTGCATTTTCTCTTGAAGGTTTCGCAAAAACAAAGCAAAGATCCTTTCACCGATTGCACCGGTTCGGTTCAGTTCGGTTCGGTTCGGTTCGGTTCGGTTCGGTTCGGTTCGGTTCGGTTCGGTTCGGTTCGGTTCGGTTCGGTTCGGTTCGGTTCGGTTCGGTTCGGTTCGGTTCGGTTCGGTTCGGTTCGGTTCGGTTCGGTTCGGTTCGGTTCGGTTCGGTTCGGCTCCGTTCGGTTTGCGTCGCTCGTTTTACTGTAGGAGGAGTACCTCAGTGTCACGCGGTTTCGACCTAACGCCGAAAACGCTCGTTGATGTGGAAAGAAAAAACTACCCCGAGTTTTGTGTGATTGGTGCGACCGCTCCTATCCTACCCGTGACCCATTAAGGTCGCACACTTTTTTCGCTTTAGTTGGTCTTTGTTTTCGTGTTTTATGACGGCAAAGTCTGACCTTATTTTTCGCTGCCGCCGATCATCCAATGAAATTTTTGGGATTCGATGATGACCCTTGGCCCCGGGCGGGCCGGGTGGTCTTACCCTCGCCCATGGTAGTGACGCGTGCTACGATAGGGGTATACCTTAATTTGGCTGAAGCCGTTTTGTCTGAATGGCGGGGGCTCTTTGGCCCATAGTCGTCGGACGTCCATTCTGGTGTTGCAATATGGTTCATTTTGAACTCAGGCCGTGGTATTGCTCATCGGATATATACTGTTAATAGTAGCACTTTCGTTTTCCTCCAAAATCAGTTTTTGGGTGAAGTATACAGTACCGGCCCGCTCATAAGAAACCAGAAATCGGGCGTAGGCTGACTTTCTTATTTGAGAAAGGGGTGTGTCCCACACTAACTTCGGTATAATAGATGTCGACTTTCTTATTTCCCCCGGAATGTTTAGGCTGAGTTTCTTGTGGGGCACTTTCTCATGAGAGGGCCGGTAGTATAGAGCCCTCCGCAAGTGACCAAACACCCTCGGAAGAAAAAACATGGTGCACCTCCATCGTAGCATGCGTCTATTAAGTGCCATTACCATTACCACTGGCCTGGTGCCCCCGAGACTAATTTGCTACGTAACATTAGGCGTGATTCGGTGAGCTGACAATTAAAAATAAAATAAAAATCTGCCTATTAATAAACAAAAACGAAGATAATAGTAGCGGCAGGCGGCGGCAGGCAGCTTGATTGCGGTCGCGTACGTAGTCGTTGCCGCGTTGCCTCTTGAGTAGTCCTCTGTCCACAACTCACCTGGCCTGAAAGGATGCGGAAAAGGCCGCGCTTGCCCCCTCTGGAAGCCTCACTACCTTTTCGGGCTCTATGGAATAGCCGGAACCGGCAAGGGAGTTTTTGTTGAACGACCAAGAAATCGGTCCGAGCTGCGGTAAGAGAGAGAGAGAGAGAGAGAGAGAGAGGGTAGGGTGACGAACAAAAACACGAGAAATATATGTATACAGGCCAAAAATGAAAATCAGGTACGTATTATTCCGGTATGTAAGCACGAGCGGTAGAAAGTTTGATCCGCCAGTTCCGTTCTATTTCTGGCTCCACCCCTTGTGTGGATTATGAGGCATCGTTCGTTCCCTTTGTGTACGGTGTGTATCAACGCACGTCTGTGTCTACCCTCGGTGGATCCGTTGGCAACCTTAGTGCATTCGGTCACAAAAACGTTTTCTTTTATTTGTGTGGACTTCTGATGATAAGTGCTAGGTCCACTGTCAGAAAAAGCCCAATCGCCCACCCGAAAAGACTGTCAGCCTACATACGGGCGTCATGCCATTGACGCCGCAACGACCGCGGTATCGAAATCAAGGAGTCGAATCCCTTAACCCGCTAGATACGGCCGGCGGAGAACGCGATGTCCGTGACCCGACCTTCATTTTTTAAACCAGAACGCCTGCGAATGTAATACCACGTCCGTCTCGAAAGGCGAATCATCAACGCAGGAGTGGAGCATATATAGCCCTGGGTGAGAGTCTCCGGCTGATCGCAGCTGAGAGGGTTCATTGACCCCGAACTACATACAGAGCGAATTAACGCGTCGGCAGAATGTTACCGGAGTACTATTGCGGGGGACCATAGCAAATAGGGGACCTATGGTACAAACAAAAACCTATATACCTACGTACCCCTTTTTTACGAACAATATTTGGTCCTATTTACTAGGTTTAGGGTTACTTACTGTACCTATTTTTACTAACAATATTTGGTCCTATGTACTGTGTTCCTCCGTAATACGTAAGGCGACATGGATTATTTTTGCCCGTTTTGTTTTTCGTGTACCTTGCCAGTGTTCACCACCCGGAAGGCCTTGGTCTTGGTGAAACCTGTCACAACGTTGCCGAAGTCGGCCACGTGTCGAGCGATCGTGTACGAGCCGGGGTCCTTGCCGTCCGCGACACTCTCTCCCGCGGCCGTGCTTCCCTTCACCGAAGGTTTCATTCTGGCGTCGCCGCTTCTAGCCACGTCGCCGCCTCCGTCGCTCTATGTCATGGAGTGCGCACACATACGTGACGCGGGTTTTTTTTACACATATATATGGGAACGCATAGTTTGCTTGGGATTGCTAGAAGAAAGTGGGGCCTTCTGACAGGTGATGCCACAGGGCTGGCGGAATAGGGGAACCTCAATAGTCTACTGGGTTCCCCTTTTCTATAAAATGGCACTGCTTCATGTGACCTGAAGCTTTTCGTCCCTGTTCGAGCTTTCTCTGGGCTATCCCTCGGATGGAGAGAGCGACAGCAAATGGAAAGAACTTAACAATGTCATGGTGGAAGAGTGGACCGGCCGCCCCGGTAGGCTAATAGTGGTCAGCTTCGAAGGCTACTAGCATTGGTACCCGAGTTCAAATGCCACCAACACCGTGGTGAGATTTTGACTGTATTTTAAAATATATATTAAGAAATCCATTGCTGAGAGCGCCTTCGTGGCGTGGGTAGGCGGAATCCGACGCAAGTCGACGAGGGAAGAAAGTGCTGAAATCTTCTCGCGATAAAAACGCAAAGCAAGAACCGTACAGTAGTGGGGAGGGGGGAGAAGAGCCTACTTAGTGACCCCGGAGCTGAGTTACGACTAAAGAGGGAGAGAGAAAATAAGCGCGAAGATAATAAATACGATGGACAAAAAACAAAAAAAAGTGGCAACCTCGGCAGCACCGACATCCCTACACCCCTAGGGTAACGCTTTCACATCTGTAAGATCTGCGCGTTCAAGCCACCAGCCGCTGGCGCGTAATTTCGCTGACGAAAGTTTATGGGGATACAATGTTTACCAGGTTCATGTGTTGTACAACAACAGCAGCAGTATATGCCCCCCGACGTTTGACACGTTTCACAAAACCCTGCGACACAACGCCAACATTTCTATTTAATTCACAACACCAGTAATTTCAAGACATTCATTATGTTTCACCTACGAGGCGCACGAGATGTTTACGCAGGGGATAGCACTTTTTTATTTCTTGGGTCAGCGTTTTTTCGCTGACGGAGCTGTTATACAGGGCAACAGCGGTATTGTTTTGCAATGTATTTATTGAGCCGGCGGGTTTCGTGCGACGTGGAAACCTGTAACCTCTTCACATGTCAGACAGTGTACCCGTTCCGTAGCACGCTTCACAATGCGTAATTTTTCCCCGAACCACTGTTGTCACCAAAATGCTGGGCTTTTATTTTAGTCCTCCATCTGAACGTCTATTTCCCATCGGATACCCCCTCTTCTTCTAATGCAACGCTGACAAAGACAAAAAAAAAAGGGCACGACAAAAGAAGCAGTCGGCACCTGAATCTCGCCGCCGCCGCCGCCGCCGCCTGCTCGAGTACCCCCCCGAGCAGCCGCTTTCCCTCTAGCTCCCCCCTCTCCTCCCCTCGGGCCGCTAACGCCGGCGTCCATGCTGTCCGAGATGATGTTGGCCTCGTTGATGGCCTCGGCCACGAGGGAGTGTTCCTTCCTCTCTGCCTCCATCTGTCATGGAAGAAAGCAAAACACGAAGGGGTATGCTTACTTAGTGGGGGTATGCCTGGTTTTGTTTTTTTGCTCCATCCCCGATGTACCCTGGGTGCAATTCGACCCGAGTCGAGGAGGGCAGCAAAGGCAATCCTTACACTTGCCGCGCTAGCTGTGTCCATAATAAGTATATGCCTGACTCTTACTGCAAACCCTTTGCGTCTATCATAGGACATGTTTTTTGTTTTGCCCGAGTTGGGATCTGTACTTACACAGGTCCTGCATAACATCTCAGTGAGGACAGGTTAGATGATCTATAGATGATCTATACCTGATATATAGATGATATATAGATGATCTATGGGTGATTTATAGATTATCCATAGATGATCTATATATGATCTATGGGTGATCTAGAGATTATCTATAGATGATCTATGGATCATTCATAGATGATCTACGGATGATCTAGAGATTATCTAGAGATGATCTATGGATAATCTATGGATGATCTATACATTATCTATACATTATATATACATGATTTATACATGATATACGAAGTATACATGATCTAGATCGTGCTCTATCTATCTATTTGTCCGACGTATAAAAACGTATCCACCGACCGACCCGACACACAACCTACCTGAAGGTGGCGAACAAACGCCAAGCGATTCGCCTCCATCTCGGTCTCGAACAGCGTGGCCGCACCACCCCTGCTACCGCCACCACCACCACCAACACCACCACTCCTGCCTCCCGCCCTCAACTCCCCCGAAGCAGTCGTCCGACCCCCCCCTCCTCCTCCTCCCCCCCTAGCACCACCGCCTTCCAGCAGCGTCGACGAATGCCCATCCATGCTTTCGAGGGCGACCCCTGCATCGAGGACCGACGGCATGGACAGCATTCCTTCGGCGGCGCCTCCATGCTTTCCCGTCGGTAGCGCATTACTGTTCGGGCGTTTGCTTGCGCCGGGCCTGTCCGTCGCCACGCCCCTTGGAGTCGGCGCCGTCAACATACGGGGTTCGTGATGTCCTCCTAGCCCCCCCCCTCCCCCCGCCCCGGCCCCTGCTATGGAGGTGGCGTTTCCGGCGCTGGTCACCCCCGTGTTTGCTGCTGCTGCTGCTGCCGCTGCGAGGAGGCCGATACTGGTGGAGGCGTTTGGTGGGGGGGGTAGGTCTCGCTCGTCTGGCGGGGTGAGGGAAGGGTCGGCGTGGGCCATGCCCTGCCTCGCGTCTCCGAGAAGTGTGGTCCAGGTCACCTGTCGAGGATGATGGCGGGGGGGGGGGGGGGGCGGAAAAGAAGGAAGGAAGGAAGGAAGGAGATGTGATGTGCTATGTTAGTAGCAGCAGCCTTTGCCGTGTTCTCGTCCCACAAATCGTACCAAATAATGTACCAAATATTTGTTACGGATTTTTTTGTGGTCAGCACATATTTTTTTCGGATTGTTCAAAACGCGCGGCAAAGCCGCGCTCGGGCCGAGCCTTAGGCTGGCCTAGGTTTAGCGTTAGGGTTAGGGTTGGGGTCGGGGTTAGGGGGTAGGGTTGGGTAAGGTTGGGTCAACGACTTCTCGTGGTTTGTTTAAAAACAAAATACAAAAACACGTAAAACCAGGAAAAAATCATGATATATTTGGTGCTTTATCTGGAACGATTTGTGGGTTAAAGACCGGTGAAGGTGCCTTGTAGTAGGGAGGTTGTGGACGCAAGCATGTGCATCTCACCCCCCCCACACACACTACCGACACTAGTATCTCTACCGAAACTAAGGCCATGAGGGTAGAGATTCACCAGTATGCCTGAGATCTGTACACAGGTGTCCTTTGAACTGTGTGTAACTATTGTTCTTAAGTAGTTGTTCTTTCATATCGTATTGCATCGTATCTCCGCGCATTTGGAAAAAAAAACTGAATTTAAAAACAAAAAACTCCTCAGCTGTACTCGTATACTGTTGCGAAATATAAACTACTAAGTCGGTTAGTTGGTTTACTTCGCCAGCCGACTACCAACTAATAACTAGAGCGTGAAGGCATACCAACAACCAACAAGGCATGCGTTATTTGCAGCCCTACCAAAACACGCAACAACAGCGGCAGTACCAGCATTTACCTGTCCTTCTTGTCCCGTCACCGCTTGGCCCCAGGGAGTGACGGACGCATCCCTCGGCAGCGAAATGGCGACGGAGGCGTACACACCCTCTCCGTACACGGACACCTGAAAACAACAAAAGCACATACGTAGACGAAACGACGAACGACGCTTTGCTGTCGAGGCTCAGTTTTGCGGTGCTGGATGGTCGGCCGCGCCCTTAAGGTACGCGTCCATGGTGGCGGTGTCGGGTACGGTCGGTGCTGGCGGCGATCCTGGTTGATATTTTGTGTGTGTGTGGTTTTCTTCCGTGAAACAAGCGCTGCGGAAATTATCGCACTTGCAAACATCCATGTTACAAAAAAAAAAAACTAAGACGAAGACGACGGCGACGCTTTGCTTTCGAGGCTCAGTTTTCGCTTCTTTTTTTTTTTTCCTTGCAACAAGAGCTTGCAGAGATAACCGCGCTTTACAAAACACCCTTGGTACAAAAAAAAAAAAAAAACGGAATGAACGACAACGCTTTTCTTTGGAGGCTCACTTTTTTTCGTTCGTTGTTTTGGCCTTTCAACAACCAACCTCTTGCAGAAACAACCGCGCATACAAAACATCATCCATCCAGTTTCCTCCTTGCTTGCTTTCTCCCCACGCTTTCGGTTGTCTGTCGTTTTTGTCGGCATCATTGGAGCCGCGCTAGGGCAGGAATTGAGGTGGTTTGCCCTTTTGTTTAGCCCCCCAACACATTTCTCACTGGTGGAAGGCACTCTCTGCTCAACCAACCATGGCATCAACCACTGCAACCGAGGAGCAACGACCAGATAACCTTTGCGTCAACCATCGTAGTGTATGCGTCCGAGGGGCGGAACTGTTCGTAGAGCGCCCGGGGTGCGCTAGGTACGCACAGGTATGACATCGGGCCCCTCTTGTGTCAAAATTAATCAACCCGCACTGCGTAGCTCCGGCCGTCGATTTATTCATTTCATCCACCCCTACCGATCGCTATCTTAGGAGATAGATGGTGGCCACAGGCGGCGAAACAGGAAGGGGATAAGATTAGCAAAAAGTTTCCTTGTAATATATGGAAACAACGTAATGAGCGCCCAAATGTTGGAGGTGTCTCTATTAGGAGTAGGAACGGTGCTCCGTCTCGAAAGGGATGCGTGGTCAATGGTCAAATGACTAAGGCAAGCAACAAATGAGTACGGTTCTTAGCAGGATGCAGCTCACCCTCCATGCGACTCGCCCAATACCTCACGGCGTTTCGCGCTAGGTGCAAGCAATGTCTGCCTGGTTGGTGAAAACCCAACGCGCTCCGTCCCGGCATTGTAGGGATGCGAGGGTCTATGGTCATATGACTACGGCTGTGCACAACATGAGTACACCCCCCCCCCCCCTACCTGTATACGAAGTATCCCGCTGTATCCTATCACGGGGGGCCATAGTAAATAGGGCCTACTGTAGACACTAAAACCTATATATTTACCTATTTTTACGAAAAAAAAAAGGTCCTATTTACTACGGTTCCCCTGTAATAGTCAGGGGGTGTAGGCATCACAGCAGAACACATTCTTCCCCCCCGAAACAAAATATGTTTTTACGTGTGCATGCATCCGTACTTTCTCTCGACTCTTCGATTCGGTTCGTTACCTCCACGGGGTCGAAGTGGCCAGCCTCGATCACGAGAACTTCCCTCATCCTCTGCGGCAGTCCTGGTCGAAAGCGAACCTTCACGGCGGAGGGTTGTGTGGGGAAAACAGGTAGGGAAGCAACACGTTGGATGTTGTTTACTGTACAACATGTCGAGAACTACTGTAACATGTTGTTGTTGTATACTACGAGTGTTTTGACACAAACTCGAAGCCAAAATCGAGTCCGTGGTCATAGGAGGAGTGGGTTAGTACTTCGTATACCTCAGGATAACCGTGCCTCTCCAGTCACGGTCTATTTTCGGAAGGTAGGGGCCGGGGGGGGTGTACTTCATTTTCATGCATGACCGTAGCCGTATGACCATAGACCCTCGCATCCCCACAATGCCGGGACGGAGCGCGTTGGGTTTTCACCAACCAGGCAGGCATTGCTTGCACCAAGGGGGGGTATCAGAGGGCGAATCTTCAATGCGGCGTGCGGCGACAAAAGTAGGCAAAGAAACTCGTTGGATGTTGTTGCACCATACTGAGAATTATCAGTAGCATGCTCTTGTTGTCGAAAGCGAATCTTCACGGCAGCTTAGCGGCGAAAGCGGTACGTAGGGAAAGGAACACGTTGGATGTTACTGCACATACAGCATACTACATACCAAGAATCATTACGGGGGGACATACTACAATAGATCAGAACCAAATATTGTGCTGTAAACACACGAGGATTTAAGTTTTTTGGGCCCATCTGTGATTCTGATTGCTGTGGCCCCTCGTGAAATGGCATGTGCTCAAATGAATTCGTCGCCAGAATAGAATCCGTGGTCGCAAGACAGGCTACAGTAATCCTGGACCCTGGGGTGGAAATGCTACCCCAGAATAACCGTGCCTCTCCGGCTACGGTCGATTCGCGAAAGGTGGAGGAAACAGTGAAGGAGGGGAGAAGGGAGAATGGAGGANCGGGTCGGGTCGGGTCGGGTCGGGTCGGGTCGGGTCGGGTCGGGTCGGGTCGGGTCGGGTCGGGTCGGGTCGGGTCGGGTCGGGTCGGGTCGGGTCGGGTCGGGTCGGGTCGGGTCGGGTCGGGTCGGGTCGGGTCGGGTCGGGTCGGGTCGGGTCGGGTCGGGTCGGGTCGGGTCAGAAGAGTTTCCAACCTTACGGGTCGGGTCGGGTAACCCTTACCCGACCCGACCCGGGTCGGGTTAGGTGACCCCATCCGACCCGACCGCGACCGATGAGAGTTTAAGATCTCCTGACGCCGCCCGCAGGTCGGGTTATGAGCTGTGGAACAGCCCTCGTAAATGTCTTATTAATTCAAGGTCGCCGTGCTATATAGTTGGAAAAAAAAACAAACAGTTTTGGCAAGGTACTTTTGATCTGCTGTGCTGACTCTTAAACGGACGAGTTTCTATTCTGTTGTATGGCTGGCCCCAGTCACTGCTGGCCAGCTATGTAAGCTAGACAAAAATAAGTATTGTCTGTTCGGCATGTTATAATACCAGGTCTGCCAACACCGTCAGCGCTTTGCATCCACGTGCGCAGTTCCACTTACTTAGCGCGAATCAACCCAGCAATTGAATACTTTGAAGGAAGGTCAGTCCTCGAAACATGAACCTCAACACTCTTTAATAATTTTCTCTTTTTCGAAATCGCACACAACAGAATACCGTTTCCCGACGCGGTTACCCGCCCACTCCGCTCCTCCGATCTCTCTATAAACATACATCTCCTTTGTGTTTGCTGTCGAAAAAACACGGCTCCACTTGGATACCTTCTCGTCCAAAGCACCTGAAAAAAAACGGTACGATAACTTCCACCCTCGCCGCTTCGAACCGCTTTGCCTTTTGTTTTTTTTGTGGTGTGACCCAGCTGATCAGGCCAAACGTGCTCGAGGTGCACCCTACTACCGGGATCGTGCACGCTGGAGAGGATAAGAAGAAGGACTCCAACAAGGCCAGGGTAGTGGTAAGAGGCCAGGGTGGTGGCAACGAGGGGGTGTTGTGGTGGGAAGTTTCTCAGAATTTTCGCACGCCTTTCGCGTCCTGGATGTTCTTCACCTTGTTCTTCCCCCTCCCCGGTGCAAGCAATGTCTGCCTGGTTGGTGAAAACCCAACGTGCTCCGTCCCGGCAATGTAGGCATGCGAGGGTCTACGGTCGTACGACTACGTCCATGCATGAAAATGATTTACACCCCACCCCGTCTTCCGTCTCGAAACGGATGCGTGGTCAAAGGTCAGATGACTAAGACAAGCAACAAAGGAGTACGCCCCCCCCCCCCACCCCGTCCCCAGCGGGGCACATTTTTTTTGTTTCCCCCATCCCATTTATTATCTTCGCTATTCCTTTCTCTCTCCCTCTTTAGTCGTAACTCATACATATCCGGGGTCACTAAGTAGGCTCTTCTACCCCCTCCCCCACTACGACAGTACGTGCCTTGCATTTTTAACGCGAGAAATATTTGGCACTTTCTTCCCATATACTTTGAAGTATATATATACAACAAAAATAGGGCTTCGGCAATATCTCGACGAGGGTTTCCTATAGTAGAGGCATCCATCGCTCGACGTTTTCACCTTCCTCCCAAGCACAGAGTTGATGCCGGTCCCGTGCAAGCCCATAGTGAGAAGAAAAAAAACGGTGCGATGAAATTTGAGGTTCCTTGTACTGTACGTATAGGGCATTTACGTATTTACGTTTTCCGTTTTCGCGATCTGTCCCTTAACCCCGTTTTCTACAGTAAAAACCAAACCCACACTAATTCCAAAAACAAAATTCTAAAAAAACGAGGTCGCACTTACAGGGGTTCGAAGTTCAAAGGGGTTACCTGCTGTGTTTTTCAATCCGTTTTTTTTTTGTTTTTTCCCCCTCCATCCCATTTATTATCTTTGCCCTCCTCTTCTCTCTCCTTCTTTAGTTCGTAACTCAGATCCAGGGTCTCTAAATAGACTATTCTCCTCCCTCCCCACTACGGTACGTGCCTTGCATTTTTTAATCGCGAGAAGAGTTTAGCACTTTCTTTCCTCGTCGACTCTCCTCGTCGAATTGTGCTTACCCACGTTATAATAGGCGCTCTCGACAGCATTTGGTTATGATTTCTCTGCTGTACGTTCCCTCGTAACGGGCGGAAACTGCGGGAGGGATGGATACGTAGAGAGCAAGACGGCAGAGAAGCACAATGATCGGCAGGTTGGTATTTCGATAATCGGTTATGTTTGCGACGTACGTGTGTGTATATATACATACCTGAAAGCAGATGGGAGTCCGGCAGTCGAACCCCGACCACCCTGCCGCGCACTCGCACACCCCCGGAGACGTGCAGTTGCCGCCGTTTGCGCAGACGTAGCGCCCCTCCGTGACGTTACTGTACTCCACCAATGCCACCTTCACGAAGAAATCACCGTTTAAGTATATCACTAAGTATACATGTTTAAGAGTAACAAGTGAACCTTAATTGGAAGACGGCACATATCTAGGCAAAACCAACATATGCAAGAGGCGGAGGGGGAGGGGGTGTACTTCATTTTCATGCATGGCCGTAGTCGTACGACCGTAGACCCTCGCATCCCTACAAGGCCGGGACGGAGCATGTCGGGTTTTCACCGACCAAACTTCTCCATGTCACATTCGTCTATTTTTCTCATCTCCTCCTCTAACACATCCCTTCACAGGGGGGCGTACTCCTTTGTTGCTTGTCTTAGTCATCTGACCTTTGACCACGCATCCCTTTCGAGACGGAAGACGGGGTGGGGTGTAAATCATTTTCATGCATGGACGTAGTCGTACGACCGTAGACCCTCGCATCCCTACATTGCCGGGACGGAGCACGTTGGGTTTTCACCAACCAGGCAGACATTGCTTGCACCGGGGAGGGGGAAGAACAAGGTGAAGAACATCCAGGACGCGAAAGGCGTGCGAAAATTCTGAGAAACTTCCCACCACAACACCCCCTCGTTGCCACCACCCTGGCCTCTTACCACTACCCTGGCCTTGTTGGAGTCCTTCTTCTTATCCTCTCCAGCGTGCACGATCCCGGTAGTAGGGTGCACCTCGAGCACGTTTGGCCTGATCAGCTGGGTCACACCACAAAAAAAACAAAAGGCAAAGCGGTTCGAAGCGGCGAGGGTGGAAGTTATCGTACCGTTTTTTTTCAGGTGCTTTGGACGAGAAGGTATCCACGTTGGAGCCGTGTTTTTCGACAGCAAACACAAAGGAGAGTATGTTTTAGAGAGATCGGGGGGGGTAACCGCGTTCGGGAAAGGTATTCTGTTGTGTGGTTTCGAAAAGAGAAAATTATAAGAGTGTTGGGGTTCATGTTCGAGGACTGACCTTCCTTCAAAGTATCAATTGCTTGGGTTGATCGCGTAAGTAAGTGGAACTGCCACGTGGATGCAAAGCGTGACGGTGTTGGCAGACTGGTTATAACATGCGAACAGACAATACTTATTTTGCTAGTACATAGCTGGCCAGCAGTGACTGGGCCAGCCATACAACAGAATATAAACTCGTCGTTAAGAGTCAGCACAGCAGACAGAAGTACCTTGCCAAAACTGTTTGTTTTTTTTTTCCCCAACTATATAGCACGGCGACCTTGAACATAAGACATTTACGAGGGCTGTTCACAGCTCATAACCCGACCTGCGGGCCGGGTCAGGAGATCTTTGAAACTCTCACGGGTCGGGTCGGGTCGGATCAGGAGGTCTTCGAAACATCACGGGTCGGGTCGGGTCGGGTCGGGTTAGGTGACCCGACCCGACCCGACCCGTGAACGGCCCTGGATATTTACCACTTACTCGATATAGTGGTTGACCCAAATTGCTGTGTGCAATGCGTAGAGGTCTATCGCTTGACATTGGTTGATTCGGGTGGGGGACCATGACACTCTTACCTAAATAACCGCTCTTAACTACAGGTTGCTCTTATCTGTAGCGGGCAATATGTAGCGTTTAGAATAGGCGGGACAACGTCGATTTTGACCGATCTTAGCCCGTTAAGGACTTCAACCATTGTGCTGGGACACACTTTGTTTTTTCAGTATATAAACGATTAGTCCGTACGGCGTTATTCTAGACGATGTATGATATACGCACAAAACGAACGCGACAAAAGGAAAGGAAAGCAATCAGGCTCGTAAGTAAGGCTGACGCCAAAACAAACGTGCGTTAACCGCAAAAAAAAAAAAAAAATCTGACCAACGAAAAGCAACCATGCTACACAATGCTGAGACATACTAGTATAAACAATCGTTGACGGCAAAAAACGAAACAGGATGGGAGAAAATCTGATCAACCCAAGGAGGGGGAAAAAAAAAAAAGAGAAGATTATTAGAGATCAGGAACCGTTCCGAGAATAATCTATTGTTTGCTGTTCTAGAGAGAATTAGGCGTTTGCTTTGGTTCATCTTCTCTGGCTAAAAACAAAGTGGAGAATATTATTAGAGATCGGGAACCGATCCAACAATAATATGTTGTTTGTTGTTCTAGAGAGAATTAGGCGTTTGGTTCATATTCGTGGCTAAAAGAACAGCAACGAGGCACTGTTTGGTTGATCGTGTGAGTTGGGATACCAAGTGGGTACAGCACGGAACAGTGCTGGCAGACTGGTAGAACACGCGAACAGACAGGGCTGCTGCTTTTGTAACTGGCCGCGGTTGCTGTATTTTACGTATATACGTTGATACTAAGGGCCAAAATTAACGAGTATAAAATAAATCCAATTTGGAAAAAAAAAAATCAAATTCGCTTTTCATTGGTCAACACACGCACCAGCACCAAATATTATGCCTCAAAATCCTAATATTTGGTGCTGGTGCGTGTGTTGACCAATGAAAAGCGGATTTGACTTCTTTTTTTTTCCAAATTGATTTTTTTTCTTCATCGTTAAAACGGGCCCTAACAGAAAAGAAAAAGAAAAAAAAACCGAGCGAAAACAAAAGATTGACAGGCCTCACGCACGCACCTGGTCGAGGATGACCCTGAAGGGGAAGGACACCCTCCCTGTGTTGATGATGAACAGCTCGCGCTCCTCGCACCCGCTGTGAAGGACGCGACCGAAGTCAAGGTGTGCCTTATCAAGCCTGGAACACAAACAGCAGCAACAACAACAACAACAACCACGCCGTATACATCGAAAAAAACATCACCATCACCATCATTAGACGCGTGCTTCGGTAGAAGGGTTTATATCATACCTCGTAAATATTTTTTCTGACGCTTTTAACCCTTCTTGAAGAGCTCTCGCTCTCTCTCTCCATCCCACCCAAAGACTTGCAACAACGAAAATGAAACAAGAGAATAATCCCATGTCCTGTACGACGTATAGGAGGATGCAAATGATAATAATATTGTTAAACATGAACGGCCTTCCAAGGTTAAGGCATGCTTTACAGGGAATATGTGCCTTAGAAGGCATACGCCTTATTTGGATAGCCCCCCTCGGTTAAGGAGCCGCCCACGCCAGTCATAAACGTGTAGCCCCAGAATTGGTACCTCTATCCCAGCACGGATCAAGACGGGAGGGGGAAGCGTGACGAGCTCTGACTTTCCCGCCGGACCAAGGCTACGTACATACTGTTGGGGGGGGGGGGTACTTCATTTTCATGCATGACCGTAGTCGTATGACCATAGACCCTCGCATCCCTACAATGCCGGGACGGAGCATGTCGGGTTTTCACCGACCAGGGGGGGGCGTTTTTTTTCTGCGGGTTAGGGCAACTCGCGCGGGGTGACCACCCTATTTCCGGTATAGTAGGTGCTTTGAAAAATAACACTTTTTCGATGTGTCGATGTGTACGGTCATGGAACGGTTTACGAATGCCGACGACCCTGAGAACACCTCCTTGAATTCGTTTTTCGAACGGGGGTACAGGGTCGCTCGTGCGCTATTGATAGCGGCCTAAACCTGGTAGTGAAAAAGGGGGGGGGGGGTATACCCCCTAAAAAATGGGGGTACCCTCCCTACCGGTAGCGAAAAGGGGACACACCGCATATCGGTATTGAAAATGGGGGTACATCCCCTACCGGTAGTGAAAATAGGGGTACACCCCCTACCGGTAGTGAAAATGGGGGGTATACCCTCTACCGGTATTGAAAATGGGGTACACCCCATACCGTTAGTTAAAATAGGGGTACACCCCCTATCGGTAGTGAAAATTGGGATATACCCCCTATCGGTAGTGTACATGGGGGTACATCTTCCACCGGTAGTGAAATGGAGGTACATCCCCTACCGGTAGTGAAAAGGGAGTTACACCCCCTATCGGTATTGAAAATGGGGTACACCCCCTACCGGTAGTGAAAATAGGGGAACCCTCCCTACCGGTAGTGAAAATGGGGGTACATCCGCTACCGACAGTGCAAGTGGGGGTACGACCTCTACTGATATTTAAAGTGGGGGTACACCCCCTAACGGTAGTGAAAATGTGGATACACCCTCCACCGGTAGTGAAATGGAGGTACACCCCCTACCGGTATTGAAATGGGGGTACACCCCCTATCGGTATTGAAGATGGGGGTATACCCCTAACGGTAGTTGAAATGGGGGTATACCCCCCTTCCCCCCCTTGCCCCCCGCCCCCCGCCCCCCGCCTCCACACCGGTTTTGAAAAGAGGGGTATACCCCGCCTCGTAGCCTTGATCACGGCAAGGAGATATTCGAGTGTTTTTCCTTGCCCCGTCAGAGCTAATGCCTCTAGAGCTCAGTCCCACCAGGGCCACGCCAATTCGATTTTTTTAATCAGTCCGCAAAGGTTACCCCGAGCGGCATTTGTTTTTGCACACGTTGCCAAGGCCACGATAAAAATAAGCTGCTCCTCCTGGTGTTTAGTTTTTCTCACGAGGTTTTGTCTATCGTTTGGCTGGCAAATACGTATCGTACGTAGCCTTCTTCGCTCTTCCACCAACGTTGTTCGAAAAAAAAAAACGCGCTCGACTCACACTATACAGGGTACCGGTATTCGTTTCCGCGCTGGCCAGCAACAAGTATGTACAGTATCCTTATTTGTTATTGTGCGTAAAATTGTATTTTCTTTCCGTAGACACAGTAGCAGGTACGGCCTCCACAACCACAGCACAATAGAAATGGACCAAAATCGTGGTGTCGTGGTAAAGATAATTAGGCATGTCTGTATCGGGGTCTGGGTCAGACCGGAGTTTTTTTTAACGAGAATAACCATGTCATTCGTCGGGAAAGACGCCACCTGTATCAGGCCAGCAAACCCACACCAAACCAACGCGAGCGAGTCAGGGGTACTCGGTATTCATGCATGGCCGTAGTCGTACGACCATAGACCCTCGCATATCCCTCTACAATGGTTGCGGGATGGAGTACGTCGGGTTTTGACCCGGCAGACAGACATTGCTTGCACCGAGCGCGAAGCGCCGTGAGGTATTCGGCCAGTCGTATGAAGGGTAAGCTGCATCCTACTTACAAAGAACCGCTTGTGAGGCGGACTTTCTTTCATATGGATGACAGCTTCAATGGGGGGTCTTGCTGACAATGTGAGCAGACATAATAAGGCGGTTGCTCCTCTTTTAAAACCAAGCCCCAACATTTTGTGCCTTTTCGAAACGTCAAAAACAAAAATGGTTGTTTATTTTTGTTCTCTCGCCTGAACGAACCCTGAGTTTTCGGCCATTTCGATTCGTGAAAAGAAAATAATAATATTCTCCTGTTTATTCTGTTCTCGCCTGAATCCTACGTTGCTGGCCTCTCCCACCAGGTCCACCGTGTACGCGGGACCCCCCGTGACGTCACAAGCGCATTTTCCGAGAGCCTTCCGGTTAGCGTGCCCGTAGTACACGAACTCCACCTCCTCAGACTCCCCCGGCCGAAGGAGCGAGCGGATCGGGAGGATGTCGAATATCTACGAGTCGCGCGCGGAAGGTGACAGGGAAGGGTACCACAGTAGGCACGCGGGTGGGTGGGTGGGTGGGTGGGTGGGTGGGTGGGGTTGTGTGATAAATACATCGACCAGTCGGTCTGTTGGTCGGCCGGTTATCCTGTTTACTACCGCAAAAGTACCCCACATGAATTCCAAGTGTTTTGTTATTTTACTACCGCAAAAGTACCCCACACTAATTCCAAAGTGTTTTTTCTTTCCCAGACAACGGGGTGCAGTTCTAAAAAGGTCAAGAGCAAAATCCCAAAAAAAATGGAACTCCAAAAGCCGAGGTCGAAACCTTCAGTTTAAGCATTTCAACTAGTTTTTGGAAACAATCATGTATTCGAAGCTGTCATTAGACCCCCCATCACCTCACGGTGCTTCGCGCTTGGTGCAAGCAATACCTACTTGGTCGGTGACAACCCAACGTGCTGTCAAGATATTACGGTTTAACAGATTATCTACATGTGTTGAATGAAGCTCATTGTCATGCGCACAGGTCTACAAAATACCGACACGTGCGATGTGCGTCCCGGCATTGTAGGGATGCAAGGGTGTCTATGGTACGGCCATGCATGACAATGAGTACACCCGCCCCCCCCCCCCCCCCTCTTACCTGGTTGACGGGGATGTATGGGCGGCGGGCGGTCGCCGCCTGCCGTCCCTCGTCTGTGTCCTCTAAGAACGACCAGCTAAAGGCGCAGTCCACAACGGAGTTGTTGGTGACCCGCACGGCTTTTGTCATGGTGGTGTCGTTCAGGACGCACCCGAAGCTCACCTTAGCACGAGCAGGAAAAAAACGCGTTTTTTTTGTTACGGAAAATAACGTTTCTGTTTTTTTTTGTTACGGAAAAGAACATGTGTGTGTTTTTTGTTTTATTCCCGATATGGTGTCTCTTTTTTTGTGTGTAGCTCAAGTAATTAATTAACTAAATTCCATCGACCCCTTCCAGCTATATGTTGAATCGATATATATATATATATATGTGTACCTGGGTGTAACATATCAAATACCGCACGCATCTGGACCGGGAAAGTAAGAAGCGTTCGGTTTTCCTATTATTATCCCGACGGTCAGAAGTGCACGACAAAAAATACAAAAAAGACACCGCCCCCCTGAAAAGGTAACAGATAATGTTAAAACGAACCAATGGAATGGGGTTTCTGGGCGAAATGACGAAAAACAAGCTTTTTATAGAGCTTATTTTCCTCGGTTTTAGTTATACCCTCCCCTAGTTTGGGTCTTGAAAATGGGTGCATAGGTGGGGTGTCGGATATTGTGTTTTTCACTTGCACCCCTGCAGCGGTCCTTGAGTTTCTGTCCGGAGTGATGTTTATGTCCTTGCTTCTTGGAGAGCGCGCGCGCGGGGGGGGAGGGAGGGGTACTCATGTCGTGTCGTGCCCGGCCTCGCCGTATAACCAGAGACCCTCGCATCCCTACAATGCCGGGACGGAGGGGGGGGGAGTGGGGGTATCTCCAAGCGAGGATAATGATGAACCCGCAGTCCTCTCGTCGGCTTGTCGAGCAAACGAAATTACCTAGACCCTCGCCTCGAGATTTGAGGGCGTGCACGTTCAGCAGGCAAAAAAAACGATGGCAATGTTGCCACTGATAGTAGTCCGCAGCACGAACAGCTTCTCACCCCTCAGACAGGCGATCGATTTTCCGGCTTCATGATCGAGATTTGTTCAGGGAAGATATACAGATCCCTGGCACTGTATGGTCTGGCTCATGCGGCCGGGTGGGAGCCGTATGTAACCTGCCACGATCTGCGTGATGATCTACTACGTACACGTTTTTCTGGGTTGGATCTGTGCTATACAGATCCTGCACAGAATGTCTCAACGGTAGGTTTGGAGGATATACCGCTTAATCATTTCCGGAACGAGAAGCTTCAACGTTCACCACTCATAAACATTCTCCAGAGGAAAAAAAAAAAAAAGAAAGACGATGTAGAAGAGGAGGAAGAAAACCAGGGGGAAACCCCTCCCCCCCAAAACAACAAAAAAAAAACTTCAGGACTGTAGTGTCCACGAAGAAATTATGACTACCTCCTGTACTTAAGACACCTGGCGCATGCTACGATAGAGGTGTACCATGTTTTTTTCTGAGCTCCTCACTTAAGGAGCGTCATGCCTCACCGAAAAAATGATTTTGGAGGAAAACAAAAGTGCTGTCGGACGAGAAACCTCATGACCGAAGTATACTCTGAAACATTATTCGTCACAAAAATGAAAAAAAAAAATCCGACGAATTTGGGTGAAGGAGCCCGATCGTTCAGAAAACACGATTCATCCAAAAAGCGCTACCTTTACCGTAGCACGCGTCACCTATGAATATCAACAGCATGGTTTTTGGTCGCGCCCCCCACCTTAGTGTACTCGAAGTCAAGGTTGGGATAAGCCACCTCGCCCACCAAGGGCAGGCTGTCCCGTTGGGGGTGTTCCTTGTAGGCGACGGACAGCTTGGAGTCATACCGACGGCTCTGGCTATCGCCGCGGTACCTTCGTTCGGTTTTTGGACAGGTGTTTGAGGGTGATGGAAGGCCAGCATTTTTTTTTAGGTGGGGTAAAGGATGAGGGGAGTGTGGTGGCAATGGGCGGGGGGGGGCATGGTTGTTTTACAAGCTGTGCTGGCATGTAAACTCGCAGTTAGGTACGTTCGATGCCACTGACAAGTCGGCCGCTTTCTGCAGACATATTTAGCTCTATTTAGCTGTATAAACTAGCTTACAGGGGCAGCGCCTACTTTTTTGCCTTTACAGGGGCAGCGCCTATTTTTTTTCTGAGGGCTCCTCACTTGGTTATAGTGCAAGAGCTCCATACTAGTAGTAAGCCACCCAAAACTTACGTGAGAGAAAACCAAAACGTGGGTTTATCCCGATGGGCAATCCCATGGACAAAAACATGTTGGCGCAGCGCAAACGAGATATGTCTATATATCCAGAGGGGTACATCATCACAGCACACTGTTAATGCGAGTACTACGTACCATACCAGGAACTTACATACTGCTATGGGCGACGCAGGGCTAGCGCCACGGGCGGAGCCGTGGCCGTACCGCTAGTATATATATATATCTATACATGTATCACACCGGGTGATAGTTCCGTGGTTCAAAACTATTTTAGGGGGGGAAAAGTGCTCGATAATATACCCCCCCCTCTATCGGATCAGGCGTCTCACCCAGGGTCGAACCCAACGCTCAAGCTCCCCGTCTCTCCCACCCCAAGGAAGTGGTCCGCGACGTCGACGCTGAAAGGCGCCTGGGTTTTACAGCAACAGAGAGCGAACAAAAATAGTGCATATACACCGACACCGAGCGTTCGGTTGCGGCGTTTGACAAGATGGGGGGGGGGGGGGGGGGTTTTTTTGGTGCTTCATATATACGCGAGGTGGGTACAGCATAAAGATCGAGAGAGCGATAAACATCGTACGTTCACCCCGAAGGTTTCAGTTGCTGCGGCGTTGGCACAAGAAAAATGGGCATTTTTTTACTTGTGGTTTTTTATGATGGAGGAGGCGGGATCATTGTTTTCCGTCTCTTGCCCTTTTCTCCCCCCTCCCCCCCTCTGGTCGTGCCGGGGAGAGGGATTATTTGATGATAATTTTGTTTTGTTTTTTGCACATGAGAGCGCATTCTAAAAAAGAAAAAAAAAACGTCATCAAACGCCGCATGGTTTTGATTGCTTGATTTTTTGTCACCTCCCCTCTTTTCTCAATCGCCCGTATCAAGGTTCGTGCAACACAGGCCCGCAACCGAGCGACTATATATATATAAATATGTACCGCGCGTTTGGTAAAAACAAGGGGACACCCTCCCCCCCCCCCCCCCCCCCCCCCCGCCCCC
>MEHQ01000086.1:93670-132555 GCA_008828725.1 Saccharina japonica | reverse complement strand
CCCCCCCCCCCCCCCGCGCCCCTCGTTTCCTTGAAATTTTTGTACAAAAAAAACGCTTGCTCGCTGCCGGTAGAAAGGGTTGGTCGATTGATTGAGGCGTGACCGCTAGGAAAAAAAAACAAAACAACCGGGTAGGGACGGAGAGACCCTTCCGCGCTCCCTTCACGCGACCTCTCTTCTGACCGAAGAACAGACCCAAAGCCCCCGACGGCTTGATCAAAAGCGTACCGGACCAGCTTGCCACCCCCCTACCCTGCCATGTTAGCGGTTCCTGGCTTCAGGAGCTACGCATATATCTCTCACTCAAAAGAAAAAATCACTCTGAGAAGGGAGGGGGGGGGGGGAATGCAAATCAATGGAAACCCCCATGAAGGCCTTAAGTACAAAAAGAAATATGTTTGTAAAACACAAAATGTGTATATATACGTATACGTCTTCCAACAATATCGGATAGTTCGTCAGTTGGGGAGAGGAACGTTAGGCAGAAATAAGTTTTTCAGCCAAAGAGTGCTACGTGCCCCTATCAAAACACGGCTCCCCTCCCTTTGGAATCCCCCCCCCCCCCCCCCCCCCCCCCCCCCGTGACATGCAAGAGGTGCACCAACAACTCGGTATAAATTTGTACCAGGAATACACTTGAAATACGTCCGACCCAAGTTACAGCAGTGCTAATGTCGTCATGTGGTATACCTTCCACGCAACATGCATTATGAAGAGATGAAGAGAAGGGTGGATGTAAGCTTAGCAATCGTGGCCTGGGGGTAAGAAGAGAAAATATGGAATTGCATCTCTGAGTACAGACGCCTACGCTGCGTCAAAACCCTTAAAAACGAATCTCCCCGAGGACCCCCAGGAAAGAGCTTGGCCGCAGGCATCTACCATTGCCTTATGGTCCACCCTAAGCAGCATCGGTAGAGATGAATTACCACCTACCCGTACCCGAGTACCACCTACGAGTACCCCAAACACCGCCTACGAGTAACTCGAGTAGCCGAGTACCGCCAACGAGCGAGTGTCCAACTACCTCCCAAGAGTACCTCAAGTAGCCGAGTACAGCCTACGAGTACCCCCAAGTACCCGATTACCACCTACGAGTACCCGAGTACCACCTACTTCGAGTAGCCGAGTACCGCCTACTAGTACCCCGAGTATCCGAGTACCGCCTACGAGTACCTCAGTGCTTCCTACGTGTACCTCGAGTACCCGACTACGGCCTATGAGTGAGTACCCGAGTATGTCACCCACGAGAACCCCGGGTACCCGAGGAAGATAATCGGTGCGCCCCTAGAACCGCCTCTGAGGCGGACTTGCATGTGGACGACAGCTTCAATGAGTTAATTTAATTTCTGGTGTGGCCACTTCCTGAGACAGCAATGGGGGGGGGGGGGGGGGGGGTATTCATGTCGTGCACGGCCGGGATCCGGGACGGGACGGATGTACGTTTGTAGCGTATCGGTTTACAGTTGTTTAAGGCAGTACGACGCAAATATGTTATTCTTTGTTTGCAAGATACCAACAGTACAGTTTACTCCGACAAAGCCAAACTGAGCGCAACTTTGCGCAGCTGGTAGTGAAACGGTTCCCGTGTATAGGCAACATATTAGGTATCCTGGTTGCCGGCTTAGGGCGATCATTATCGAATATTATTTTGTCCTAAAATCCCCAATGTTCCTGTGTGTGTTCCTCGTTTTTCTTTTTCTTCCTGATTTTCCCTTTTTTTCTGAGAGACGAGTGCTACCAAAGCGTTGCTGATGTTTTTGCTCTTCTATGAAAAATTATTGACCTTGCATTCCCCCCCCCCCTGTTTTCGGTGTTTTTGCTTGTTGTTTTTCTTGATAAAAAAAAGAAGGCAAATCAGGTAAAATACCTCTTCTACATATAGACGACAAGAACTATCGTGTGCCCGATCCGTCTCAAGTTTGTTTGCTCTCTTCTAAATTTCCTGGGTTTTTTTTGCCCTTTTGTTCTTGTTTTTCCCTGTTTTTTCTTGATGAAAAAGGAAACAGAGGCAAACTCAGGGGAAAACATGTCTGTCTACATCATACGAAGTAGACGGGCAAGAAACGTCGTGCCCAACCAGTCGAAGCCTGCCTCAAAGCGCGCGCTGCTTCCGTCAAGTAAAAAAAAATCACCTTGAACACCTGGCGCGTCAGCTTTTCCTTGCCGACCCTGCTCTCGCAGTACAGCGATTCCGACAGCCGTCCCACGCCCGTGCTGGAGCCCCGGAAGGTGAAGGTGATCGCCGTGCGTGGACGGAGCTCGATTTCCTGATGAACCGGAAACCAGAAGCAACCGTGTACGTAGTGATTTTTACAAAAAGAAAAAAGAAAAAAGAAATGAAAATTATTGACGAGCAAAAAAGCGGGCTGAGGAACGGAGGAAAGGGGGTTGGAAGGGGCGCGTGCTATGATAGAGGTCTATGATGGTACTTCTTTTTTTTCTTTCCAGCACGTTTCAGACTGACTAGTAGTGTACTCCTGGACTGAGGAACTCTACCTAATAAGGCGTATGCCTTGTGAGGCATGCCTTATCCCAATAAGGCGTATGCCTTGTGAGGCATGCCTTATTCCAAGAAGGCGTATGCCTTGTAAGGCATGCCTTACCCCAATAAGGCGTACCAGGTATGCCTTGTGAGGCATGCCTTACCCCCAATAAGGCGTATGCCTTATGAGGCATGCCTTACCCCAACAAGGCGTATGCCTTGTGAGGTATGCCTTACCCCAACAAGGCGTATGCCTTATGAAGCATGCCTTATCCCAATAAGGCATATGCCTTACGAGTAGCCACAGGGCCGCCAGGAAGGCGCTTTTGCAGCGGGGAGTGTACCCATCAGCCGCATGTCATGCATGGCCGCAGTCGTATGACCATAGACTCTAGCATCCCCTACAGTTAGTGCCGGGACGGAGCACGTCCGGTTTTCATCCGACGAGGGGAGACACTGCTTGTTCGGCACCTGGCGCGAAACGCCGTCATAGGTGTCCGGCGAGTCGCATGAAGAGCAAGCTGCCTCCTACCCAAGAACCGCTTGTGAAACGGACCTTCTTACATATGGATGACAGACGTCGAGACTGAATTGGGGTTTTGCACAGGGGGCTAAGGTTCTGGTTCTTCCATCACCTGAGGCGCGACGGTGAACACCGGTTCGATTGGCTCCGGGTGCTTCAAGACCCCCCGACCGCCACCGCCTCCTCCCCCCCCGCCGCTATTAGCCTGGGCGTCTTTCTTCTGCTGCGCCTTGAGCTTGGCCGCGGCGATCATCTGTTTGTCTTTGACTGTTTGGTTTACCCATTTCAGCGCCTGAGCGGGGGGGGGTGGGAGCGGAGGAGGGGGGTTGTGCGTATTAGCCGAATGTCATGCATGGCCGCACGTACTTCGTATGACCGTAGACTCTCGCATCCCCTACGTACAATGCCGGGACGGGGTGGGTATTTGATATTTGGACATGATGATGGCATGCTGGTAGAATAAAGGACCCAAAATTACCAGCATTCATGGGTGGGTTACGATTGCACATTTTTCTAAATGAAAACACGATAAATACTCCACTCGGAGGTATAAGCCCCGCTTGCGGTCTGGTATTCGTATACCAGGTATCAAGCGAATCTCGTATATACTCGCGGCCAGATTAGCAGGCAAGCGTACCAGGCACCAGGTAGGTATGATGTGCACAAGGGGGGGTGAACCATTGTCCTCTTTGTTTTCGTTTTTAAGAGGAGACGATATCTGGTTTGATTTTTCTGTCACCTTTCTTGCAATAGTCAATGCATATATACCGCAAACTACAATTAGCCTATATTCTATGTACAAGCCTCGGCATGCCATACGATATTACCTTGCAGGATGTACCACTTCGTCCCCAAACTAAAGGGATTGTTTGTCTATTGATATTTAACCCAAATAATTATTATTCTTCGGGACACAGCAGCAGTGGTACGATATACTATTTCACATTCCGGACGGATAATCCCACTCCATGATCTAGATATATTGTGGGTCAGGTACATTCCTGATCTGTATGATCTGTATGATCTGTATGACCTGTATGATCTGTATGATCTGTATGATCTGTATGATCTAGCTCATGTTGCCGGATGGGAGCCGTATAACCTGCATGATCTAGTTCCATGTTTCTTGGGTTGGATCTGTGCTAGGCAGATCCTTGCGCAACATCCCGCAACGGCAAGTGAGGAGCTAGATGATATATCTGATCTGATCTGTAGATGATCTGATCTGTAGATGATCTGATCTGTAGATGATCTGTAGATGGTCTAGATTATATATCTGACGATGATATATCTGTACATGATCTATCTGTAGATGCTATATCTATCTGTCCGAGGTGTGTCAGATTTATTGACGGGGGGTATCGTGCCTGGTGAAAAAACATGGCAGAAGGGTTCCCGTTTTTTTGGTTTGCGTAAAAGTGCATACGCGCTTCACTTCTCCGTACACCCCTGCCCCCCCGGCTCACAACGACCCCGTTTTGAATGGCTGGGTTAAAGGGATTGCTCATAATTTTGCCTTGGGGACGGCCACCCATTCCACAGCGGTGCCCGCACGCGCCCTCTTGAAGGCCAAACTAGCGGCAGGAGGAATCACCTACACCCCAAATGCCCGTTATTTGGTTTTCTAAAAGACTGATCACGAAAACAACAATCGGAAGCTGTCCTGTGCCGCTCGCTCCACCCCCACCTGCTGCCTGCGTCCCTTGTTCTCGAGGGTGATCCGCCTGATGCAGGTGCTGTTGGTGAACACGGGCCCGTAATCCACGACAGAAATATCTTCAGCACACCTGTTGTTGTTGTTGATCGGTTTGGTTTGTTGGGGACACATGAGAGATAATGTATGAACTAAAAATGCCTCTCTCGTTGGTCGGTCGATGAGCAGAAAGAAGTTCCATCATCCCAGAACCACCATCATCTACTCGACTCATATTTGATTGGCGACATTATTCGGACAAGCCTTCTCTTCTTGAACAGTCGATGGAAACCCCCGACAATGAAAACCCCTACTGCAATGGAAACCCCTACAATGAAAACCCCTACTGCAATGGAAACCCCTACGATGGCGTCTCATCCTCACCACACGGTAGGCCCGGTACCCTTGGCCGCGAGATTGATGACTCGGTTGTCCCCTTCCGTCACGATGACGTGCAGCTCGTCTTTGTGGCTAACCGTGTCGTCCAGGTTGGCCGTGATGGTCAATCCGACTTCCTGCAATCGCAAAGACAGACAGACAAACAAACAAACAAGCGCTCATTTCTTGTCACAGTAGCACTAACTGCCCTCAATAATAAGCTGAAAAGACTGACGTAAAACGTTGACGCCGTATGGTATTGAATACATTTACTGTATAGAGCGTCTCCTCCTACGTACAAAACGTAAACAAACAAAAAAGTTTGGAAAAACAGATGCATAGGTTCTGAATATCTGATCTGTGAAGAGGTTTTGTGTGTATGCTGTTGTAGAGCAGGAGAGCCAAGCTGTATCCTCCACAGCAGCAGCAGCAGCAACAGCAGCAACAGCAGCAGCAGTACCATACGAAGCCGAAACAACAAGCAGTGCAACAGCAGCAACACCCTTATAGTAAATCCTCTGCAGTCAGAGCCAGCGTGGAATCCCGGCTACGAAAGTGTACCAGGTAGGTACCAGAGAGGGTACATAAGAGTACTCGTAATTGCCTTGAAGTTTGAATTTAGTTTCTCGATTCCGCACGTGCCTCCTGCTGTGGGCTGTGGACCAAATGCTACGGACGGTGTTGCTGCTGCTGCTGCTGCGGTTGGTGCTGTTGAGCTTGGGCCTATAGGGCTACTGCTACTGTTGCTGTTTGCTTGACCTACGACTGCTACTATTCACCATACAGGTCGGTCGCCGCCGATGGTCTAGAGGTAACCTCGAACGCTTCTGAACGTTGAGTCTGGAGTTCGAATCTCACGTGGGTCGGACTTTTGAGTTTATTTGCAAAAAATAAATGAAAAAACGGAATCAACTGCTGAGACGCCAATTATAGTAGCGTGGGTAGGCACAATTCGATGCGAGTCGACGAGGGAAGGCAAAGGCTGAAGTCTTCTCGCGATGAAAATGCAAGGCAAGAACCGTAGTGGGGGAGGAGGGAGAGGAGCCTACTTTGTGACCCCGGATCTGAGTTACGACTAGGGAGGAGAGAGAAAGGAAGGGCGAAGATAATAAATGGGATGGACAAAAAAAAAAAAAAAATGACTAGAATATCTTCGTAGTTGGCCCACAGACGTGGACCCTGTTTTAGGCATGAAGATCGTGGTCACTTGGATCAATTCACTGGATATGACCCTCGGTGTGTCACGTAGATCAGAACGGTTAACGTGATGAACGCACACATTCAAACTACGTCCGTTGAAGTTTTGGCCAATTATATCTTCATATGTAATTAATTAAACCATCTGCCCATACAGTTCATACGAAGGCATACTCCAACGTCCCAAGAAAATTTGGAACGGCAAAACAGACACACTTTTCAGAACAACAAAACAAAATGCGCCCCACTCTGCCCCCCCCCCCTCGGTCGGATACAAAACACGGCACGAAACAAAACGACACAAACCTTGAATCTCCTGCCACTACAGGGAACGTGTTGAGCCCCCCCTACATGGTCACGATAACCGCCACGAGCATCGGCCCGAATCGTTAAGCCGACCTGGAGTCCACTCATGGGTCCAACGCGCCCCGTGTCTAGTACGACTGCCCCGCGGGCAGCTGGAGGGCGTTTGCGTACCGCTGTACCAATACTAACTGTAAGGCCTCTTTTTGATCATGAGACGTGAGCTGCACGATCGATGATTGGCCGAGGAAATGTCAACGTGGTTGGAAGAGGGTAGTGGCGGGAACAGGCAAGGGGAGTGGGGGGGTGTACTCATGTCGTGCACGGCCGTAGTCATATGACCATAGACCCTCGCATCCCTACAATGCCGGGACGGAGCACGTCGGGTTTTCACCAACCAGGCAGACATTGCTTGCACCAAGCGCGAAGCGCCGTGAGGTATTGGGCGAGTTGCATGGAGGGTGAGCTGCATCCTGCTAAGAACCGCCTGTGAGGCGGACTTGCATATGGACGACAGCCTCCAATTTTGTTTGATTTTTTTGTTTTGTTTGTTTGTGCATTTTTAGTGCGGGGTCCTTCACCCCCTTTTTTGCAGCTGCACCCATGGTTTAGGGGGCGAACTGCTTGGAACCTCCTAGCTTCTATTGCTAGAGTTTTTCTAGAAGCGAAAACTCGAAACTTGGCTGATCGGAAACTGTCCGTCCCCTCCCCCCCAATTCCGCGCATTTGTTTTGTTGTTCTGAAAAGTGTGTCTGTTTGCCGTTCAATTTCTTGGGACGTTGGATATGCTTCGTATGAGCTGTATGGGCAGATGGTTTAATTAATAATATGAGCAGACAAAGTTGGGAAATATTGCTATTCTTCGAAAGTATGCTGATTCCGGTATCGATGGTTGAGCAGTGTTACAGGGGACCATAGTAGTCAGGACCCCCCGCGTACATAAAAACCTGTGTATTGCAGTATATTTACTTAGCACTTTTGGTCCTGAATACTATTTTTTTTTGTTTCCATCCCATTTATTATCTTTGCCCTTCCTGTATCTCTCCTTCCTGGTCGTAACTCAGATCTGGGGCCACAAAGTACGCTCCTCTCCCTCCTCCCCCACTACGGTTCGTGCCTTGTTTTTTTTATCGCGAGAAGACTTCAGCCCTTTTGACTCTCATCGAAACTGTGACTACCCACGCTACTGTTAATAGGCGCTCTCAGAAGTTGAATCCGTTTTTTATTTATTTTTGAAAATACAGTCAAAAGTCCGACCCACGTGGGGTTTGAACTCTGTAAATCAACTCTTGGAAGCGTTCGAGGGTACGACTAGACCATCGGGGCGACCGATGTTCCCCCGTAATTGTTTAAACTGTTATACCTTGAAGTGGGATGATTCAGTATGATATCGATGTATGCCCAAAAATGTATGAGCACATGTATGAGCACATATATGAACAGAAAAAGCTGTTAACTCATAGTATTGTCACATTTCGAAGTATGGTGCTTACGGCATCGATGCATGAGTGAGCCGATGTGTGAACAGAACAAAAAAAAAAAAAAACAAGGGTGGTGAGAAGAAAGCTAACCTTTATCTCCACGGTGATGGGGAGACGGATCTGCCCCAGCTTTTCGCACGTCAGCCAGAGCTTCACCTCGGTCCGACCGCCAGGAGGCACCTTTTTGTCGAGTTCGTTTCCAAAAATCGCAAGCGGAGTACAGCAGCAGCAGCAGCAGCAGCAGCAGCAGCAGCAGAAAAAAGGTGGACAGCCAGCCGCCTGTTTGTGGTGTGCTGTTCTCGTCGTGCGGTGGCAGGACAGTAACGTGTAGATAGCGGCGGAGGCGTTTTGATTCCCGCGCGGGTGATTTTTTTTCATGTTTCGGTGTCTGCTTCACCCCCCCCCACCTCCACATTCGATACTGGACTATATGGCACTTGGAATTAGACTATTACGTGGGACCCAAGTAAACAGGGCCGATAGCATACACAAAAAACCTGCACATTCCAGTGTTTTTCCCCAAGTATTAAGTTACGCTGCCAACGATCATTCAATGTAAGTATTGGATTGGATGAGGCCTCCTGCTCCGAAGCAGGGGGCCTCGCCCGGGATAAACTCCGCGCCGAGTGCGCTCTCAGCGCGGCGCTCATCCCGGGATTTGAAATGACCGCTTGTACGCCCCTTTAGCGGAGCTGGGGGGCAAAGTGAACACTGCTGTGATGGGTTTAGAACCGCGTTGCCATTCGAAAGAAAGAACGACGTGTCCATCAACAAAGGTAAGGACGAGTGTGTTCCCTTCAGGACGCGTGCGCCGACGAACAACATGGGCTTCTCGGCAGGGCCGTTCACGGGCCGGATCAAATCTCGCAGATCGGGTCGGGTCGGGTAAGGGGGACCCGAACCGAACCGTGAGAGTTCAAAAACCTCCTGACCCGACCGGACCCACTGGTTCGTGGCTTCATTTTTACCGCGGGTAGAATTCAGCCTGTATTACTAAAATACGAGATTCTGATTTTGATGGAGCCAAAACAAAAAAATATACTCGTAGACCCCTTTTTTGAGTTTTGCCTGAAGCGTCCGCCGTCCGCCTTCACGGTCTTCCACCACACACAAGTTGACGACAAGTTACAAATACTCTGCAACACACGAGCTCCTATCATATACACTAAACAGCGACAGCTACGTATAAGTACAGTATCTTGAAACAGCCACGGGTGGTCTTTTCTGCGTACCTGGCCCTGCTCCGGCTCCGGAGACACCCTGGCAACATGGAACGTCGATGGGTCCTGTGGGACGACTCGAAACAGCCCCGTCAGCGCCTTGCTGGTGTTAACGAGGACCAGTGTTCGGGGCTCATGGAAGCGCACGAAACACTCTCCGTAGGCAAGATCTTTGGATTCAAGTTCCACGCCCGGTGCCTTCATCACGTCAGGAAGGCATATCCCGGAAGGGAGGGTGGGGGTGGGGTGGGACAGGTAAGGCGTGTGCGCGCGCGCCGGGGGGGAGGGGGGGGGGGGGACCCCTTTCCCGCCATGCCCTAAGCGGTTGGTCAAAGAACCCCGGACCCCTCCAATTGCCGATCGCGGGGGGGGGGGCGGGGGGGGGGGGGGGGGGGGGGGGGGGGGGGGGGGGGGGGGGGGGGGGGTACTCATGTCGTGCATGACCGTAGTCGTATGGTCATAGACCCCCGCATCCCTACATATGCCGATCGCAGAGGAGGGGGAGGGGGGTACGTTTGAAATCGCGCTCTCTGCAGTCGTTTACATCACGAGTTCTTTTGTATGCGTCGGTTGTAAATCAGATTAGAGTAGAGGTGTACACAAGTCCACAATCACGCATGTTGCATACATAGATGAGTATCAACCAATCAATCGCTCGAACCCCACAGCTGCCGCATTTTTTTATAATACTTTTATACAGTCAGGTGAGAGCTTGTCGTTCGGAGCTCGTGGTAGAAAACCCGGGTCTGGGGTTCGGTGGATGGGGGAAGAGCATTCTTGTCGCGTCCTCCTTGACTACTATGGCCACGGTTCTGACATGCTCCGAGGAAGGTTTTGTTGAGAAAGAGGCTTTTTGCTAGCTCGTGGAGATAAATTCGTCGATCAACCAACCGGGCGGAAGTACTCTTCGCGCATACGAAGTACTTTTTTTTCTAGAAACCAAAAAAAAAAACACTGATCGTGAGTTCTCCGGACAGGCTCGATGCTCAAGTTTTTGTAAGGTGCGTGATACGTCGGTCGGTCGTTTCCTACCACTCTTATCTCGAGGACCTTTTCTATGTAACTGTTTAATATTAAACCGTTCATCTATGTCTAGGGACAGAGTGGCCCGTATATGAATGCCAAATTTCCTTACATTCAGGGACGGAGGGTTTCTGGGTGACCAACGTTGAAGCTCATTCATGCTACACATCAACCATTGTCGGATGGCAAGGATAATAATAATTATAATAAGAATAAGAAGTAAGGGCCCACTAAGAACATAAGTCTCCGTTTATGGAGGAAGCTGCTAAGAACTTCAGAATGAGAAATCGGGCCCAGCGACGAGCGCTACACTAAATCCTATATAATAGGTCTATGCTCAAGGTTGTTCAAGGATGGCGTCACACTATCACAATAAGCAGGTAGCCTTCTAAGGCTTGCTCAGATTACGTGCGTGTCTCTTGTTGGCGGGTCCACACTATAGCACTAGCTTTCACAACACGGCGGTACACACGCTCGAAAAAGCGGTAGAAAACATCGAAGCAGGGAACCGGATGCTGTGCGTCCGTGGAGGATATGTTGTACATCTACTTTGAAGTTATGCACAGGCTACTCGCACGAGTAGCATACCTGGCAGTCTGCCTTCAGGGGGATGCTGAGCAGCTCCTCGCCAACGCCTTCCACATCGACTGTGATGTAGTACTCGTAAACCTGAAGATAAGGAGGGGTGGCCACACGGGGAGAGGGGGGGGGGGTACTCATTTGTTGCTTGCCTTAGTCATTTGACCATTGACCACGCATCCCTTTCGAGACGGAGCACGAGAGGGGGGGGGGGGCTCGGTCCGTGCGATGATAGGTTTGCCAAAACGAGGGGCACGATATACGGCCCCCACCCGTGAACATAGAGCTAGAACATGCAGATCAGGAAACCGTCCTCAGTGCTCTACGTACTGCAGTAGTGCAGCACTCGTCTACTGTATGTACCTTCACGGTCTGGCTCATCAGCTCCACGAGGAGTTCAACGCTCTGGCCCGGCGACAGGTACCCGTTGGAGGGTGTGATCGTCAGCTCTCGTTTCCGGAAAGTTCCATCCTGACATGACATGGGAAAGGGGGGGTCGCCGGTAAGAGACAAGACAAAAAAAAAAGCATGCACTCGTATCTACTGTAGGACGCACCGAGAATACACGGGAAAAAAGGAGACAACGACGTACATAAAATACATACATTCACTCTCTCCATTAACAACAGACGCATGCTGCCTTAAGGTAGAGAGATGCACACCATGTTTGTTTTTTTATTCCTGAGGGTGGTGTGGTCACTTGAGGAGAGCTCTGACGACGCGTGCTACGGTAGAGGTAGCACTTTTTGGCTGAATCGTTTTTCTGAACGATCGGGCTCCTTAACCCAAATTCGTCGGACTTTTTTTCATTTTTCGTGACGAAATATGTTTCAGGGTATACTTCGGTCGCGTGATTTCTCATCCGGCAGCACTTCTATTTTCCTTCAAAATCATTTTTTCGATGAGGTATGACGCTCCTTAAGTGAGGAGCTCAGAAAAAACATGGTGCACCTCTATCGTAGCATGCGTCCTACGTATACCTCACCTCAAAAACTGATTTTGGAGAGAAATAAAAGTGCCACAGCAGTACCCGATAAGCAATCCCATTTTTTTACTGAAAGTCCAACAATTTTGGGTTAAGGTAAGGTGCCCGACCGTTCAGAAAATATTTGCCTTCTAAGGCAAAAAAAAAGTGCTACCTCTATTGTAGCTCGCGCCCAAAAGTCAGACTGAGAAACCAACCAGAACGGTGAGATTTCTGGACGAACTACGTAACAAAAAACAAACATGACGTACGAGTTGTTAGAGTTATGTTTGAGCGCTACCAAAACTGACGTCGTTGTCGGCGCATCTCTCGCACAACGATGGAACAGGAGGGATGGTCTGTTTTTCCGTAACCGCTTTCTTCTTTTCCGTACCGCTGTAAGGTCGACCACGATGGCAGCGGTACAGTCTATCTCCCTCTCTCTCTGTGTGTACAGCCAGCAGGCTTTCTCGAACCCCGAGGACACACAACCGCTTTCTCCTTTTCCGTATCGTTGTAAGGTCGACCGCGATGGAAGCGGTACAATCTATCCCACTCTTTCTCTGTACAGCCAGCAGGTTTTCTCCAACCCCGGGGACACAATGATTGTGTCCCCGCTTTTTGGGGCTCCAAAATTACCTGCGGCACCCTCGCCCGCCACACCATGGAGATTTCGGACGTGTTGGTGAGAACGGTCGACGCGCTCACTGGGCAGTCGTAGCTGATCGCTCCGAAGTCCACTTCGTCTACATCGAAGTGGAAAGTTGGGCCGATCTGATAAGGGGAGGGGCAGGGTGAAGAATAAGGTGCGTGCCCACAACGATGATAGTGCTCTTTAGCGTTGTTTAGTATTTTTGATGGTTTCACTCATCGTGCCACTTGTGTTTGGTATTTTTTTTCCTTTTTGCTGTTCGGCACCAGCACTTGTTGTGTGCGGTACGCCACGCGCGGCCTCACGGCAAAAGCAAAACAAAACAAAATAATGTATACCTGGTACCAAGTTATATGTATACCTGGTATATGTTATCACGAAAAGCAAGGACCTGACGGACATGCCTTACGGAAGTAAACCGCGAGCACGGAAAAAAAAAAAAAACTTCGAGGTTCTCGAGCAACGCAAACAAAAAAAAATCGATGTGGCGACCAAGAAAAGCAGGAGCAAAAAAACAGCAACTCGCGTGTTTGTTGTTTTGCTCCACTTCCAAAAAATACTATTTTTGTAAAACCCCGCGTACACATATAGTCGGGTGGGGGGCAGGCGACAATGCCGCGGACGTAAATAATACGCGTCGGTCGAATCCACACACAGCTGACGCTAGCGTGTATACGTACTTATTTATCCTCGACTTTTCGCAAACTTTAGGACAACAACGGAAACGCACGAAAACCCTCACCACATGCCCCTTGAACTGGCAGGGGATGGGCTCCTCGTTGCCCCTGAGGACGAAGGAGAACGACTCCGAGAACTCTCCGAGGATGTCCGACTCGAAGTCCATCGTCAGGGTCACGCTGTTTTTTTTTTGTTTCGGCGATGAGATAGACGGGAACAGACATGGTGGAAGGGAAAACTGCTATGGCATTTTTGAAAAAAATCGAGACGATAAAGTTAAGCTTTGAAAAGGGTGTACCAGGTATGGGTTCACGGTGGAGGGATAAAATAAAGGTGTGTTAGATGCTCCTCTTGTTTACCCAGGTATTGAAACGGAGCGGGTAGGTCAACGTACGACCGTATACGGTACCGACGTCCCAAATATCCCGCCGTTCAGAGGGGGGGAGAGTGTTATAAGGATTACCCTGAGCTGGGTAATTGATCGATCTTTTACCCCTATAGCTCAGCAGGTAATATCGTCACAAAATCCTCGCGTAAGGGTAATTAATGTACCCAACAAAGAAAAATAATAATGAATGGACCCAAAAGAGGCTATAATAAACCATTCATTCCACCCACCTCCGCGATACGAACTTTGACGACATTCCGATCCAAAAGATGTTCCACAATTTGTCCTAAAAAATCATGGATTTCTATTTTTGATCAGCAATTTTACTGAACAATAATGCCCCTCGCCTGTCCTTCACGTCGAGAGTGCCCTGGGTGGGGCCGAAGCGGAACTTGCTTGCGAAGGGAGTGTGCGGTGCCTGCAGAGTCCAGTCGGCGGCAATGTCTCCCCTGTTCAACAGTGTCACCTGTGGCGGATATGTTCATACATTCGGTAATCGAGAACCAACACGCGGGGATGATAAACAAAACACGAAGAAGCGTTATTAGTAGGGCTGTGAGTTGGCTGGCTAATAGTTGCCAGCTAGTTATTAGCTGGCTAGTTTTTTTAAGTTAGTTGCGGCGGTGCCAACTATCCGACTATTTTTGGGTTTTGGGTTTCCTTGCTTGTAGGAAGGCTTGTTTGGTAGGGGGTGCGTATTTCTCGGCGTCCCCAAGCAGTATCACCACGTACAGAGAGAGGTCTTCTACAACAAAACACGAAGAAGCGTGATTAGAGTTATATATAAGTCAGCAGAATCTCAAGAAGAATAACGAATACCACTCTGTCCCGAAATACAAGCACCTTTTGTCCAATAATATTCAATAAAAACGGTTCTTATATTTCGGGACAGAGTGGTATGTAGTAGGTGCCCATTCGCCAACTATCCGACTTCAGTCGACAAGTCGGACAGTCGGCACAACAATCCTTCCTTCGTAAAAGTCTCCGTGCTCATTGTTTTCACTGGACTTGCCTCGTATGTGTGCTTGCTGCTGATAAAGATGTCCCCCATATCGAGAACATCGAAACTCAGGACCACCTACGATGGCAGGAGGGGGGGGGGGGTGAGGTGAGGTGGAAGGGGGTGATGAGCTCACGCGATTCGCCGTCGGTAACCGTTTCGTTACAGCAATAATGTACGTTCCATTAAGGCGGTTGTGTGCCAGAGACAGCAATATGACCGCCTTATTAGGGAAAGGCGCCTTATTTATCCCGAGTTCTGAGTGAAATTCCCCAGTCGGTCCAAGCGATTTTAACCGCCTTATATCGGGATACCGCCTTATTCAGACTCAGACCGCCGTATGGGAGGACCCCCTACCGCGATTAGTCCTCCGAGAAACAAGAAAAAAAAAATCAGGCGCAGTTCTGAAAGGGTCCAGCTGTTTGTCGAGAAAAAAACGAGAGACGCAACTCGGCGCCACACGGGCTCATGCCCGTGATTAAAATGTCAGCGCTAAGACTAACTCCCGTGCTTCCCACCGGCAATAACCCAGAGCCTACATATACTACAAACCTTGGGGCCGATTCCATCTCCCGTCAGAAACAGTGGAAGGCGTTCCTCTCGCCCGACGCAGTCCAAGAAAGCGCTCGATCTGTACTCCGTCGTTGTTTGTGGGCGGAACAGTACGGTCACCTGTTTTGTTTTTTGTTGTATATAAGCGGGGACGGGGTGGCAGGGGGGGGGGTGCACTCATATCGTGCACGGCCGTGGTTGTATGACCATAGACCCTCACATCCCTACAATGCCGCGAGTGGCAAGGGGGGGAAACCTGTTGGTAAATGCATGCTACGATACCGTAGCAAGGGGTAATGCGCCTTCCCGCATACCTGATACAACCGTAACACACGGGGTGATGAGGTAACAAACGCCCTATACTGTAACCAAAACGATAAGCTAACACCTCCCCCCATATACTGTAATCAAGATGATAAAACCTACACACCCCCTATACTTTAATCAAGATAATAATATAACACACACCCTGGGACAAATTTCAGCCTTTGAAGGTGGTGGCTTTTTGAACAGATTTCGATGAGATATTTCCATACGTAAGAGATGCATCGGTCGGCGTTGGAACCTTCTTCCCCAGTTTTTTTTTTTTCCATCCCATGTATTATCTTCGCCCTTCCTTTCTCTCTCCTTCCTGGTCGTAACTCAGATCCGGGGTCACAAAGCAGGCTCTTCTCCCTCCTCCCCCACTACGGTTCTTGCCTTGCATTTTTATTGCGAGAAGGTTACAGCACTTTCTTTCCTCGTCGACTTGCGTCGGATTCCGCCTACCCACGTCACGAAGGCGCTCTCAGCAATTGGTTCCTTTTATTTTTTTTCAAATAGAGTCAAAATCTCTCACCACGGTGGGATTTGAACTCGGGTACCAATGATAGTAGCCTTTGAAGCTGACCACTACTCTACCGGGGCGACCGGCCAATGTCAAGAGAAAAGTCCGCATTCGTCCACGGGGGGGGGGGCTGCTATCGTGCGCGTTACACGCTAATTTTCTGGGAAAATTCTGAGATGCTCCCCGTTTCAGGAGCTCTTGATTTTCACTCCAAAAAAAAAACCTCACCCAAGAAAAAAAAACAACAACGATGAACAACCCCATGGCTTATTGGTGAAAAAAAATAAGGCGCATGCCTTTAAGGGCATATATGCCTCATTGAAATAAGGCATGCCTTATTGGGTACCTGCTCAGTTTAGGAGCCCCCATTGGTCAGAAATATTGTTGGCCAAAACTATGCCTCCCCTAATTGCAACCCCTAATTGCAACCCGTATAGTAGATATGCCTCCCCTAATTGCAACCCCTAATTGCAACCCGTGTAGTAGCACGCGTCGGTTTTGTAGTAGGCGTTTTTGGGGTTGGGGCTAGGGGTAGGAGGGAATCGGGACAGACGCGAGGTTGTGCGTGCCGCCATGCAGGAAGCTATCACCGTTCTCGTCTAATATATATAGCGTTTATGCATCTATGTAGCGGTCGGTTGTTAGTAGATCGGAGGGCCGTATCAACTCGAGCAAAGGTTAGTTGCTCTTGTTCTGGACAAATTTTCTCGGGAACGCGTGCAGACAAAAAAAAAAGTTCGGTACAGAGCACCGCACTGTTTATCTTGTTGTGTGGTTGTTGTTAGCTTGCCCTACCTGCGAAACGGTCCCGCTGGCTAAGGTAGAGGGTTCCTCCCTTCGCGGAGCTCTATACTAATAGCAAAGTCAAAAAAAAAAATTGAAACAAACCTGAAAGCACAACCCGTTGGACGCTCCAATGGCCTACATAGGTATTAATAATCGTATTGCAAAAAACAAGACAATGGCATTCCGACACGTTCTGGGTAAGGAGCTCCGACATTCAGAACCGATTTTCCTTACAAGGAAAAACAAAGTGCTATCCCTACCCCTATCGTACGTGGCACGCCTCTGCACCGCCTTTCGTCCTCAAAGAAAACGCCTCGGTTCTCGTGCGAGTAGCCCCATCGCATCCATCTCCACTACGAAGGTCTCGATTTTCGTGTTTTTGTTTTTGTTTTCTCTCGACGCCCTACGTCTTCCTGTAGTATTCTTCTGGAGCTTCACCGATCATATGAAAGTACGTATCGGGCGGGGGGGGGGGGGGGGTTCCTCAAAACCACAAAAAGGTAAGTTTAACACAAGGTAAAAAAAAAAAAAAACGTAAGCTATAATAAAGGTTTCCAAGTCATGGAGCCACTTCCTGGCACTCACTACTGTCTACATTTTCCGTCAAATCCCGACTCTGCTGTAGTTTCTCTCCTACTCCTTCACATATCAATGAAAAGCAATGTTGGATAAGATGAAACCTCCTCCTCCTCCTCCTCTTGCTCCTCCTCCTCTTCCTCGTCCTCATCTTCCTCCTCCTGCTCCTCCTTCTCCTCCTCCTCCTCCTCCTCCTCCTCATCATCCTACTCCATCGAAAAAGGCCCCTCCTCGCCTGGAAATACATACAAAACTCCCACCCCTCGACCCCCCCCCCTCCTCCTCCTCCTCCCTCTCCTCCTCCTCCTCCTCCTCCTCCTCATCATCCTACTCCATCGAAAAAGGCCCCTCCTCGCCTGGAAATACATACAAAAACCTGCGCTAAATTCACTCAACGTAAACATATGCATCTCACCTCAATCTCGCTTCGAGCCCAAATTTCACCCTCCAACGGACGTATCTCGAAAATCTCGTCCGCGAAAAGCATGCCATCCTTCCCGAGAGCCCTTCGCAGGTGCCGGTACTTACGCTTGAGCGCCGCCTGGGCCGCTTGAAAGCTCGGGGGCAGCCCCGCCACGACCGAGTGGGGCTTTAGCGCTTGCCCTCCAGGGTTGCGGAAGGAAGCGTTGGCCACCTCTCCTGAAGCAGCGAAGGTGCTTGCGGTAGCCGTCGCCCACTCTTCCTGAGATCGGACATGGTTGGTTGTGGATTTGTGTAAGTAAGAAGCAGGGTATGGGACACCGGAGTATCCCTTACCGCCAGGTTTGTCTATTGAGCAGGCACTCGTTGTTACGCACGTGTACTGTTTGGCTTCGAGCTAGAGGAAAAACAGTTTTTTTTAATTCCTTTCTCGCGTGAGGACAAACTGAAAAGCTGGAGGCTCGCGTTGCCTCGCCTTGGAAACCCCTGGTTTCCATCTAAGGTACGCCTCCCAAGTACTCCCAATACGATCCCGGTGCCTCTGACCAGGGAATTACCGGCCTTTACACATCATTCGAAGAAGTACCGTTCGGGTCGGCGAGTGCCATGTGGGAAAAGGGTTCGGGTCCTTGGGTGTGATGTGGTGTGAGAAGGGTTCGAATGGCGGTGGTAAAGGTGATGTGCTTGGGAGGGGTGGGAGTGGGTGTGGTAAGGTTGGGTGTGCGGGGGGGGGGGGGGGGGGGGGCGATTTATCTTTTTGTTCTGAGCGTAGGAGTCGTGTAATATTAAACGAATGTATCAAAGGCTAGATTTAAAAAGAATTGAGATGTAATATTGTGGTAGCATCCCCGATCACTATCCTGATCGTCGTCTTCGTCGGCATCATCACCATCATCATCATCGTCGTCGTCACTATCATCACCATCGTTATTATCCTCACTATCATCATCGTCATCATCATCATCATCACCACCACCACAACCATCACCATCACCATCACCATTATCATCATCATCATTATCATCACCATCATCACCATCATCATCATCGTCATCGTCATTATCATAACCATCATTGTCGTCATCATCACCATCATCATCACTAGTAGTGGGTGTTGATTGCATCGTGGTTTTCATAAAAAAAACAAAGAGACACCTCGGCTGTAAAAACAATAATTTCGTCGAAACTCTCATCTTTGCATCTCTTTTCGTATAATAAATAGAAAGAAGAGTCCCTTCAGCCAAATGTGAGATCAGTCTAAAGTTGCCGGGAAAAAAACAAGCTTTGAAAGCTTGCGTGTGGTATACCTGGTATATGCATACTGTACTACAAATCGCGTGTGTGCATACACAGGTACGTATATACGAATGTACGTATGTATATACGTACGTACGTACCTGGTCGGAGTATTCCTCTTCTTCGTCCGTTTGCGGCTCGTCCCCATCCCCGCTGCTTTGCTTCACGCCGCCTGCTCCTGCTCCCGCTCCTGCTCTTTCTCCTCCCCCCACCCCTGCGAAGGCGCCTATGATCGAGGAAGAGGCTGTGCCTGCATGCGCGGAGAGCGTTCCCTTCATGAGGGCCTCCTCTTCTAGGCTCTGCATCCTCGCCATCTCCGCGTGCAGCCTACCGCGTTCTTCCTGCGGCAAGGTTTTTATGGTCGAATAGGAGGGTTGAAATCACATGAGGGTTTCGTAGAGGGTGCGAAGGGGTTCTTCCCCTACTGTAGGTTTATTGTTAGCCTCTGCACCGGAGAATATAACCCTTTTGAAGTAAAGGAGAATCGCGAATAGTTACGAGACACCGGGGAGAGGGGGATGCTAAGGGGGGAGGGAGAGCATCGTGATTTAAACCTCTGTGGGACTCGAGGTGAGAGGGAAAACATTACCGTCGAAAAATGCCGATTCTCAGAGCTGCGACTCGGCAGGAATTTTAACGACCAAGAACTATTGTAGGTCAGCAGGCGTCGTTTGGTGACCACGGGCTAGATTGCAGGAAAAAGAGAAAATGTTAGAACATCATCAGGATATCGTCATCAGCCAACAAACTGCCCTTAGTCGGCACGTCGGCTGGCGAGGCAAGCTGATGGCCAGGCGACTTGCCAGCTCAAATACAGGCAAGGAAACCGAGCGAAACTATCCCTCCCCGGGCGAGGAAGGGGGCCCCGCCCAAACATAACCAAAAACGTTTTACCGCATTCACCAATCCTTCCTACAAGTATGGAAACCCCAATAAGTCGGATAGTTGGTACCTCCGGGAAACGACTATTAATAACTAAGAGTCCGACTAATAACTAGTTGATGACTTAAGTCGTGTCGGTTCGCAAGCTCTAGGGATGGTAGCATCGGCTACTGCCTGGTTGGGGGATGATAATATTCCATACCTCGAACAGATCATCTACAGATCATACAGATCATTCCCACTTCATGATCTATAAGCAGTTGGCCTTTCAAGGCAGATCTATTCCCGATATTTGTCTTTTTTAGCTCATGTTGCCGGGTGGGACCCGTAGAATCTGCACGAACCCTACGACAGCAGCAGTAGCACGTGTTTCTTTCGGTTTGATCTGTACAACGCCTCACAATAAAAGCAGGTGGGGAACTGAATGATTTAGGTCATTGTCTGTCCGCGGCGTGTAACAAACGGTGTTCCGTACCCAAGCCGCAAGGAGCCGCGCGACGCGGGTGCAGGAAGGCGTGGTCTCACCCGCACTGTCAAGCTTTCACACTACTACTGTAGTACTACTGTATGTAGTACTATTGCGGGGGTTCACGTAGTAAGAGAAATCATAACCAAACGATTACGGGCGGGCCATAGTAAACAAAACCACATAGTTGCTAGTAAAAAGGGGTAAACATACAGTTTTTTTTTTGTGTATACGGGAAGTCCTACTTACCACGAATGGACCCCCGTAATATGGTGTGTAAACACAGGGGGGAAGCTTGCGGGAAATTTCGGACCCTCTTGAGGTCTGATCGCTACGGTGTGGACCCCCGTAACCGTAGATGGTTAATGGGACAAAACATGCTATTGGTATCACTACTGTTGGCCCCCCCAGAGGGTCGGGTTGACACTAACTACTGTAGTTATTGCGCCGCACTCGCCTCCTCCTCCTCAGAAGCAGCGAACGCCTTCCAAGCGAATTTGACGGGGATTTCACTCCTGTTCACGATCTTCAGCGTCCTTTGGCTGCGGTGAAATGCATTCCAGGCGGATGGGGGGAGAGGTAGGGTTGGGCGGGGTGGTGTAGGGGCATGCAGGCAGGATTAAATACTCCGCACCAACGGAGATCTCTTTCTCTCTGCGGCCGCTTGCCTTCCACTTTGCTTTTTTTTTTCACTCGTACTACTTCGAGGTATACGTACGTCAAAAATGTGTTTTTCTTGCTTGACAAGCAGGCGCCGGGGACACGCGATTGGCCTTTTTACGGCATGAAAATATTATCTAAAATTATAATACGACCCCCAAGTGATTTTGTTATCCTAACGATGGGTGCGGTTCTAAACTGTAAAGGGGTCGAATAAGGGTCTTAGGCCTGAGTGATATAGACGCGATCTACGATAGGGCATGCCTAATGCCACCCTGGTCCGAAATACAAGGTTAATTTTGTTATAATGTTAATATACAAAAGGTCCTTATATTCCGGGTCAGAGTGGTAACGCTTTTGTTTTGCCTTCTGAGGCAAATACTTATACTTCTGGCTGATGGGGCTTCTCGTGTTAGGAAGTACCTGGTACCCAATAAGAGTGCCTTATTGCATTATTTTTCGATGTAGACCTCGCAGGCCATGGGATTGGTTGCTCGTCGGGGTAAATGCGTACACGTTTTTCTTAAAGTCGTTTTTGGGTGACTTGCCAATAGTACTATTGACTTACGAATAATAATACTAATGATTTATTAATAGTACAACACTAATGACCTACCATTACTACTCATGACTTACTAATAGTATAGAGCTTATCAAGTGAGAAAGGAGCTTCATAAAATATTTGGTGCACCCCTTCCGAAACCGCCCCCCCCCAGCCTTTTGCAAGAACAAGAATGTACCCACAAGGAGCCAAAGTCAGCCGCCTGCCTCACAAGCGGTGATTAAGGAGGCGTGCTGCGTACAGGTAGAGGGGTAGCAACTGCTTTAGGACAAAAAAAACGCACGACAAAAACGAGCTTCTTAACCCGAAAAGTCGTCGGAAAAAAAACATTTTGTGCTTTACAAAACAAAAATCGTGTGATAGATAACCTGGGCTTTGGGATTGTTGCACTTTTAGCGTTTAGTACAAATTACTTACTAATAGTATAGAGCTCCTCAAGCGAGGAGCCTCAGGAACAATAAGGCGCCACCCCTAAAAGGCAAATAGCGCGCGTCTTGCAGTAGTATAAATAGGGTGCAGCTCACCCCCATTCAATGTCGGCCAGGTCGGTGGTGAAAACCCGGCGTGCTCTGACTCCGGCTGTGTAGGGAATCGAGAGTCTGTGGCCATACAACTACGACCATGCACGACAATGAGTACACCCCCCTCCCTTCCCCCCCAGCCACCGGTCATACGACTACGGCCATGCACGAAAATGAAGTACACCCCCCCCCAGCCACCTAACACTCCTTGTATATACGCGCGCCCCAACCCCTCGTACCTGCACAGTCCTATGTACGCCGGCTCTAGCTGGAGGGAGGGGGTGCTGAGGCCCACATCGACGCCTCCCGCTGAGGCGGAGAGGACTACAAATGTTTTTTCTCCGCTGTCGTAGTCGACGACCAGCTCTCCCTTGTACCTGAAATCGAGTGAAAACAAAAACACACGTTGTCCGGATTGTCTCTTTTTCTTATGATGCAGAGGTTGTTTTTAGGCAAGCTGTTGCTCGGAAGGGCGGCCTACGCTGTGAATAAAAGCTGTCTTCTCTCAAGCAGTTACGGAATAAAACGACACGGAACAACCTAATCACGAGGGACCATACCTACGGTACACATAAAAACCTATATATTTCCCTTTTTACTAACAATATTTGGTCCTATTTACTATGGTCCTCCGTAAAAGTACAGAAAAATCCACCCCGGAACTATCTGGTACATAGAATATGGTACGCAACAGTATGCTACAAGAAGGGCATGGTCCGGTATACACATCGACGGTGCCCGGTCATTTTCTTGTGGGTAGCATGAACGTCAGCCCCCCGGAGAGCCATATTATGAACAAAAACAAAAATATGCCCCCAAGGCAAGTTGTGCTGATTATATCGGCCCCGTGTCCTCAAGAGCAGCACAGGGTGAGGAGAAAGCTGAGGGGGAGAGCAAGCAGATGCCCGACTTCCATATACCATGTTGTATCAAAACCCGCGTATAATTATGTACCCTTACCTGATAGACCGGTCCGGGTTAAACCCAACCTCCACTTGACAGCTCGCCCCCACGGGCACGACTATCCGGGCTGGTTTTATGCTGAACGTCCCGGCCGGCTCGCAGGAGAGGGACACGCTGGCCGCACGGGTCCCCAAGTTCCTCACGACGATGTTTTTGGTGCCGCTGGCTTTGACGGCCGTGTGAGGCAGCACGATCTACGTCGGCGCGATGATGGTGGTGGGGGGTGGGAGTGAGGGTGGAGGTGAGCAGGGGAAGGGGAAGTATTTGTGTGAAAGTCATGCCATAGCTGCGTGGAAACTGCTGGCTTTTTTTTTCATCTCGGCAACAAACGTGGCATAATAAAATGTTGGGGAGGGGGGGGTGGGTAATATCGAATCAGGCTAGCGTTCGCTGTTTGTAAGGTAAGGGAGATTGTTGCCTAAATGTTGTCTGGTGTTCGCGCGCTCTCCCGCTTTTCCACAAACGTATACGCCAGCACTTACCGTAGCCCTCAGCCGTCCGAACAACACCGGTCCGCGTTCAGCATATACTCGTACAAACTATTCCTTGTGTGGCCCAAAACGCAATGGTGGACAAGGTGTCTATTAAATAGTGAAGCGCGGACGACGATCGTGTGTACGTACATTGTCGTAAACCACTGCCATCGTCATTGTTGTCGTCGTAACTCGCCGCAGTCGCAACTTTTTTTCGTTAGTTAGTTTTTTTGTTGTTGACTCTTCTGCTGCTGCTAAAATTATCCCACACTATTTTTCCTAATGATGTTGGTCCTAAAAAAACGTGCGTGCGCAGTGCTAAAGGAGTCAAGGGTCGTCGACACGGCGGTGGCTGGTGCAAGTGGAAAAATCAACCGAAGCTATTTTTCAAGTGTTGAAATAAGCAAAAAACGAAATACCAGAGGGGCAAAACAAAAGCACCACCACAAACTCGCCAACGAAGGACTGTATAGGGAAAATATTTAAAAACGTGTTTGGGCAAGTCGATATTTCCATGTTTTGGCCATTTATATACCAGGTAGCCAGTTTTTGTTTATAACCCGTCGTAAACAACGGCCCTATGGAGGCCGTTTTTTTTCTGATTTGGACAAAACGATCCACGGACCTGGTCTGGAAAGTCTAGCACGGCACGGTGTCCGATAGCTCCGATGGGGACGACGAACTTCTCCCGTTCTGTCACCACCATCAGCTCCGCCGAGTACGCCCGCACCTCCTGCGGCTCGAAAATCACCACGTAGCACACTTCCATGCCAGGCGCCACCTGCAGCGTTTGGTGTCCCATGCGTTCCGTCCCGTCGCCCCAAATAGCCCGAAAAACGGGTTGGGACAAAAAAACAAAGTCGTGAGGGGTTTTATTTTGTTTTTGTTTTTCGGCGCGTGCGTCCAACAACGACTTACCTTAAAATTATTTGGAGCCCCCGAGATAGCGACCGAAACAACGACAAGTTTGGGATTATTAAACCGCCTACGACCAGGGTACGGTAATGTTGCGACCAGCGGTACGGGTAAGGTCATGTTGCGACAGTTGCCGTACGACTGACTCCTTGCGTTGTAACTCGGGGGAAATCAGTTCGCATTGTATCCCCTCATCGCGCCGCGTGGCTGTTTCGCTGTCATCGTCGCTTTGTATCGTCATTTTTTTCAAGAGGGGTAAGAGTAGCAACCATTGTGCGGATTTAGTGTTCTGGCATCAGTCGGCCAAACGATAGCTATATACTGTCAGCTGTACGCATGGATACATTGTTCGACGCCTCCCATATGCATCGAAAAACTGTTTCCGAAGATTTTTTCCCCCCCCGATTTCGGTGGCTTCGCTGGAAGGTGCACTGTTTGGCGTCGTCACACCAAAGGGTGAAAATGTTTGCAACATATGAAGGCCCTGCATGAGCCCGCGGCTGTCGTGTTCGCTCGATCAAGTGAACCAAAACTTCCTCTCTCCATCGTAGTCGTAAAACGCTTATACCAACGCATTAACCATTTTTAATCCACCCTTTTTGTGTGTGTGCCTTCGGGTGATTTTTGCGTGGACTGAACTTCGCACCTTAGTTTGTTTGAGCGCCTTGAGCTTGTGGGGACTGCGGGGACCGGAAATGGAAAAGTGTGGGCTGTCCAGCGGGAGCAGCTTGAGGCGGCGGTTCACCGAGTCGTTGTTCCTGAAACATAGCACCTGAGGCATGGCCGCAATCGATGACCACGTCGTCATACCACGAAATTTCGTTTCAGAAACACACATAAATGAACACGAGTAGGCACATCTTGTGCGAATTGAACGGCAAGTCAAAAGCGTTGCCGAAGGTACTCGCCCGATGCCACGGTTTTTTTATCAGTAAAACAAACTTCACCGAAGAGAATCGCCCGATGTACTTCACAACCACAGCCCACATAATAGTGTCGTTGTCAACTACTCTGCGCCTAAGCCGATCGCGTATGACTTAAGACTCGGCCAGCATACACGGGCTTCCGTTCGTCAGCTTGGAGACTTGAGTGTTTGTCCTTGACTCGTCTCCTGCGTGGGGAAGGCCGAGTACAATAAATCCCAGGTCGTGATCAACCCTTCGTTCTTTTACACAAGCGAGCTGTACCGTGGCACTTGAGATATTTGCAGCCCCTGTGCGGCGATTGATCTGTTTGAGGGCACGCTATGTGCTTAGACTACCCTCTTGACCCCAGTAGATTTTGGCAAAAGCACGTCCAGATATCTTAAGCTTCAGCTTTTTTTGGTGCGAAATAAAACTAACACAAACCGCCGACGCAAAGTCAACTACAGTACGTAACTGAAGTTAGCTTTCGTACATTTCGCTTTCCGCTCTCCGGTCAACTACAGACGTAATCCACCCACCCGACCGAACCCGACCCAACCCAACCCAACCCAACTCAAGTCAACCCAACCCAACCAAACCCAACCCAACCCAACTCGGCAGTACCTTCTGTTGCCGCCCAAACGCCTCATACCCCTCGAAGACGATTTTAGAAGGGTAAGGCTGAAACAGGGGCTCATCTAGTCTGACAGCACTGGTGATCGCTGCTGTGTTATCCTCCAAGTTCAGGAACTCTACGATGCGCGGGGTGGAGCAAGCATCCGCTCCGGTACCACCGCCGCCGCGAGTGACCTCGAGGATGAGGTCAGAGGGCCGGGTGCGCGTGGCGTTTTGGTCCTGTTTCGCGTTGTGCACACGTACAGGAGGGAAAGAGGAGGTGGATTTCGGCATCCTTCGTACAATATATACTGTAATATATATATATATATATATATCCCCAAAACAAACACGCACACCTCGGACAGATCATGATCTATCTGTCTACAGTAGATCATTTAGTTCCTCGCCTGTCGTTATGAGAGGTTGTGTAGGATCTGCATAGTACAAGATCCAACCCAGGAAACATGTGCTACTAAATCATGCAGATTATACGGGCCCTACCCGGCAACATGAGCTAGATCATACAGATCATACAGATCATACAGATCTTACAGATCATACAAGATCGGGAATAGACCTGCCTCGAAAGATCTAAATCATGAAGTCGGAATCGATTATCTGTTGATGATCTGTCCCAGGTGTGAATAATTTTGTTATGAGAAGATAAAGTAAAGGGTCACTTGGTGGGGGCGTTAGTAAATTTATATCGAGAAAACGTGTTTAGCGGGGAGTGCTACAGTTCTGTTCACCAACAATAGCCTTATCTACGCTCAAGGTTGCTCCAAAGATGGCGTCACAAAATAAGGTTTCAAGGCTTTTATCAGATTACTGTACGAGTAGTCGCTCTGTGTCGTTATGTTGCGGTACATCGACGCCTCTTGGTTATAATGCCAACTCCGGCTGCCCGGAGTACATACATGCTCGCGGGGGCGATTTTCGACGACAGAGAGCTTGATTTTCGCCGTCTGCTTTCACTTCGTACATACTCCGTAGGCCAGGTACCGGTGTACGATGCCGCAAACACTAATTCCAAGTAGTTTTGCCCAAGAACGGAGGTGCAGTTCCTAAAGGGTTCGAACCTGCAACGAAGATATTGATTTGAACTACAGCACCGTACGGTACTCGTACTGTACTATGGTGTAGAGCTATACTGGGAATGCAGTACGAGGTAGGAGCAGTCGTCGCTGCAGCTGTTGTATCATACGTACGTACCGAGGTGTGGAGTCGTCCATCACCGCGAACTCACGCGATTGGCTTTACAGGCAGCGATGTAAGGGCTCGAGCCAGGATAAGAGACTACTCTGAACCCGGTATTGCATTGTCGTATGAGTAATGTCGTTTGCAACAGATGGCGTAACCAAGGACGGGATATTGGCACTGCCCCCGATAGTCCTGCAGGACCAGCCATGAGCTCTAATGAGTGAACATGCAAGGAATAGCTGCAGTACGACCTGCAGTAGATCGACGCGGCGCCGCTCGCTGCGTACGAGTACAAGTACTCGTACGAAGATCGTGGCAGAGCATGTTGAGCACACAACTGATTGTATAGACGAGGACATGATGCGGTACACAGTACCTGGTAGTATCGTACGTGTATAATACGTACCTGGTACGACACACCACTTCAGTGTCAAGCGTACTGTTAAGACTGTATTGCATACGAAAGCATACAGAGGAGCTTAGAAGAAAACACACCATACACGCCGGGGGTATAAAGTGGGAGTCAAGCTTCGTCGATACCCCGGCAGTGTTTGGATGCCAAACGGTGACATATCCGTTAACACTATCCATTAATACTCGTAGGCGCACGATCTTGCGAGATCCATCCGTGAATCGAGGTCTAATCCATTGTCAAAATTCTAGCAACTGCTGTGCTACAGGTACTACTGCTGTACGTCAGTGTACCTTGAGTGCCCGACGCTTGGACGTCGGCTTGTGGTACTTCATGTGCTCCGTTGAGGTGGCCTTCTTTTTTTTCGGTCTCTCCCTGGAAGCTCCTTCGCCACCTGTGCTAGTGGCATCGCCTTGCGGGTGAAGAAGACCACCCCCCGCATGCGGAGCTAGCACCTCACTCTCCTGGTTCCGCGACATCTACTCTGGTTTGTTGGTTCTTGCTGATCCTGGTGATCTTCCTGTCTTTCCAAGCGGAGCGAGCTGTCAGCTCCTACGCATTGCGGTGGCTTTGAGCTGCCTCGGCCGCTACTGCTGTGGGCATATCCTTCCCTCAACCACCCGAAAACTCCGTACTCCGTACGCCCACGCCACGCGGATAAATTCGGTGTCGCAAATCGCATTCAAGTCGTCGTAAAGAAAACAACACAACCGTTTAAATCGAAACGGTTTCAAAATAACGCCTTCATGTCATGAACAAACCCAGTCTGACCGGAGACCCGGGGACGCTGCGCACGTTAGGTGTTCTGCTTGCCAGATATCCAACTACCCCAGCGCCGAGCAGCGCCTGGGATTGTCGCCACCGCAGGCCTTGTGGCGTGAGAGCAGTATAGTGCCGGGCGTTGCGTTGGTGATCTGGTCGAAGAGCGTTTAAAAAGCAAGCGGAAACGCAGGCGCACGCGGCACGCGGAACCTCCGAGCCTTATTTTGCGGACTATTCCCGGTTCCTACGTACAGCAAGCAACGAGACTCTCCCGAAGGGGGCTGCTCTCCGAGCCGTAGGTTCCTCTCGCAATGGCGTCGAAGCAACCAGAGCAAGGAAATACTTCAGCAGGGTCGCCGGCACCGCAGCAGCGGCCGCAGCCACCGCCGCAGCAGCCGAAGCCGCAGGGTACCGTCAACCTGTTGACAAATTTCCTCGCCGCGTGCGCCAGGAACATCGCCGCAACTGCCACAGGGGCACTCGGCCCGGTATCCTCCCCCTCCTCTTCCCCCATCGGAGACGGAGCCCGGCCCTCACCGTCGACCCCGCTGCCCCCCGGCGAGGGCGCCAGGGCCACTGCTCATCCACCGCCCGCGGCCGGTCCAAGGAGGAACAGTCGTCTCGGAACGCAACCGAACCATGCCACCCTGCCGGATTCCGTGGTGCATGATGATGTGTCTCGGCCGCCTGCTGCGCAGCCGGCTGGTTCTTCGACAGGCCACCACCCGAGCGCCATGGCCGCGGTGGGCCCACGGGAGGAGACCAGCAACACCAACAACAACAGCAGTGGAAACGACGAACTCGACGAGGTGGTTTCCGCCACTGTTCCCGACGAGGGCGATGGCGCTGGTGGCCGAAGCGGCGACAGCAACAACAACAACGGCCTCACGCTGAACTTCGCGGATGACCCGTATCAGGTGAGGGAAAGCGAAAAAAAGAAGGGAAAAAAAAAACGGAAAAGTATTTTTTGCCATTTTGTGCGGAAATGTAAGAACCGCTTACATATTCATATATGAATAAAATTGGTCCTTATATTTTCGACCAAATTGGTGCAGCAATAGTTTTAAATCCTTGGCATGTTTACGTACGTGAAGTACACACTGGATGGATCCAACGCCAACCGTCTTCGTAGTATGATAGACCCTGAGGAATACCAGGTATGCACGATACGGTGGTGTAATCCTTTTCCCCCCCAGCCCCCCCTCTCCTCCCCACCGCTGCCTTTGCAAGATATTGTACGTGCTCGTAGCGTCCTCCTTTCCCCGCTCGCGTGTCCATGGCGAGGGGAAAGGGTGTTGACCGTTGCGGTCACCCTGTGACGCGAGCGAGACACGGTTGCTGTTCGATGCGTATAACGGGGCGAACTGTAGGTAAAAGTTGTAACGACTACTACTGTACATGTGATTTCGTAATTTCGTAAGTTTCGTATCTGTGGTCTGTACCAGCTGGTCTGTACGAGTACAGCAGTACTCGTAACGTCAAAAGTCAAAGCAGGCGCCTCAGTACTGCTGTACGCCGTACCTCAACGCTCTACCAAGGTATGGTGCCGCTGGAGGTATCATACTGTCTATATGTACGTATACGATTTGACAGGGCGCTGCCATTCTGTGTTCCCCTGGTTTTCGGATATCCTAGGCGTCGCGGAGCAAGGCGCAGCGACTTGCGAGGAATAGCAAATGTCATGGCAAGCCATTGCAAAAGCCAGTGCAGGGCGTTCCAAGCCGCTGCAGGCCTTGCAAGTCTTGCAAGCCATTGCAGGTCATTGCAACGATTGCAACGCCCTAACACGGCACTACGCTACAGCAACAATCCTACCCCTGTGCACCACGCCGTTTCTACTACAGTACATGTACTGCAGTAGTAGGACACTACGGGTTGACTCCTTGACTGACTTTACACTAAAACTAGCATATTAAGGCTTAAAGAGACCTCGACACGCACAAAAAATATGGCATGTTAATAGTAGCATATTTGGCTACAGCAGTAATGCACAAGTATGTACACTCCACCAGCACGTACGATACATATGAAGTACATATATTACATAGTGGCGTGCATCGAGAGCGCTCGAACTTTTTCTTCGCCGTCCATCAATAGTAAAGGGACTGCATATCCTACTCGCAATCCGTTTCCGATCAACAACAGCAGAGCAAAGTTTCATGCCGCCTTCCCGTTGGCGGGATTTTGACGATTTCGAGCGGGGCGCATTTATGGCATGGTCGGGGAGGTGGTCCTCAACCGAATCCGAGCCTGAAACTTATTCCGAATCCGAATCCGAACCTGGAACCCACATCCGAATCCCAAAACCGAATCCGGACCCAAAACCGAAGTCGAATCCGGACCCGAAGCCGAAGCCGAAGCCTAATCCGAACCGAATCCGAAACCGAAACCGAATCCGAATCCGAATCTGAATACGAATCCGAATCTGATCCGAATACGAATACGAACCGATTTCTGCCCCCGGATCTCCACGGCACGTCGGACTCAGTGTTCTTGCGGTCGTCACTCCAAAAAAGTATGGACCGCGCCGTTCTTGCTCGCGCTGTAGCTTTATCCAGCTGTGTTGCAGTTGCTGCATAACAGATATTGTATGACACGCATGTTTTCGGGACATTCTATATATATATACAATTATGTACGGAAATATAAGGGACGTTTGGCTAGTAGTAGGAGTAGCCTAAAATTCCTTATATTTATGAACATTGTAGTACTTGAACTCAAGAGTTGCGTGGATGAATTGCTATGCGGACACAGATTATCCCTTTCAGGCGTGTCTATTGAGCTGGTCCTCGTTGCCATTCACGCGTGCGCGTTGCTTAGAAATAAGAGCAGCTTTATGTTGTCCAATTCAAGTCGCGCGATGAAGTGTGGCAGGGGCGTTCGATTTGTATATCCCGCCTGTCCCCTGGTTCCTATCGAATAAGGCCTCCCACGTAATATATAATCGTTGCCCATATTATATTCCTGAGGCTCTATCGGCTTTTCAGAGCAGTGCCATAGCACTAGACCACCCTGACGGTTCGTATATGCAGAAATATAGGGGGTGCGGGAAAACACCGGTTCCCAGAACTAGAACATGAGTCGAAGACGCGGCTCCAAACCCACTCCGACGCCTCCAAACGACGAGGCTAGGAAGCTTTTCACGGCGATATCATAACAATTTGACTTTTGGCAGTGAGATGGTTGGCTTCATTGCAGACGCTTCCCGTAAGACATGCTCGTGCAAGGACCGTCAAAGCCCACGCGTGAGACATTGGGGCAAATAAATACATGAGGGAACAACAACAGTAACAAAAGCAACAGCAGCAAAAGCAGCAGCAACAACAGTAACAACAACAACAATAACTACAGCAGCAACAACAACAACAACAACCAACCAACCAGCCAACCAGCCAACCATAGGTCTGTAGGGTCTATGCATACTTCTGTTAAATAGGAAACGCGATAATGGGTTTCCTAAGGGTGTCGCCTGATCGTGTCGGGACGGTACCCATATATATATATATCTCCTTGCCCTCAAAGCCTTACGAGTTGTTGCAGCCACAGCAGTACCAACCCACAAAAAGCAACGCAGCGGTGTTGAAACCGCCGCAGAAAGCAGACGGGCCCGAGGTTTAACCCTAACCTTGTCCTTCTACGGCGGGGACACGTCTGGCGGTTGCAGACCTACCGCTCAAGCCACGGCGATGACGCCTGGCAGGGAGTTCAAGGGACATGCCAGGCGTGTTCGAGTGACGAGACGGAAGACGGGTACATTCGGGTGGTGCTTGAGGGGTGCCAGGTGAATTTCTTTTTTTTTTTCAATATATTTGCAGCAGATTTTCCTTCCCATCAGGAATGTTTGGAGCAATATTCGTGCGACCGCGCGGTGTCCCGACGCCGATCAGTCGTGCGTTTCAAAAAAAAAATCTCAGTTTTGGGACTCATGTATAGCGATACAAAAAAACGACGAATGCGGTCTTGTCCACCGCGTACGTAGCAAGATCGTGCGACAGTACGAGTACAACACCAACATTGTTCACGCGTGTCGTACGCCTCCTGATATTGAAAACCCGGACACATTTCCCTACCCTGGCAGCCCCGGCTGCTTCATGTTGCTAATGCGGTAATCGTTCTTTTGGCGGCCATTTTTCCCTTTCCCTACATCAAATTGGGGCGAATACCGTTAAAAACGATCGAAAACACATGCGGTATTCGTCATTTTGGCCGTCAGTTTTCCCTTCTCACGCATCAAAATGGGGCGAAAAACGTTAGAAACGGTCGGAAACACACGCTATGTGGTGTAGAGCTTATAATATGCGTTATAATAGCACGTGTGTATCTCTGAGGCAGTCTCTTCCGCAACGGTGGGGTTTGCGGATTATACATTTACCCCCACTCTGGACGGAAATATAAGCCACACTTGTAGTCTTGATCCAAACACTTATCGGTTATAATATTGCGGGCCAGGGTGGTATTATTGCACACCTCGGACAGATGATCCGTATGATCTGTATGGTCTGTATGATCTGTATGATCTGTATGATCTGTATGATATGTATAATCTGTATGACCTAGCTCTCGTGTTGCCGGGTGGGAGGCATAATCTGCGTGATCTAGATCGTGATTTTCCTGGGTTGGATCTGTCCTGTACAGATCCTGCACAACATCTCGAAACAGCAAGTTAGGATCTGGATGATCTGTAGATGACCTATCTGTAGGTGATCTGCCTGACGTTTGCACTGTTTTATTGTTGCGTTGGCTGTTGGACCTCAGGGATACACTATTACCACTGAGCTACTAGCTGCTATTCGTAGGTATTCCAGGGGACATGGTAATCGGGACCAAAAAATGCTCAGTAACCATTCTGGAATATGTAGACTTTTGTGTATGTCATATGTAGTATTTTTGTGTATGTCATGGGTTCTGATTGCTATGGCCCTCTGTAATAGCAATCAGCGCTAACCGCTAGCTCCTATTGTGTGCGAAGTATGTATCACAAAACACAACCTGGGCCTCCGTCTGGCCGTCAACCTGTGATGAATACGTACGTAGCCTAAGTTAGGTAAACAGGATACGATTATGCAGTGTGGGGCGGACTGTGCAGGTTGACCTTGGGTTACTCGAAAAATCACTCAGGGATACTTACTGACAAGGTAACGGCTTGCTTTAGACCGCTGCAGGCGGGCTCTGGGCGGAGGGGAACATAACCCAGAACAAAAAAAATAGTAACGCCTCAACGACAATAGAGGGAAAACGGGGATACCAGGACAAACCCCTTTTAGAAGTGTTCCCGCGTTGTTTGGGGCAAATTACTTGAAGTTAGCGTGGGACAATTTCTGCAGTAGCAGATGCAGTCTGCTGATATTCGAAGAGACTTGACTGCGACATATGTACCGGTATGAAAGTAAAGCTTTGTCTACGTACGTATGATGTGTGTCAAGCACTGAAAGAGCGCCGTGTTTAGGCTCCATTCGATGCATGAGGTATTCCAACAGTTGTAGTCTCTCTCTGTCTCTCTCTGCCGCATTCACCCGCAGAGTATGAACTGCGCTGAAATTATCGCTTTCCTCTCACGCCGCCTCCACGCGACAGCATCAGTCCACACACACACCCTGCATGCTACCGAGCAGTGGCGAAAACTACTGCAGTAAGCGTAACCACACGAGAGGACAGGATAACGTGAGAGCGCGAGAGCGTGAGAGCGCGAGTCAGCAAAATTCGACGGAAATCGATAAACGGTGGTAATGCTAAATGAGCCCTATGCGCGATAGGAATAAAGGCGTGTAACGGGGGAAGGGGGAGGAGGACATCTATATACGACCGCGACTTGTTGATAAGGTCGTTGGGTATAAAGGCTCCCGCGAGTTGAGCTGGCAAGTGAAAGTGACGATAAGAAACAACGACACGCTGGCACCGATGTGGAAGCGCCAACGACGCACTTTATTCTCTGCTAGAAACTAGTTTCCGCGGTGGTGGTGCTCTCAAGGCATGAAAACATGGAACTTGGCTACCCCCCCCCCCATAAATATTATATATATATATAGGTTGGGTTGGCGTCGGTTGGCGACGACGCTGTAAAACACGCATTTCACTGCGTGAGCTAGGCAACCAGAGTACTTTTGTTTTTGGCAGTCACCAAGGCTGGCGGTCTTGTTAGATCATTTGTGGGGGGTTGAGAATATCAACTCCGCACAAGGGTAATGATTGTATCACGTAGTGTGTATGTGGTAAGGCACCCACGAGGCAGATACATAGTACTACCCATTGCTGTCTCAGGAAGTGGCCACACCAGAAAATAAATCAATTCATTGGAGGCTGTCGTCCATATGCAAGCCCGCCTCACAGGCGATTCTTAGCAGGATGCAGCTCACCCTCCATGCGACTCGCCCAATACCTCACGGCGCTTAGCGCTTGGTGCAAGCAATGTCTTCCTGGTTGGTCAAAGCCCAACATGCTCCGTCCCGGCATTGTAGGGATGCGAGGGTCTATGGCCATACGTCTACGGCCGAGCATGACATGAGTGCACCCCTCTCCCTCCCCTGCCCTTGGTTATTTAGTGGTGTTGCTGTCATGAACACACGAGGCGCACATCATGGACAGTGGAAATCAATCTCGTGCGGGTGAAACGTCAGCGGTACAACTCAAAAGCACCTTTTGGTGCGCCATGTACCACACCCAGCAATCTAAGGCACACCCGAGACATCATGATCTCCAACCTCTCATCACCATCACACGCTCACCGAGTACGCGCAAGGACTTAGGACACCCTGTCTCCTGGGGTCAGTCGATGCCCCTTTGCCCTACTTCGGGGTGGGCTAGTGTTGTAATCAGAACCCACGATGGACCCAAAAACTACGTAGTTTACACACCAAATTCGGCTATGATAACTACGTATATTCCCCCGTAATGCCAGTAGTGATCGAAGCTAAGGACAGAAGAAGCCGTAGCACGGGGAACGCAGCCAGTGCCCCGTTGACTATAAAGGGTGCTTGTTCCTTGCATAGAAGCAGGAAGGCGTATTCCCCTCGGGTCGGGTTCGGCATTCCTCCCCTATGATGACATAAACTGCCCGACCTCAACCACAGAGCCGCCATCGATAACAAAAAAACACCGTCTGCAACATCCCCCCCAGCTGGTTGGCCAAAAACAAGGCCAGCCACGCGCTACTCCCGACGGTGGGCCCAAGCTATTGTGCTTCAACCAAGACTGAGAGGAGAACATCCGGCCACTTTTGTTTTTCCTTTCTCCGCTTAAGAAAAACCTCTCCTGGCACGCTGAATGCGCCGCACTACTTGCGGGCGTGAGGAACGAAACGCTCGCTCCCTTAAGGAGAGCATTTATCAATGCTCGTCACACGTACCCTACTCGTTTTGTGGCGTCTGGATAATCCTAGGATTGCCCTAGCGAGCAGAAACGGCCGCCCACACCTCCGCACCTACTACCTTTGAACTCAGCAAGGGTTCGGGACCAGCATCGCGGTGCACCCTCGACTATTACGGGGGACCATAGTAAACTCTAGTAAATAGAGACTTACGGTACACACAAAAACCTTAATGTTTCCCTATCTTGACCAACAATAATTGGACCTATTTACTATGGTCCCGGGTAATGGATAGGTGGACTCGCAGAAGCACGCATGTTGCAGCAAAGTACATAGTTGTATTATGTTTACAGTAGGTATCCGTGTTGCTGCATGCCTACGTATACCTGTAGGAAACCCGCTAAGCATGTCCTAGGATGGTCCAGACGCCACAAGCTCTTGGCCGCGTCTGAAGCGCCAGCCTCGCCCTCTTACCGAGTTATACCAGATCACAGCCGTACACGGGACTAAATCTCGGCCGGGGCTGCAGCTGTAAGACACATCCCATGATGGGGGGGGGGGGGGGCGCCTACTGACGCTTGCTACGGGTAGAGGTGCACCTGTATACAGGCCATGTTTTATGCCTTCTGAGGGTGGTCGCTTAGAGGAGCTCTATACGTACCTCAACCAAAAAGACTGATTTTAGGGGGGTACATAAAAGTGCTATATACCTGATGAGCAATCCCATGGCCTACGTAAGGGTACAATGAAAAAACATTTTTGCCACACAAAATAATGGGTTTTTTTCGACGAATTTCCGGGTTAATGAGCGCTCCGTCATTCAGAAAATATGTTTGCCTTATAAGGCGTTTGCCTTATAAGGCAAAAAAAAAGTGCTGCCCCTATCGTAGCACACCTCTGTTTTTTTTGTGGAACTCCTCGCTTGAGGGGCCCTACACTATCAGTAAGTAATTCGTAAGTCGCCAAGAAACATGACTTTTGAGAAAATACGAAAGTTTACAACCCAGATGGCTTTTACTACTGTCTGTAGGCATGCAACGAAGAGGTTGCAAAAACGCAAATGGTGTTTCGATGATATTTTGATTGTTTTCCCTCACTTTACCCCTTAAGAACCGGTCCCACGAATTTGGGGGAAAACTACTCGAAATTAATGTGGGGCTTTTTTTTCAGCTCTGAATGAGTTAAGGAGCTACGGCAGTCAGAGTTTTTACTGGTTTTTTTTGGGGCCAAACAAAATGCTACCCCTACTATACGTACCGTGGCACGTGTCGTCAAATCATTATTTTCTCGGCTGCGCCTGTCACGCTACGTAGCCTCACCCTGACAACGTCGGCCGCTACGTACGTCCATGTCGGAAGCCCACAAAAATGGGAAATGGCTTTGAAGCATGACACACATATACCACTATGTCCCAAAACATAAGTACCGTTTGTACACTAATATGTAATTTAAACGGTGCTTATATTTCGGGACAGAGCGGTATAGGGCACGAGCAGAGGGGGCGGGGGGGTGGCGATGCCCGTCCTCCCTCTCCCCCCCTCTTCATGCGACTCGCCTAACACCTCACGGCGCTTCGCGCTTGGTGCAAGCGACGTCTGCCTGGTTGGTGAAAACCCAACGTGCTCCGTCCCGGCATTGTAGGGATGCGAGTGTCTATGGTCATACGGCTGCGGCCATGCGCGACATGCTAATGAGTGCACGCCAACCCCCTCCATCCCCCGCCCTACCCGATGAACGCGGCCGCTGTGCCGGCCACCGTGTCAAGACTCCGTGGGCATGTGTTCTCGTTTCCTCCGCTTGGTGGTATATATGCGTCGCCTTTTTTTTGTCATTTTCGTCATCCATGTCTCCCTCTCTCTATATCTCTCTTTCATTTGTATGCGTACCCATCACTTCGGCTCCGTGCACCCCCCCACCCCCACACCCCCAATGAATTATGCCTTACATGCAAATAACCCGCCTGTTTGGCCATCACTTGACCCCCCCCCCCCATGAATAACGCCATAAATAGAATTAACCCACACCGTTTCTTTCCCGCTGTGTCCCATGCTTGCACCCCCCAGAAGTGTCGACCAATCTGGACCTCGGGAGACGAGCAATACGTCATGGACGTACCGGGTCTTAGGGAACAGCTCGACGCTACCATGGTGGACGATAATCTCCGCGAACGCACGGCGGCGGCTTTGGGCCAGGGGAGACGCCGGGGCGCGCTTGGGGCCGTGCGCGGGAAGGAGAAAGGTGGCGGAGGGGGAGAGGCGGGAGGGAAGGTAGAGGCGGGAGAAGAGGAAGGGGGGGAAGACGAGGGAGAGGGAGGGGACGGAGGAGAAGGAGGAGCAGGAGGAGGAGCGGGAAGAGAGGAGGGGAAGCACGAGAGGGGTGGGCGCGAGGGCAAGGCCGCACAGCGGGCCATGGAAGCGAAAAACCTCGAGGCGCAGATGCTGGCGGCCGAGGAAGGACTGGTGGAGGCGATGGCTCACAGGGCTGTGACGGAGATAAGGGCAAGGCGGCGAGGAGGGCCGGCGTACCGCAGGATAATGGCCGGGACGGGAGACGACCCCGAGTGGGAGACGATGTGGGCCGCAAAGACCGTCGCGCGCGAGGAGCTGAACGCGCTGCGGAAGGAGGTGGACGTGGCGGATTTTTCTCGCAGGGGAAAAGAGTGGCGCTCTGCGAGGATGAGGAGGATCTGGATGGCGGCGGTTGAAGCTGTCGACCGGGAGGTGCCCTCGCTACGCTGCTGGGAGGAGAGGTTAGTTCGGCTGAGTGAGAGAGGATGGATGCGCGGCGGTGGCTCGTCCTGCAAAATCAAGTTTTAGCAGCCAGTGATGTTATGTTGTGCGTTTTGTAGTCCCCTTTACCTTTTGGGGCTATGGGGGGGGGGGGACAAGCATGGTGTTGCTGTTGATGCTATGATACAGGGTGGTGGTATCGCTTTTGAAACGTCGGCAAACAGATGCAGCGGCTCATGCGCAGATTCTGAAGTACAACCGGAGCCGCCAATCTGTGCGAACAAAGTCAGCGTTAATCCGTGCGGGGATTGACGTGTAGTGGTACGTAACAAGTCCCGTGGTCTAAAGGCGTGCTGTTTGTGTCTACGGTCATCTATTCACCCCCAACGCGTACTCGACTTAATTCACAAGAGCATAGGCAGTGGGAGCCCCCCCCCCGACCGCGTCTCCTTTCCTACACATACTGTTGAAAGATGAATACATAACAATACACGGAC